>CM050171.1:99806489-100228989 GCA_027410445.1 Discoglossus pictus | reverse complement strand
CATTCCTTCTCTCTTTTTCTCACCCTCCCCTCTCTCTCCATCTCCCTCTCTCCTTACTCTCACTCTCCCCTCTCTCTCTTTTCTCTCTCTCACTCCCCTCTTCCCCTTTTATTCTGCCCTCTCCCCTCTCTTTCTCTCTCTCTACCCCTCCTCTCTCTCTCTCCTTCTCTCCCTATGCCCCCCTCTCTCTCTTTCTCTCCCTCTCTCTTCCCCCTCCCTTTCTATACCTCTCGTTCTATCGCTCTCTCGCTCTCTCCCTCGCCCCCACCTCTCCCCTTGCCTCTATCTCTTGCCCTATGTATTCCCCTCTCCCCATATCTCACCCTTTCCTCTCTCTCTCCCTCCACGGGTCTCGTCTTTCCCCTTGCCTCTCTACCCCATGCCTCTCCCTCCCCCATGTCTCTCTCCATGTCTCCCCCTCTCCCCATGCCCCCCACTCTCTCCATGACTCCCCTACTCCCCCATGTCTCCCTCTTGCCTCTCCCCCTCTCCCCCATGCTTCCCTCTCCCCCGTGTCTCCCCCTCTCCCTCCATGTCTCCCTTGCCTTTCTTCCCATGCCTCTCCCTCTGCCCCATGTCTCCCCCCTCCCTCAATGTCTCCCTTGCCTTTCTTCCCATGCCTCTCCCTCTGCCCCATGTCTCCCCCTCTCCCTCCATGCCTCCCCCTCTCCCCCATGTCTCCCTCAATGTCTACCTTCTCCCTCCATGTGTCTCCCTCTTTCCCCTTGCCTTTCTCCCCTTCTCCCCCGATGCCTTCCAATCCCCCAATGTCTCCTCCTCTCCCTCCATGTCTCCCACTTGCCTCTCTCCCTCCTCTTGCCTCTCCCTCTCCCCCATGTCTCTCCCTCTCTCCATGCCTCCCCCTCTCCCCAGGCTTCCACCCCCCCCATGTCTCCCCCTCTCCCTCCATGTCTCCCCTTGCCTTTCTTCCCATGCCTCTCCCTCTCCCCTTTGCCTCCCCCTCTCCCTCCAGGTCTCCCCCTTACCTCTCTCTCCCTCTGTGTGTCTCCCTCTTTCCCCTTGCCTCTCCCCCCATACCTCTCCCCCCATGTCTCCCTCTCTCCCCCATGCCCCCCATGTCTCCCCCTCTCCCTCCATCTATCCCCATGCCTCTCTCACCCTCCATGTGTCTCACTCTTTCCACTCTCTGCCCATGTCTCCCCCTCCCTCATGTCTCCCCCTCTCCACCATGTCTCCTTCTCTCCCTCCATGCCTCTCCCATGTCTCTTACCTCCGTGCTCCCGGTCTGCTGGCTCTTCCCTCTGCTGGCTGCTCGCTGCCAGCAAACACAAGCAGAGAGCAGGGGACCAGGGGAAGAGCCACAGGCGATGGGAGGCAGGTGGGGGCATTTTTGCTGCCCCCAAAGCAGTGCCGTCCTGGGTGCTCTTCCCCCTCAACCCCCCTAGCTACGCCACTGAGTACAGAGTGCAGAGGATATATATATACGTACACAGCAAAATTGTTATAAATACACTAGCGACTTGCTCGTAAAAAAAACCCAGCATGATTGAGTTTTTTCCAAAAATGTCTCCACCCCCTCCCCTGTGTCTCTTTCCCTCCTCTCCCTCCCCTGTCTCTTTCCTCCCCTCTCCCTCCTCTGTCTCTCTTAACCCCCCCCCTCTCCCTCCCCTGTCTCTCTTTGCTCCTCTCTCTCTCTCCCCTGTCTCTCTTTGCTCCCTTTCTCCCTTCCCTGTCTCTATTTGCCCCTCTCTCCCTCCCCTGTCTTACTTCCCCCCTCCCTCCCTCCCCTGTCTCTCATTCCCTTCTCTCTCCCTCCCCTGTCTCTCATTCCCTCCTCTCTCCCTCCCCTGTCTCTCATTCCTCCCCTCTCCCTCCCCTGTGTCTATTCCCTCCTCTCTCCCTCCCCTGTCTCTCATTCCTCCCCTCTCCCTCCCCTGTGTCTATTCCCCCCTCTACCTCCCCTGTGCCTCTTCCCCCCTCTACCTCCCCTGTGCTTCATCCTCAACTTCCTCCCCTGTATCCTTCCCCCCTCCCTCCTCTGTGTCTCTTCTCCCTCCTCTCCCCCCCTGTGTCTCTCCCCCCCCATGTCTCCTTCTCCTCCTCTCCTTTCCCTGCGTCTTCCTCCCCTCCCTCTCGTCAGGATATCCACTTCCTTCTCAGGATATCCACGGCGGCGTTTTGGGGGCTGGAGGAGAGAGTGCTGAGCAGCTGGGGGTGATGCGGCCTGCTGTACTGCGGGACTCGCAATGGGCACCTACTGGCCTTGTGGTTAGTGTGCCAAAGGGGAGAGGGCAGCACAGGCCATGGGCACTGAAGAGGAGCCACGGAGTGGGCAGCACAGTGCCTGGGGTGGTCATATCCAGCCCTGCAAGGGGAGATGCGGCAGGCTGGGGGAGAGAGGGGTGAGGAGAGAAAGAGTGCCCTCGCGATGAGCACCTATGGCGCTCATCGCTAGCATTAGTGGGGTAGGGGGAGGCTGTCCTAGAGCCTACTGGTCAAGGGGTGAGGGCAACACAGGGAATGGGCACCAGAGAGGAGCTACTGGGTGGGCAGCACAGTGCCTGTGGTGCTCATCTCCACGCCTGCAGGCGGAGAGGCAGCGGGCTGGGTTCTTGAGGAGAGAGAGAGAGAGAGTGCTGCCGGTCCTTTGGGGCCTCGCAATGAGCACCTGCGGTGCTCATCTCCAGCCAACAACTTGCAATACAACAATTGTATTAGTGATACACAAAGTGATTCATCCTTCTGAGACTTCTCCACAAGTCTTTACAACCCCGTGCCACTAATTAAAGTGGGACTTAGGCAAAATGAGAGCTGAAGGCGCTCCTGCGAGCCTGGCAAAGCAGTTGAGGCATTGAAACATGTGGGACTTAGCCTGCAAGCAGTTGAGGAATGTGGGACTTAGAAAAAAAAAATCTTCCCTCGGAATCTCGGGGGGGAAAAAACAACCTCGCAAAAATACGACTTTAACGGCCTTACGGCCGAGCCGCGGAAATCGAAAAATGCAAAGACGAAAAAAGAAAAGGGGGACGTGACCGGAAATGGGAATTTGCGCCGTTTGACAGTGGAGTTTGGCGGCTGGAGCGGTACGGCAGTAAGATGCAGAGTAATGCTAGCTGCTGACGCTAGTCCCCCGGCCACCCCCTGCAAAACCCGGAGGATATTCCTGGGTGAGGAGAGCACTTCTTCTGGGAGTCCAGGAGCCCATGGTGGCGTCACGAGTCCTGTCATAGGAGCCCCGAGGCTAGGCGCTGGAAAGACGCCATCCAGACACCACAAAACGCCTAGACGGCGGAGGTCTCATTGGGTACCAGAGAGTGGGGAGCGCCATTGGTTAAGATCTGAACAGAACTGTGAGTAATGATGCAGTAGGCCTCGGGTGAGACAGGTGGAAGATGTTATACCATGAAGTGTATGGTGGATCCAGAGGAAGCGGCAGGGGGTGAGTGAAGAAGTTGGGGGGACAAAACGCAGCAGACTCGTGTAAAGCACATATCGTGTAAAGCACACCAAAATTTCCCTCCAGGGTAAAAATTGGGGATTAAAATGTGGTGAAAGCTTGTAACCACAGTACTGTATATACAGACAGAAGAAAGTGGGAGAAAGGATATAAAAAAGGAGCTGGCACAATTGCTAGGAATTGATTTTCTATCTCTCTTATAATCCTCTAACTCCTGTATAATCCTAAAATAGACTCTAAATAATGGGCAAAACGCCCAATACAGCTCAAAGAGTTATTGATACTCAAAACAATTTAAAAGGTATGAGTTCAACAAAATGGTGTTTGGTGACGTTTAAATATATATGAAATAAATCTGATAAGGAGAATATGTGCTTATGAAGAAGACAAGGAAGATGTCTAGTATATAGTGATAGAGAATTAAGAGAGGGGAAATTGTAAAAGGGAATGCCATGAACGGACTGAAAGATCCGTAATTAAAACTGAGGAAGAGTTAAAACATAGAGTTTATTACAGAAGATTAGGACAGAGGACTCAACATGGTATATACATGAGCTCTCTACTTTCCCTATACCGGAGTACTCCGAATCTCTCATTGAGGTGCTTTTTAAAAATTATAAAGTAAAGGAGGGATAAGATAAATTCCAAAGGAAGAATAAATATAGCTTAAAAATACCCTCTTATTGAAGGTTTAGAAGCCTGAGTAAAAATTAACTCAGTCCATTCATCAAAAGTCAAGCACTTTTTTTTAACCAAAAGATAAAGGGAAACCTCAGGAAATTCCTCTCCCGATCTCCCCAGATATGGAACATAATTTAAGTCATAGTATTGAGAGCTTAAACGAAAGTATCATCAGCAAGGAATCTATTTTACATGAGGAAGAAATACTCACGGTGGCAACGATGAAAATATTACTACAAGAGTTTCAAATAAGCTTTATGTTTGAAATTAAAAAACTCAAATTTTAGAGAATGTAAAGGAAATCAAAGCAGTAAATATTAGAACTTCGGAGATTGAGGAAAAACTGGAAAAGGTAATACTGGACTTTAACATACTACAAAAACAAAATTTAGAATTAGAAGAGAAGGTCATAACACTAAGCCATAAAGTCTCAAATTTGGATGATAAAAGAAGGAAAAATAATCTTCGTATCAGAGGAATTTTGGAAACCATTACAGATGCTGGACTGGATAAATATCTAACAAATCTATTCTCGTTTCTGGTTCCAGGCTCCTCTCAAGTAGAAAAAAAGATTTGACTTTTTTTATAGGATTCCGATTCCCACATTTATGGGTAATAAAATCCCTAGGGATGTAACTGTTAGGCTACACCATTTATCAATGAGACATGCTATAAGTAAAACGAGCCTACGGGCTGAAGTGTTTTTGGCACCTTATGAAAATATAAAAATCTTTTCAGACATCTCAGCTTATACATAAATTAAAAGAAAGGAGTTCTCCATTATTACGAAATCCCTGAGGAGAGAAAAGTTGATATATAGATGGTCTATGCCAACGGGACTATCAGTCATAGAAACTCGAGATGGCATAAAATTAAATCCGTAAAGGAAGGAGAAGATCTATTAAAAATCTGGAATATTGAGATGGAGACGCAGACACCTTCTATGCAAAAATATATATTATCGGCTCCTGAATGGCAACAAAAGTAAAACTATAGAAAGGCTCACTCAGAGACACACCGTATTCTTGTAGTTTCTTCCTCCTGTGGAATGGACTAAATCCTGGACTGGGACACTTTTGTCATATATACTAGTATTGAATAAGAGGAAGGAGGAAACCATGATAATAGGAATGGAATGGAGAATGGATTCTCTTCTCCTGTTTCTCTCCCTCCCCTTGCCTCCCCCCTTTTTTTTTTTTTTTTTTTTTTTACGAGGTGGGTTGGGGGAGGGGGAGTGAGGAGGGGAAGATAAGGGTGAAAATGCACTTTAGGTTTGTATGGTTTGTGGGACATAACACCCATATGCAAAGAAAATAAGGGAAGGTTGAATAGGGTTGAATATGGAATGGCACTTTGAGGGAGGGCTAAGTAAGATAATATAGCATATTGATATTAGTATGGTAATGCACAGTTAAAGGCACATAGAAAAAGGGTTTAAAATACCCATAACACAGAATGAATTAAAGAAAGGGTAATCAATGGGAATATACTGATGAACTAATTGTTTTTTTAAGAGTTAGATATGTAAGTGAGAAACGGATAGTATACGGATATTAGTATGTTATGGCACATAAAATTGCACATGAGCACTTTTTTGATAAACAATATTGGATGATAAAATTGGTACTATATATGGGTATGGAGAAATTATAATGCGCAAAAGTACATTTTAAAAATAATTTTTGGGGAAACGGGTATATGAGGAAAGTAGGTTATGAAAAAATGAGAGAAGCTGTATGAACTAGGCAAAGAAGTTAATAAGAAAGGAAGAAACCCCTAGATTCTAGATGTACCACTACCATCGAGCAACGCCAACCATTTCTGACCATTAGGTCAAGACACCCCAGTAGTAAGATAAAAATTAATGTTGTATGCTTACAAGAAAATCATCTGGAAAAAAATCAAGTACACTTATTAAGACATAGGAAGTATACACATAGTATAAATTCTACATTTAGCAGTAAAGCTAGAGGGGTATCCATACGGTTTAGTAAAAGTCTAATGATAATAGAAGAGTTTCAAAACATTGATGAGGAAGGTCAATACACTATGGCCCTTATTCAATTGCGATTTGGCCAATTGAATAGGGGTCTAAATAAGCACATAGCATATTTTTTTAAAGAAGTTTTTAGTTAGTGAAAACCTTGCTTTTAGATAGATGCTTATTAACTAAAAACGTATTAAAAAAAATATGTTATGTGCTTATTTAGAGCCCTATTCAATTGGCCCAATTGAATGAGGGCCTATATATGTGTGGGATATATTAATAATAATCTATATACAATAGTCAATCTATATGCGCCAAATCAGAAACAAGAGAAGTTTATAAGAAGCATGCTTAAGCTGGTAAATAAGTTTAAGAAAGGTAAGACTATAATTTGTGGAGATTTCAACCTTGTGTTGGATCCATTAAAAGATAAATCCTATAGGCCAGAGAGTAATAAAGAGAACATTAAAATTTATAGATCAAAAAAAATTAGGGAATTGATGATAGATATGAATTGTTTTGATCTATGGAGAATAAGCTTCCATGTGAGAGAGGATTATACTTATCTCTCAAAGAGATTTAATACTTATTCAAGAATAGATTATATTCTGGGAGATGTTTCTATATTGAATAATGTATTAAATATAAATATAGGCACAAGTGCTATATCGGACCATGCTCCGGCAGTACAAATAATAAAAACTACTGAAGTCCGGGATAAATGTACTAACTGGAAAATGGAATCAACATTGTTAAAAGATAAAATAAAAGTAGACAAGATTAAGAAACTCTTAATAGAATATCTAGATATAAATACAGGATCGGTATCATCAGCGTCGACCCTCTGGTGCTCGATGAAAGCATACATAAGAGGTATCTTTACAGCTAAAACAACAGAATTGAAAAGAGGAAGAGGGAAAACTCTAAAAACATTATATATAGACTTAGAAGGAAATCATAGATTGAATATAAAATCCCCAAATGTGGAAAATATGAAGGAAATTGATATAATAAAATTACAAATAAAAAAGATTGAACAATACAAATTAGATTGATTAATATGGAAGATGCAAGCGAATAAATATGAGATGGAGGATAGAACAGGTAAATATCTAGCTAACAAGATGAAAAAACAAAGAATAGCCAATTCTATTGTAGAGATAAGAGGGGAGGATGGAACGGTTCACCAACATCCTAAAGAAATAGGGAATATTTTCTATCAATATTACTCTAAGCTCTATAATTTGGAAATGCAACATAAGATTAAAAAAAAACGGATGTAACTGAAATAGAGGAATTTTTAAGCAACATCAACCTCCCTAGAATCTCGGTGATAGAGTTGGATACCTTAAATAAAAATAAAACTGAAAAGGAGGTTGAGGAAGTGATAGAGGGTTGCGAAAATAACACAGCGCCTGGTATAGATGGGCTAGATAAACTTTTCTACCAAACATTCTTAGGCCCCTTTAGCCAAGATGTTTAATGAATTTAAAAATAGTAGGAATATACTCGCTGAATTGACTGAAGCTAAAATTATAGATATATTAAAGGAGGGGAAGGATCCAGCGCATAAGAAGAGTTATAGGCCGATATCGCTAATAAATTTTGACCTGAAGGTATATTCTAAAATTCTGGCAAATAGGCTAGATCCTATAATTAGTAGACTTATTCACCCAGATCAAGTAGGATTTGTTAGGTCCCGTCAGGGATGTGATAACATTAAGAGTTAAAAAAAAAAAAAAATAATGAAACACTCACACACAGCACGGGGGGGAATGCCAGGGCACCTGGGAGTGAGGTTGCACGCAAACTTAAGCTGAATTTGCAGAGTTTCAGCACTTGAAAATCGGCTAAGCAAGAAAAAAAATTGGAGGCCGAATTTTTTTTAAACTAAGCTAAATCACCACCAGGCACATACGAGTAAGCCAGGAATGACCTCGCAATCTTGGTGGCAAAAAAAAAAAAAAAATAACCTCGCAAAAATACTAATTTAACGGCCAAACCGTGAAAATTGAAAGAACACGAAAACATTTTTTACAAAATTAAATAAAAACACACACACAGCACGAGGGTAATGCCAGGACGCCTGGGAGTGAGGTTGCATGCAAATTTATGCCAAAATTGATGTTTCGGCACTTGAAAAACGGCTAAGCGAGAGAAAAAATGACGGCGAGGTGCACAAATCCCGCCAGGCACGTGCGAGATAGCCAGGCAAGTAGGAGATACAAAATATACCATTACAACAGACAAAAAACGCTCGCGAGCCAAGTAACACATAGAAAAAAGCCGCCATTTTACAACACTAACTTCTAATAATAACAATATGATTCCAAGATGGTGCTTTACCCGCATACACAAACGGTTTGGCCTCGCGCACGCCGCCTATTTACATTGCACATTTGGCACATTGCTGACACTTTCGCCTCAGGTGAGCAACACTCCATCTGTACATTTTCAGATGCAGGAAAATCCAAAGAGATTGTTAGCTCTTCAGGATATTGATTGCTGCATATTAAATATAAATACGTACAGTATATTAATTTATTAATTCATATTAATTTATTACTTCACTGTACTAAATCAATTTTATATTTTACACTGTACTTATATCTGTCTTAGCGATGAGCGCCGAAGGTGATCGTTGCAAAGCAGGAAACTTGAGGAGAGGCTCACAATGAGCACTGAAGGTCCTCAGAGGAGCAAAAGCCTTACATTGTGTGGCAAACAGCATTGCCATGACTTCAAATGTTATTGCCGTCATTTTTGATGGGCATGTCGCTAGTACCTAACATAACTCCCAAAAACTATTTTCTTTTTGTTGCAATTAAATGAAAATAAATCACATTTAACCCTTTCACTGTTTCAAGACATGATTCAACATATTGCAAAGCAGCGCAGTGCTGGCTCATTTAACATTAAAGGGATTCATTCATCTGCAAACCTAGTAGTCGTGAAACAGATGGGTTCTCATTAGAATCTTATAAAACTGCTATGTCTTTCCAGAAATACAGCATTACTTTGGAAATGCTTATTTGGATCTTATATATGTCTAACTTCTATGTACAAATTTCAGTGCCTCTGCCAATTTTTTTTTTTTTATTATTTTCAAATTATTGCCGTAATAATTGCCTTTTAAACGGAATATTTCTTGGCTTAGAAACAGCTTTAATACTATTTTAATTAATTTAATTGAAAAAGTTATTGCATTATGTTAGCAATTATGTTTTTTTTTTATATACTTGGCCATTTTATTATTCAGTACTGTATTCTTCTATTTTTCAACTGCTAGGTACATAGACATGGCTTCTCCCTCCGGACAGGAGAGAAAATGACCTTCACCTGCACAGGGATATTTTTTGATACACAGTCCTAATTATATTAACCGACCAAACCAGGAGCCTGGATGTGGTATTTGCATTTTACATACACAAGTGCAGCGGTGTCCCAAATATAGTGATTGTTGGTGTATTTTTTCCTGTAATTTGGGAAAAAAACATGTATATGTTTATGCAGTTTGTAAGAAACTAGCCAATAGAATAAAACCATTTTTATGGGAAATTAAATTTCCCTAATCCTGCATGATCTTGTGAGATCCAGCTATTGGGAACTGCAGTGGAGGGAGAGGAAGAGATCCTACTAGACACCAGGGATATGTGCAGTGTAATATATATATATATATATATATATATATATATATATATATATATATATATATATATATATATATAATCCTTCCCTCTAACCATATAATCTGGGGAGGATTTGTCCCCCCATCCCCCCCACTTCCTATACCCCTGCTAGTTATGTATTCTTTCTGATGATCTTCAATATCCTCATGTGCAATTCCAATAAACTAATGTACAGTTTAAAGGCATATCTAAGTTTAAAAGATTATGAGTGCATCTGATAGAGAAGAATTAATAGTGCAAGAAAAAATGTTGTTGCATGAGAAAATACCAAAAAATAATAATTTAAATACTTACCTTGAAGTTAGCAAAATGTCTTGTAATTTCTGACAGTTGGAAATTAGGGTTAACATTACCTCCATACCCAGACTAAATTAGCATTCATTTTGTTTTGGGTTCAGGTTAGGTGAAACATTTGATTTAAGCTCTGGGGTTCCTCTTTGTGCTGCAAAGCAGCCTGGGATATGTAGTGTGGCATTATGTTAGGTGCTGTGGCAGCAGCACAGCACAGACAGGAAGCAGCAGGGAGTCATATCCCAGCAGTGGTTTGGAGACTGACATCAGTGCTCTCCTATTGGCGGAGGATGAAGCAGCAGGTCAATAATAGGTTAAATGTATCCCCTAATGCTTCAAGCTGATTTGGTGTGGATAATGGGCATGTGTCGACACCACTCTGGGGGTGTAAACATAATCATTAGAGAGTTTTGTGGATATTAATAAAAAAATAAAATGGTTTATGAAATGTGCTGCATACATATAGGCTGCTTTTTGCCCATAGAAATGTATTAATCCATGAAACTTGGATATGCCTTTAATATGCTTTCAGTCACAATGTGCTTGATCGGTATATTAAATGGGTTTTAGTTGCACTACAAACATTTTGGTGGATGCAAAGCCACAAATAAGTATACCAGAAAATGTGCTTTTCAGCCTAAGCCCATTAGGCCCAGGTCTAGGACAGCACATTTTCAGGGCTACTTGATGCAATACCATGGAATTTGCACATAAATGTCTAGGCATAGGTTATTTTGTCTGTAAATGTACGTGCCACTTTCTGACTTTATGTATACTTCAACTAGACACATACACTTATAATTTCCTATATAGGTGTGTGTTCAGGAGGGTGCATAAATCAAAATGAGCCTAGGGAGGCAAAAAACTTAAATCTGCTACTGTACCACCTTGTAGTGGTGAAGTGGGTTTGAAGCTGTGAGCTATACCACATAGGGTCACCCAAGATGGCCAGGTCATAGCAGAGAGGTCAGACAAACTGCTCCACCGGAGAAGGAACTGGCAATCCACTCCATCATATTTGCCAAGAAAACCTTATGGATAAGCATAACCAGACACAAGATGTTCTTGGTGTGCTGTGGTCCATACTGAGAGTCGTACATGAGTGAGCATCTAAACAACAACATCCACAGCCTCACATATGATACAAATATATAGCATATTAGTTCACAAATATCTGGATATATATTGTTCTAGCCACTTTTTGTGCAGTAACTAATTCTTGAAGTAATTACTATTGTTTGTGTGAATTTAAGGATAATATAAAAACGTGATATTTCCAGATTTCAATTATCTTGCCTTTCCATGGAGTCATGGAATAAAAATATAATATATAAGAAAACTTTTGAGTAATACATCAATTTTTTGAATCTCACAAAAATCAACATATGTTTACCTCTGTCTAGTTTGGTAGCAACACTTTCATTTATTCACTTATTCAGGATCCCGGGTTTAGAAATTCTAAAAAGTGCTGTTCTGTGGAAAATCATAAAAAAACAAAGCGTTCCACATTTAATATATGCTAATATGGGATTTTTAACAATCTACAAGATTTAGTTTTAAAGCTTGAGAAGTCCAGAGGATTTACACCTAAGGTTTACATATTGTTATGCACAGACATAGAAAGCTAAAAAGTGCGAGCTTAGGTTTTACACTGGACAAATACGGTGGATTTGTGTGTTTATCAGGAACTGAGTGTATCCAGATCCACTGACATAAGGTATTGATGACATATGAGGACCACTTGACATTGTATCTTGTACAAACCCTCAGACTATAATTGGTCTTCAGCTATCTTTTGTGCTTAACGCTCTTTCTATCCTTGAGTTGAGATAGTGTGACTTATCACTGCAGAGCAGGAGACAGAGCTGTTTACCCGTCTGCCTCTAGTGGGAGAGCGCTGAAAAAATTAATGCAATGGCTATCTCTTTTTGTGAATATAAATTTAAAATCATATATGAAAAGGTGCTGCTGTTTCTTAAGTGATATTAAAAAAACAATATTTTGTGCAACACAAAGCTACCACAGTCCTTAAGTAATCCTTTAGTTCACCCAGTTGGTAGCTGCGGCTCTTGGTTTCTATAGTGGGTACATTTCAGCGAGAGATTGACACAGAGATTGCTATTGTCGTGTCTCCTGGTAACACCAACGCTAATATCCGAATGTTGCAACATTACTTCATATGAAAGCACAGTAGGAACCTGAGAGCTGCAGCTATCAACTGGGTGGACTAAATGATTACTCAGGGACTATTGTAACTTTTCTTTTTTTATAAATGTAAATGTAAATCAGTATACACAACTTTCCAATTTATTGTGATTAAACTTAAGTTGGTATTTTGTCATAAAACTTTAATTTAAAATAGCTATTTTTCCTTCAGCTTTAGGTTGGCACTTCTCTAATCTTTGCGGCCTTTGGCCCATTAATATCCCATTTAACTTGTTTTAGACATTCAAATGTGAACACAGATGTACTCTTTATTTACTATATATATACTAGCGACTTGCCCATCAAAAATAAGGGGCAATAAAATTTGAAGCCATGTAAAGCTTTTGCTCCTCTCAGGAACTTCAGCGCTCATTGCGAGACTCGTGCTGAGCGCCTTAGGCGATCATTGCGAGTATCTCCTCTTGTGTGCTTTTGTTCCTCTGAGCACCTTCGGCGCACATTGCAATCCTCTCCCCTTGTGTACTTTTTCTCCTCTGAGCACCTTCTGCGCTCATTGCGAGCCTTTCTCCTAATGTCCTTAAAGTTGTGTGGTTTGCAACAATCATTTTCGGCGCTCAGCACAAAGACAGATATATAACTACAGTGTTAAATATACAGTTTTTTATTGTGCTGTGTAAATTATAAAATGTTTTCAGGTCTCAGAGCATAATAAAGTGATTTAAATATTTAACTGCTTTGAGAGTCCTATCGCTGGTAGCCAATGAGCAGTAATCCAGATAGATAAGTGCAGTGTAAAATGTTAAATTTTTTTTAGTGCAGTGGAAAGTATACATTTTTATTTTCCATTAATAATGAAATTAATGTACGTTACAAATGAATTAGAAATGAATAAATGTATTAGGAAGTGCGAAGCATTAATTTATTCATAGAGTAACGGCAGTGTAAAATATGCTATTTTTTTAATATATATATACATATTGTTTTTTAATAGTAATTAATTAATTAATTAATTAATTAGTAAGTTAATATACTTTACCTATATCTAATTAACATATCCATCAATCAAGATCCTGAAGAGCTAACAATCTCTTTTTTTTTTCTGCAGCATACAATGTACATTTGTACTGTAGCTGACCTGAGGAGAGAGTGTCAGCAATGTGGCAAGTGTGCAGTATAAATAGTCTGTGTGCGCGAGGGCAAACCCTTGGTTTAGTTGTGTAAAGCTACATTTTAGATTCATAATGTTATTAGTTGCAAGTTAGTGTTGTAAATTGGCGGCGATTGTCTATTTGTTACGCGGCTAGCGAACATTTTCCATCCTTTCTAATAGAGTATTTTGTACCTTGTACGTTCTTGAGTAAAAGTCGTAAGTGCCTGGCGGTGTTTTGCGCTGTTCATGGTCATGTAGCCTCATTTTTATTTTTTTACGCTGCCAATTCACGTGGAACCTCACTCCCAGACGTCCTGGCTTTCCTCCTGTGCTGTGTGTGATGTTTTTTTTGTTTTCTTTTGTTTATTTTTTTGTGTTTTTCTTGTTTTTCGATTGGCTCGGTTCGGCCATTAACTTCGTATTTTTGCGATCTCTTTATCTTTTTTCTAAGTCCCGCATTCCTCAACAGCTTGCAGCCTTAGGCAATCCCGCGTTTCCTAACTGCTTGGAAGCTAAGTCTTGCATACTTCAATGCCTGAACTGCTCGCCTCTTATTTCTGCCTAAGTCCTGCATTTTTCAATGCCTCAACGGCTCGCCTAGCTTTGTGAGGCACGCAGGCGATGATCGCGTCTAAGTGCTCCAACTTTCAATGCCTCAACTGCTTGCATATAATATGTCAGAAAGTACCAGGTATACTCAGGGGCATATTTAGGTCGTCATTCAGATTTGTTGCCATAGTTATTATTTATTCTTTATCCTTATCCTATCCCACTTATAAGATTACTGACATTTTATCCTTAGTTTTGGTGGTACATTGGGTGATTGAGCATACAATTTAATTTTGCCTAACAGAACCAAACTGCATGCTATATAACTTCTATTCTGGGTTGCCTTTGGCATTTGTATTTCAGGCCATGTTTACTATGACTCACTTAATCTCATTCTAAATTGTTCATGGAACAACAAATTCCAGCACACTGCAAACCTGCTTCGCCATGTGAATATTGCAAAATGATTCTAATAGAAAACATATATGTCTACTAGGGATACACACATGTTTTCATCATTTATTTAATGAAATTCATACAAAATAAATAATTTGAGTTATAGAAAATGAAATTAAAAGGACCACTACATTGTTAATATGATCATCTGAAGAACTACACTTGAATGTAATACTCAGAAAGGAAGATGTTTATTAACTATAAATACAGGAATGACTGAATCAGTACACAATCATCATGCATAAGACGTCCAAACAGAGCAAAGTTTTATGACTTTTTTCCCACCCATAATTCTAAAACCAATAATGCAATTTTAAAACTTCGAATTTTAATTAAATTATTCCACATTCTGCACACACATTGCAAGGTATCCAGTAGGAATCCTAATAATGCACTGCAGGTGTATATGTCAAGCATTGCTCGATTCTACACCATATTTTCCAATCTCTAAAAAGTCAATCTTTGATCAACATGGAACAAATGAGCCCATAAGTGGAAACAGTCAAGCACTGGCGTGTAATGGAGTTCATCACAAATACGTTTGCAATCAATACCCAACGCAACATCTTCTTTGCCATTACCATCGAATGCCATATCTCCATCAACAATTTCAGGAAACACACTGGAAAATAATGAGTAGGCCCACTCTGAGTTCAATAAATGGCAAGCGGCTCAATTATCCAACGCTGCTATATGTGTACAGCAGGTACGGCTATGACATGTATTTTATTCATTGAGAGTATTGATGGGTTTATTTGTTTTAATAAAACATTTGCTCCTAGTTATAGCCTCCCGCGCAGCATAATAGTCAGACCTGTGGTGATTGTAATGCATTACTGATAGATCACAGCTGAGTACACAAGTGAATAATGGCCACCAAATAGAAATGGGAAAGCACAAAGCACTTATCCAAGCCACGAGCAGATAGACATTAAAGAATGGATGAATGTGATGAGACAGGAGCAACACTATTTTATAATACTCTATAATTCCACATACAGATTCTAATGGAGATAAACAACATAAAACTAAATTCAATCCCTAGAAACACAAAGCCGGAAATTAAACTTACTAATTATGTAATACTGTTAAATCTTATTAATTAATAAATGAATAAACTCATTAATAAATTATTTATTTCCACATTCTCGCTATATGTATCTTACACTTTTGCTCACCATAAATTAAATGATTGTTGTGGAAAACTCAAGGCCGCAAAATCCAGTGCGCACACTAGAACCAACCTCACACTGATGATAGACATCAACCACGAAACAGTACTGCCTGTGAGTGGGTTTCTATCTTGTGCAAAATCCAATAATGTGCTTTGCTTAAATCAGGGTAATGCAGCGGGCATATGCTGTAAAGGAGCATTGTATAACATGTATTTTTGGGGATTTAAAGAGTATGATATATTGTCTTCTCATATGCATGTTCCAGCCCAGTGACTTAGAGTGCAGGATAATGAATGTATTCCTGGGAAAACTGAGCGAGAAATACGTTTCTCAATATATTTATAGACTTGCACATTATATATATATATATATATATATATATATATATATATATATATATATATATATATATATATATATATATATATATATAAGAGAGAGAGAGAGTAATTAAATAGTACATTTGTTTTCAAATTTGAAATTAGTTAAAAAATGTCCTGCTTAGAATTCCAAGAAATGCACTTCACCCTGGGAAACTGTACAGGAACTTTCATTTTTTTGTTTTTTAAGTTAACTAAATTATCTAAAAATAACACCCAACCCCAACATTTGAATTTATATTTATTATTTGTATATCCATTTTGTATATATAGTTACAATATCATAGACTATGATATAGCTCTGTTTGCTAATTAAGCGTTGAAGCAGTGTAGTTGTATCTTTGGAGAAAAAAATCCCTGATTAATGCGGATAAACTCTAATTATGGTTAAATTAGATCATTCAATTATACTAATTGTCATTGACATATTTCAATGCCTTAAAGTCTATTTATTTCATTAAAAAATGTATAATATATGGGTAAATAACATAGCTTACTTAACTATCCTTATTAAATAACATTACTAAATAAAGAGATTACAATGTAGCTCTAAAAGTTAAATCAATTTCTGCTAATTAAGTGTTTTTGTAAGTCAAAGTTGTTGGGAAAGGAGACAGGAGAGTTAATGAACAATACAAAGTCAACCTTATTAATACAAAAGATTCAAAGACTATTAATCAGTTGCTATCAATAAAATAATTTGAATTATTGAACACATTTTAATGCTGCTTTTTATTGATTATTTTCTTTATTTCAACAGTAAGCATGGATTTTGTTTAAGCCAAAATCCAATTATTTTCAATGCTAAATTTACATATTTTGGAATTCGATAACAACTGAAATGGGTTTCCACTGGTTTATATATTCATGTTCTGGTTTGTCTTGGGGTTTTCTTGTGAAATGAGGTATATTCCACTAAATAATTGAACAACCTAACTTTATTTTAACATTTACCAGTTATAATTTGGAAACAATTAATGATCACAATTTGAAACTCAGAAGACTCAATTTAACATGAAACAAGATAATCCTGTACATGCCATATACTGTATCTAAAACAGAATTTTGTCTTAATAAAAGTATTAATAAAAAAAATACATTTGTCAGGTTATCTTTTGAAATACAGAATATTTTTTTTTAAATAAAGTTTAATCCAAAAATTAATTAATTAATGTTCTGATTCCATTGTTTTATTACAGAGC
The DNA here is from genome assembly GCA_027410445.1 of Discoglossus pictus. NCBI lineage: Eukaryota > Metazoa > Chordata > Amphibia > Anura > Alytidae > Discoglossus > Discoglossus pictus. The sequence continues at coordinate 100,211,845 of CM050171.1, read as the reverse complement.
ATTGAAGGCCATTCTGGTTGGATAGAAGGAGTAAGAATACAATTGAGATTGAGATATCACAAAATATTTTAAGAATTCCTTAGTCAAGTAAGGTCACTTCAGATTAACAAAACTAAAATATTTACTACAAGTGCTTGTCGAGTGGTCTACCATTGTATTTGCTCTTAGCAAATGATCAAATCTAAAGGCTACTGGTTTGAAATGACTACAAATAACCTATAATGGGTGGTTTCCCCTGCTGTTAACCATTATTATTTATTGAGAGCATTTTTTTATTTCATTATTATCTATGGGCATTCCTTACTATATTAATTGAACTGCAGAGAACTTTGTTGAACTACTGCGTTGTGCTATGGAGATTAAACAAGTTGCCTATTTATCCTTATTGACAACTTGCCACTCTAGACATACGTTTGTGCTAGATCAAATAGCCATGCCTCCCAGCCAGAGCCATCACCCCTCAAGGATGACCTCATAGAATATGGAGACAAGAAGTTCAACTTAAAACGGAGGATTGAAAGTTAGTTTAATACTGAATACTGTTTTCTTTTTTTTTAAAGGGACACACAAACAACTTTTTGTCTTTACAGTTGCGGATAATATTTAATTTATAATAGTATTGTTGCATTTATTGGAATAATATGCTTGTAAGCCCTTCATAACTTACTTTTTACTGTGTCATGGTGCCCTTCCTTTCTCCTCCACTAGCAAGTGCTCTCTGCCTCCCTAATCACATGATTTGTTCAGCCAATCACACATGAGACAGTTTTTCTGGGATGAAATAATGGAAACAAAATATCCTGGGATGTATTATGTGATTGGCTGCCTAGCAGCCCAAGCTAATGGGTGAAAATAAGGAATTGCTGAAGGAGGAGAAAGTAGGGGAGCCATGACACAGAGAAAGACAATTGTAAATGTTAATCAAGGTTTTGCAAGACTTTTTGTCTAATATATACAATTACCCTTTTATTTTTTAATGTATCCTTTCAAATGATTTAATGTGAATTTTATTAATGACCCATGCTTAATTAAAATATTTATCTATATCCTGTTAGAGCATTATAGTGGCTTTTATATTAATATTTTATGTATTCTAAAGCAGCAGAAAACAAAACCATTAAGGCCAAACTCATTCTTCCTATATCTAACCGATAAAGTGAAATCAAACGATGTGATAAAGACATTGAGTTGTAATTTTGGCATTGATGTGAGTAGTTATTGATTCTGAGCAATGCATAGAATATTTGAAGCTATGCCAGAGTAGATATTGGAGAAATATAATCATTGTTCATTTTTAACGAAACTCAATGGCCTAGATCAGAAGTTCAAAAAGTGTTGTCCATGGAACATAACTTGTCTGTGACATTTATTAATGTTTCTCATAAAAGAGCAACTTTTATATTGTATTAATTTGAAAAGTTATTTATAGTGATCTATATTACCATGTGCATTGCTACCTTGTCGTGGTGCAGGGGCTTGTGTACCTCATTAAAGCTGTGAACTATACCTTTTAGGTCACCCAAGATGGGCAGGTGATAGCAGAGAAGTCAGACAAATCACGGCCCACTGAAGAAGGAACTGGAAACCCACTCCAGTATCTTTCCCAAGAAAAGCATATGGATGAGCACAACCAGACACAAATTTGCCTGGCGTGCTGCGTCCATATGGTCACAGTGAGTCCGACCCAACTGAAGGACAGAAGAGCAACGACATATTAACATGACATTTGGGTCAGTACAGTGGTCTTTAATTAAGTTAATATAAATGCATAAACATATAATATAGACATAAGGAAATTTAATTTTTTCTAGGTGTACTTAATGTATAGTTACCTCCCAGTAGTTGCTCTGCACCATGTTACAGAGGATGTTTGTTAGAAAAATCCCAGTGCAGCTGTGGAAATCAGTGTAGCAGCAGAATGACAGGCTGTGTTGATTGGTTTGTTTACACCCTACGGCCATTCCCCTTTGTTCCCTCCCCCCAGACTCAGGCCCTCATTCAATTGCAACTTGGCCAATTGAATAGGGGTCTAAATAAGCACATAACATATTTTTTTAAAGAAGTTTTTAGTTAGTAAATATCTATCCAAAAGCAAGATTTTCAATAACTAAAAACTTCTTTTAAAAAAATATGCTATGTGCTTATTTAGACCCCTATTCAATTGGCCAAATCGCAATTGAATGAGGCCCTTAGTGTTTGGTGTGTGTGGAATAGCTAATGGTGTGCCAGAACGACGATAGCGCTCGCTACAGGACTAGGTCCTATCTTTTAATAGTAGCGCTGTGCTGCAGGCGCCCTTGCCGCCGGCTTTCTGCACAGGCACGCGCCCTAGCGCCATCTATGTTGTAAATTGTGGTAATGCATGCCGGCTTTTTGTAAGAGGCGTGATATAGCGCCATCTATACTGTATATTGTGGTAACACTGTCTACTTAGATTGTGGTTTTATGGAGTGGTTTCATGCAGTCTACTTAAATAAAAATACTTATATTTACATATATGATTCTGTTCTTTTGTATGTTTTAATAAAAGGTGAAAGGTGTGTTTACGGTTAAGGTTAAGCATAGGGTTACTGTTAGGGATAGGGTCAGTGGTTAGGGTTAGGCATAAGGTTAGGGGTTAGGGTTAGGCATAGGGTTAAGGTTAGGGTCAGGGGTTAGGGTTAGGCATGAGGTTAGGGTTAAGATCAGGGGTTAGGGTTAGGCATAGGTTTGGGGTCAGGGGTTAAGCATAGGGTTAGGGTCAGGGGTTAGGAATAGGGTTAGGCATATGGATAGGGGTTAGGGTTAGGAAAAAGGTTAGGGGTTAGAGTAGGGCTTAGGGTTAGGCATAGGGTTAGGGTCAGGCATAGGTTTAGCGTTAGTGTCAGGGGTTAGGGTTAGGCATAGGGTTTGGGTTAGGGTTACGGATAGGGTTAGGGTTTGAGTTAGGGTCAGGGGTTAGCCATCGGGTTAGGCATAGGATTAGGGATAGGGTTAGGGTTAGAGTCAGGGGTGAGGTTATGGTGTTGTAACGTAATTATGAAAGAATTACAAAGAGATGTTTTAACTTTTTGTCAATATATTTTTTACAACTTATATTAACAACTACAACTCTTTTTTAAAACTATTTAACTTAAGTAAACAATATTTTTAGAACATTTACATTTTTTACATGGTTGGTGGTGAATTTTCTACTATGTATTTTAATATTTGGTCAAATGGGTTCTGTTCTTTGGTCAATCTTTTCGCCACATGAACTCGCAAAGGTAGAAGTCTAACATGCTTCGATGGGTGCCCAGACGGGCTTTGTTGCCTGACTTTGCCTTTCCCCACATTGATTCAATAGTCTGTGTGTTGGCGCCTGTTTATTGATTCACAAAATGTATGGAATGATTAACTTGCAAATGAGTGTACTCTTTCTGTGATAGCCGGTTATACGTCCTCCACTTGTCACATATGATGGTTGTGCCAGGTTTTATATGTTGCTTAATGATGGGTATTAATGTGTTAGCTGTTCGGTCTGGAATAGCTACCAGGAAAGCTTCATGAGTCTATTGTTGGGGTAGAATTCTTCCAACATTATTTTTTTGCTTAGAAGCTTTCGTCAATTTCTGCTGCCATGTTAGGTCCACCAATTATCATTGGAGGACGCACAGATTTCTCTCATATAATTATTCCAGTCAACAGTTGTGTTTTTGTTGAGATTAAATTCTTGTTCAAAGAATGAAATAGTGGTATATTGATGACTCCAGTGTCACAACCTACAATGATGATGGAGTATAGAGAATCCTAGTTCTCTTATCTACTGTAGGTTTTAGACCTAAGATTTGGATGACTCAGACCAATGGACCTTCCTTGCGGATGCAAGAGCATAAGTCCCAGCTTTTGGTAGTGTGCCTGGGAAAAAACCTGGTATGGAGTCAGAAACGATCTCCTCTGCCAGCATATGCCCTTGGGTCAATAATACACCTGCACACAAAGTCTTGATGAAAATTATGAACAACTTCTTTATTTTTACACAAGTATTTAAACACCTCACAAAAACAGTACAGGGAGTGGCTACCCCTTTGTCCAACCCTTATCTTCCTCTTGGCCAATGGGGTAATCTCCACAGTAACTTGATTACCTCTAGCCAATGGACTAGAGGTAAGCTCTGGGAACTTCAAGACCCCTCCCCTGGGCCGCCCACTAGGTGTGGCTAACAGAGTCATTTGGACGCTGGCAGTTAAGAGAGACACATCTCTTTGCTATGGCCCAGGCCCCTGGATCTGGGCTAGGGAGACCCCAGAGGCCCCCTGGATAGATGGTGCCCCTATGTCTGGTGGGAGCCTATTGTTCCTGACTTAAGTATGTGTACTTAAAGGATTAACCTTGGTGGCCAGCTGGGGTCCTTCTCCTGTTGCAAGATGTATGTGGCAATGTATCCAGCATGACTACCCCATACTATCATATACATATGTGTACATATTCCACACACTGTCAGTGTATTTAAGTACAAGCGTAAAAGCGCACCCCATATAAAACCACCTAATGTCCTCATAGTATATGGGATTGGGGCAGGGTTTCCACATCAATCCATCTCATGCATTATGATGACTTTTATTGATGGTGATGGGAACCCTGCTCATTTCCTTAGACAATAATCATAATAATATAACAGTATAACCGTATAACAGTATAACAGGGTGTCTGGGAGCCCCAAACCCCCAGGTATCGTCTCTTGTGTCAACAGCCTGTGACAGACATCTGTCCAAGTCCCAGATGACTGCCAATCACAAAATGGCCCCAGCATAGTTCACACTCAAATCCAATATGGCCACTGGCTGATTCATGACATCCAGGAGTACATAAAAATATGGTGTTTTTTAAGTCTACTCGTGACCCAGCAAACCATGTGTTGGTTCTTAAACCTATATTATTATTATTATCTTTTATTTGCATCGCGCCAACATATTCCGTAGCGCTGTACAGGGGAGAACAAGAAAATATACAATATTAACAAAAGAAAATCGAGAGCCATGTTTTAAGATTCAAGTCTTGTAAAAAGTGCTTTTTTTCCCAAAGCACCCCACAAGATTAGAAATTTGTCACTTACAATCTGAAGGTAATGGACCTGGGGGAAGAGTAGATAAGGAATAGCAAGGTTAAGGAGGAAATGAGAGATCTATAGGAAGGCAGTTGTGTAAAGCAGAACATTATACATCTGTTGGAGAGAGAAAAGATGTTATGTAAAGTGAATGGCACTATTATGTATTAAGGTGTCTGCCCCTAGTGGACAGATAATGTAATCTGCAGATGGGACAGTCAGGGGACACATAGTTTAACCAAAGCTTGAGTAAGAATAGCTCATGGGCTAATAAAAGGGAAAAGGGGGGCATGAGAGGTGAGATGGGTATGTTGGAGACAGAAAGGGGAGAGGTAAAGAAGAGTCTAAGGAAAAGGCAGGGGGATATGAGGAAGAAGGCAAGAGGAGACATAGTGTAAAGGGTTAATAGGAATAGTTAGCAGAAGCTGTTAATTGATGCAACATGATTTTTTATGGCATCTCCACGCTTGTTTTAAAAAAAAAGATAATTTCATGTCAATGTTTTGTGGGCACCTTCGTGAACTGTGAATCAGTCCTTTTCTTTGCAAAAATTCTACGGTATCTTCGGTAGCTTTTAGTGTGTTGTACAATATAAATAAATTGATATTTATTTGATACTTTAAAAAAAATTTTATTAATTAAATTAATATATGTAATATTTGAGGAGGATTTATTGGTGATATTTGTGTTTTGGTTTATGTATACTTCACTATTATTTTCAGTCTTCTTTGAGTCTTCTACATGGCTCCTGCTACTTTCTGTGATATTTTCTCACACAGACAGATGCAGGAGCAGCGTGCGCATTTTCCTTTAAGAGAGCATTACAATATATATAATATTTATGTATATTATAAGAAATGGCTATTACAATATATAGTCTCTTATAATGCTCTTTGAAAATAACCAAACTTGCTTTTGGGTCATTTTAATAATTGGATTTTATTATTTTTTTAAATTCTCATGTATTAACATAGTATATTTTATATAGCACTGCGCTTTGAAAATAAAGAAGCATAACAGTAATATACAGCCTGTGAATTTGTCCTTACTACAATTTATTTTCTTAAATTGTATATTATGACTACAGATAGCATTGCAGACCATATTATAAACCAATACACAACACACTAAAAAATAGCTGGTTGCCATATGTACCGTTCCTTAGCCGGGCAACAGTCAAGCTGTTGTTTCAGAGAAATTACAGGAAACGTCTTATTTGGCTTCAAAATAATAGAAGATTACATTTTGTTGCAGCAAGGGAACTTGAAATATAATAACACACAGATTCTTATTCAGCAGGTAAAATTTACACTCTGAACAAAAAAAAAAATAGTAAAACACTTGAAGATTAATGTGTAACGTTTCACATCAATGAGACAGATGCCAGGCCAGTATTTCATGAGCTCCCGATTTCTTCTGACTAGCAATGTTTCATGCTCAAATGAACTTAAACAGGAGATCAATTCATCTATTAATAGTGTCTTTACAATTCTCTGCTACTTTTCTTCTTTATCTGTGTTATTTGCTGGTATGAACTGTATGCTGGGTATGCTGGACTTTATAGCACGATTACTAATGAAGCTCAATTAACCAAAAAGAGATTATTTTATATGCTCGTGGTTACCAATGGCTCTGTTTAAAGGACTTCTGTAGATAGGGAAAAACTACATATATTTGTGAAATTTGTAACAAATTAACAACATTAGCATCTGTTTAAGCCATGAGAATAAAAGCATTTTATCTTTCGCATTTCCTGCAGACGCAGAGTTTCAGTGGTTAGCCTGCTAATTTATTTTAATTATCGATGATCTATTAAGAAGTAGGAGGAGGGAAGGAGAAGGGAGGCACATTTGCTGACCCATTAGTGGATTCAGATAAGATTTCAGAACTTGACAACTATCTCTCTCACCCATAATTGCTCAGTAGAAGGCAGTTTTTGAGACTTACTTGCGTTTCTCTCTAACTGACCCTCCATGCCTTGTAAAGGAAATATGTAATGGCACCTTCATACTAGCAGAGTCTGCAAAAATAAAGATTTTCTCAGATATTGCTTTTATGCCCATTTTTTCCTAGTCTACAGTGACCCTAAAAAGAGTTCACATATTATTTACATGTACAAATTATACTTAGTTGTCTGGTTGCCAGAGGTAGAGATTATAGACTTGACCTTGAACCTCTGTCCAGATGTGGTCAGCAGAGGAAATATGAGTATGCAGTTCAGGGGCTGGGGCTGGCAGTAGGCAAGCATATCCACAAGATAGGCTGGAGGTCAAGGCTTGTGGCAGGCAGAAAAACAGTAGGGGTCACTGTCCAATGTAAAATCCAAATAATCAGAAAGGTATCTCAGATATATGACACCTTTGGCCATGCTAGGGCATTTGACCATGCTAGGGCACTGATGGCATTTTATAGCTGCATGGTTCCAATCAAGATTAACATCTCATTATACAATGTCAAGTGACTGCCCTCTTAATCTGGGTCCAGTAGAAGTGATGCAACTGACATGAGGATGCAGAGTGTGGCACCTGAGTATATTGAATAACACTCACCAATTGCTAGAAGGCGCAATACTACATTTTCAAAAATCTAGGTTTTAACCCCTAGCAAAACTGCTGCTATTCCTGCACTGAATTTGAATTATTTAAATATATTTTGTCGCCTCTAATCCTTGTAATTTGTGAACTGTTAATTGATCCAGACCAAGACAAACAAAGTTGAAACATTGCCAATTGTCTCCTAAGAGGAAAAAAATCATTCCTGACCCCAAGTACTGACAATTGGATTACTGCCCTGATCAATACCCCTTCTTGTCTAGTTATCCTAGATATCCCTGTATACTATTTTTATGGAAAAATATATCCAACTCCTTTTTAAAGTTATCTATCTAACCTGCTGTCACAACCTCCTCCTAACTTGATAAAGCCTTATTTGACCCTGGATGTATATTGTTAGGGGCACCTCCTAGTCCTAGTGGCTGTGGGAGGCGATGTCACACCAAGGATTGGACCAACTGTCTTTGTCTCACTGTCTGATTCAAGCGCTTGGGAAACAGAATGACATAAGTCAGAGACTTAATCAAATTGCTTAATTTATTTCATGTTACAGGCAAGCTTATGTAACAAGAAACCACACCCACAATGTGTATCATTATGATGTATGTGCAGCTGAAAATGTATTAGAAATCACCTGGTATTGACAAGAGATAACGTGGCAGCCTTGAGTTATAATCATAAGCCAACCTTTCTTCTAGCAAACAAGAGCCGTTAAAGCGTAGCACTTAGGCGATGAGCGCCTGCGAGTCTCGGTTAGCGAGGCGAGCTGTTAAGGCGATTAAACTCGCAGCACAAAGGCAATGAGCTCTGAAGGCGCTCATTGCCAGCTCGCCACGCAAAGCAAGGTGAGCAGTGAAGGCAATTAAACACGCCGGTCTTAGCCACACAACACTTCGTAAACGCTCAATTGCATTAGCCTTCAAGCACTTGACAAACGCAAGACTTCCAAAAAATGAGACGCGGGGCTTTAAAAAAAAAATACGAGACGCAGGACTTTGAAAAATAAAATTTTCAACGACTTTCACCACACAACATCGCCTAAGTCGAGGAAAAAAAATGGCAGCTGCAAAAAAACGATAACGAGGCTACACGACCCCGGACCGCGCAAAGCACTGCCAAACGCGTAACACTTTCACACAGGAACGACCGAACTACAAAATACACTATTACAAATGACGCTAAATGCTGCAGAGAAGCGTAACTCATTAACCTTCCTAGCGGTAATCCCGTGTGTGACTCAGGGTTAATTTTTTCTACCTAAATCGGTAAGCGCGTCACGTTATTAGCATATGCCGGTTAAAGAGACAGGCATAAGTCGTGCTGCGAGCCTCCGATCAGCAGTAGGAGCTGATCGTAGGCTAAGAAGAAGAGAGAAGAGACTGGGGAAGGAGGGAAGAGGAGGAGGATGGGTGGGGATGAAGGTGGTGAAGAGGAGGATGAGTGGGGAAGAGGAGGGTGAGGGGGAAAGAGGAGTGGGAAAGAGGAGGGTGAGGGGGGAAGAGGAGGATGAGGGGGGAATGAGGGAAGAGGAGGATGAGGGGGGAAGAGTAGGATGAGGGGGGAATGGGGGAAGAGTAGGATGAGGGTGGAAGGGGGGAAGAGGGGGATGAGTGCGGAAGAGGAGGATGAGTGGGGGAAGAGGAGGATGAGTGGGGGAAGAGGATGAGTGTGGGGGAGAAGGATGAGTGGGGGAGGATGAGTGGGGAGGGAGAAGGATGAGTGGGGGGGAGGAGGAGGATGTGGGGAGGAGGAGGATAAGGGAGAAATGGAGGCGGGCGAATCAGGGGGAGCGCGCAAAACAATGTCAAACACGTAGCACTTTCACACAGGAATGACCGAGCTACAAAATACACTATTACAAATGACGGAAAATGCTGCAGAGTCGCGAAACACATTAACATTCCATGCGGTAATCCCGAGTGTGACTCGGGGTTAATTTTCTCTACCTAAATCGGTAACCCCGAGCCACACTCTGGGTTACCGCAGAGAGGATATAGAGGGGGCCCAGTTCTGTCGAGTTTGCCTGGGCCCCCTCAGCACACCATTGCTCCTCCCCATGTTCCTACTGCTCCTCCCCATCTTCCTCCTCCTCCTCCCGCGTTATCCTCTTTCCTCCCTCCTCCGCCCCCCATCATCCCCTCTTATCCTCTTCCCTCCCTCCTTCCCCCTCTCTTCTCTCTTCTTCTTAGAATCCGAACAGCTTCTGCTGCAGATTGGAGGCTTGCATTGCGTCTTATGCCTGGAACCGGCATGTGCTAATGACGTCACAAGTGCGTCACGTCATTAGCATATGCCGGTTTAAGAGACAGGCATAAGACGTGCTGCAAGCCTCTGATCAGCAGCAGGGGCTGATCGGAGGCTAAGAAGAAGAGAGAAGAGACTGGGGAAGGAGGAAGGAGGGAGGGAAGAGGAGGAGGATGGGTGGGGATGAAGGGGGGAAGAAGAGGATGAGTGGGAAAGGGGAGGGTGAGGGGGAAAGAGGAGTGGGGAAGAGGAGGGGGGAAGAGGAGGTTGAGGGGGAAAGGGGGGAAGAGGGGGATAAGGTGGGATGAGTGGGGGAAGAGGGGGATGAGTGGGGGAAGATGGGGATGAGTGGAGGAAGAGGGGGATGAGTGGGGGAAGAGAAGGATGAGTGGGGGGGAGAAGGATGAGTGCAGGGAGGAGGATGAGTGGGGGAGGAGGATGAGTGGGGGGAGGAGGAGGATGAGTGGAGAGGGAAAAGGATGAGTGGAGGGGAGGAGGAGGATGAGTGGGAAGGAGGAGGATGAGTGGGGAGGATTGAGGGGAGGAGGAGGATAAGGGAGAAATGGAGGCATAAGACGTGCTGCGAGCCTAAAGATCAGCAGCCGGAGCTGATCAGAGGCTAAGAAGAAGAGAGAAGAGACTGGGGAAGGAGGAAGGAGGGAAGAGGAGGAGGATGGGTGGGTATGAAGGGGGGAAGAGGAGGATGAGTGGAGAAGAGGAGGGTGAAGGGGGAAGAGGAGGTTGAGGGGGAAAGGGGGGAAGAGGGGAATAAGGGGGGAAGAGGGAGGATGAGTGGGGGAAGAGGATGAGTGGGGGGAGGATGAGTGGCGGATGAGTGGGGTGGGAGGAGGAGGATGAGTGGGGGGGAGGGGGATGAGTGGGAAGGAGGAGGATGAGTGGGGAGGATTGAGGGGAGGAGGAGGATAAGGGAGAAATGGAGGCATAAGACGTGCTGCGAGCCTAAAGATCAGCAGCCGGAGCTGATCAGAGGCTAAGAAGAAGAGAGAAGAGACTGGGGAAGGAGGAAGGAGGAAGGAGGGAAGAGGAGGAGGATGGGTGGGTATGAAGGGGGGAAGAGGAGGATGAGTGGAGAAGAGGAGGGTGAAGGGGGAAGAGGAGGTTGAGGGGGAAAGGGCGGAAGAGGGGAATAAGGGGGGAAGAGGGAGGATGAGTGGGGGAAGAGGATGAGTGGGGGGAGGATGAGTGGCGGATGAGTGGGGTGGGAGGAGGAGGATGAGTGGGGGGGAGGGGGATGAGTGGGGGTGAGGAGGGGGATGAGTGGGGGTGAGGAGGAGGATGAGTGGGGGTGAGGAGGAGGAGGATGAGAGGTGGAGGAAGAGGAGGGTGGGGAGGAGGAGGAGGATAAGGGAGAAATGGAGGTGGGAGGATAAGAGGGAGAGGGGGGAAATGGAGGAGGAGAAGGAGGATGAGGGGAAAGGGAGGAGGAAAGGGGGAAGGGGTAATGGTGTCTAAAGGCAGTATGATTATGTCAGTGTTTTAGAATGTACCACTTTAACATTCTAAATACTGGTATAATCATACCGCCAGGAAGGTTAATAGCTTTAGCAATCTCTACAATGGCGCTTTACAAGACATACAAAAAATACAAGGTTAACGGCCGAACCGCGAAAAAACAAAAAACACCAACAAAATACAAATAAATACAACAAAAACATCACCCACAGCAAGGGGGAACAGCCAGGACGTCTGGGAGTGAGGTGGAAAGCAATTTAAATGCAATTTCGATGACTTTCACCACATAAAAATCGCCTAAGTGAGAAAAAAATATATATATTGTATTCCATTTTCCAAATGAGGGCATACTAGGGATATTTATAGTGGCAGAATTATATCTGCATATCTTGTTTATATATACCTCTTAATACATGTTAATATTTTATCTGCCTTTTCAGATGCTGCATGGTATTGAGCACCATTACATAGGTGGTTGACCACAAGCACTCCTAAATCCCTTCCTCTCTCTAATATCCCTAAATTTATTACAACAAATTATATATTGCATGCTTATTTTCCTTCCTTATATTCCTTTGAAATGGCATAACTTTACTTTTATTTGCATTAAGTATCAACTGCCATTTAGCTGCTCATTCTTCTAATATATGTAAGTCCCTATTATTTTCTGATTTAAGTAACTTGCACACCTTAGTGTCATCAGCAGATATGGAGATATAATTTTTTAGTCTTACTTCTAAATCATTAATACATATGTTAAAAAAGGCTAGGAATGAATACTGAACCCTGAGGAACCCCACTTACCACATTTGTCCAATCTGAGTATATTCCATTAACAACAACCCTTTGTCTTTTAGCCATGAAAATCCATGAGCATATATCTCTTACTTTGTATCATAGCCTCCCATGTGGCACTGTGTCTAATGCCTTCAAAAAATCCAAAAAGACTACATCTACTGAGTTGCCTTGGTCTAAGTTCCTAATTACCTCTTCATAGAAACTAAATAGATGTATACTAGAAAAATAGACATACATATATATTAACTCCTACTACGTATTCACATGGATATATTCCTGTATACTATCCCTTGCTAAACCTTCTAAAAATGTCCCCACTACAGAAATAAGAATTACAGGCAAAGTTCCCTGGTTTGCTCTTGCTCACCTAATAGTTTAAAAATGCCCTCAGAGTTTCTACAATTTTCTCTCCCAGCACAGAACTTTCCTCTTCATTAAGATACTATCCATCACTGCCATAAACTTTGTAATAATATAGAGAATTCAGCCCATTGCTGTAAAAACCCCAAACCCTCCTATCTGCACAACTTTTTAGCTGCATATTAAATTCCCTAAGCTCCTTCTGTCTCCCTGGGCTAGAACATGTCACTGTTATCTACCTTTTTGGAGCCCCTAGGCAGTGAAGGGGAGGAGCCCCTGCGAGTGAGTATGCAAGGTATGCACAAACCCATTTTTGCCTTTTCTGTACGTGTAAGTTCCCTTTCCTATTATAACTGTCTTATTCTAGGTGGTTACCCCCTAGTAGCCAGTCTATGAACTGCAACATTTCATTTTTATTAAGCCAGGAACCATTTTTTTAAAGAAGTGGCACCCCTCAATCGCTGCTGCCTAGTTGGCCTAATGGTTAGTCCGACATTATTGTTAGTATCTTGAAAAGTACTATCTGTGAGGTCCTTGCCCTAAGCTTGTTTCCTAGATCAATAAAATTATTTTGAGGACATTGCATTTTCCATTTACTTTGTCAATGGTACCAATGTGTACAAGACTGCTGGGCCATTTATTTACATAGTTACATAGGCCCTCATTCAATTGCAATTTGGCCAATTGAATAGGGCTCTAAATAAGCACATAACATATTTTTTTTAGAGAAGTTTTTAGTTAGTAAGCATCTATCCAAAAGCAAGGTTTTCACTAACTAAAAACTTCTTTAAAAATATATGTTATGTGCTTATTTAGAGCCCTATTCAATTGGCCAAATCGCAATTGAATGAGGGCCATAGTAATTAAGGTTGAAAAAAGACTTTCAGTCCATCAAATTCAAGCTTTTAAGATCTCCTCTGATCTGCAATATGAGGATTAGTTATTCATTAATTCGTTGTTAATTAATTATTAATCAACTATTTATTTATTTATTTTAATTATTAATTAATTAATCCAGAGGAAGGCAAACAGAAAAAAAAAACCAAGTGAAACATAGCCAATCATCTCAAAGGAAAAAAAAAATAGATTCCTCCCTGACTCCAGACACTGGTGATCTGATTTCTCCCTGTATAAATACACTCTCTCTAATTATCCAGGATAACCATGAATTCCCTTCTTAATTAGAAATAAATCCAGTCCCCTTTTAAAGTTATCTATCAAATCCGCTGTCACCACCTCCTGTGGTAGATAATTCCACAGATTAACCCCCCCCCCCCCCCCCCCCCACTGTGAAGAACCCTTTTCTTTCTTTAAGGTGGAATCTTATTACTTCTAATCTCAAGGGGTGTCCTCTTGTCCATTGAAAACCTCTTGGCACAAAAAGGTCCCTTGAAAATTCTTTATACTGACCCTGGATGTATTTATATAATGTAATCATATCTCCTCTTAGACACCTTTTTTCTAGAGAAAATAAGCTTAATTTGGTTAGTCTTTCTTCATAACTTAGCCCCTCCATTCCCCTAATTTGTTTTGTTGCCCTCCTCTGTACCTTTTCCAGCTCTAAAATGTCCTTTTTATGAAGTGGTTCCCAAAATTGTACTTCATATTCTGAATGAGGGTGTACTAGAGATTTATATAGTGGCAGAATTATATTTGCTTCTCTTGCTTCTATACCCTTCCTAATACACGCTAATATTTTATTTGCCTTTGCAGCTGCTGCCTGGCTTTGAGCACTGTTCCCTAGGTGGTTGTCCACAAGTACTCCCAAATCCCTTTCAATATCTGATACCCTATATTTGGTCCATTAAGATTATAAGTTGCATGACTATGTTTCCTTCCCAAAGATGCATAACTTTAAATTTATTCTTATTAAATCTCATCTGACATTTAGATGCCCATTCCTCAATTTTATGTAAATCCCTTTGAAGGGAAAGCACATCATTGTCTGATTTAATTAACTTGCACAACTTTGTGTCATCAGCGAAAATTTAGACACTACATTCCAGTCCCACTTCCGAGTCATTAATAAATATGTTAAAAAGAAGAGGACCTAATACTGAACCCTGAGGAACCCCACTTACCACATTAGTCCAATCGGAGTATGTTCCATTTACAACAACCCTTTGCTTCCTGTCTTTTAGCCAGCTCTCAATCCATGAGCAGATATTTACTGCAATTTCTGTATCCCTTAGTTTGCACAATAGTCTCCCATGTGGCACTGTATCAAAAGCCTTTGCAAAATCTAAATACACTACATCCACTGAGTTGCCTTGATCCAAGTTCCTAATAAACTCCTCATTGAAACTAATTAGATTTGTTTAACATGACCTATCCCTCATAAATCCATGTTGACTCCTACTATAATCCTGTTCAAATAGACATATTCTTGTATATTATCCCTTATTAACCCTTCTAAAAGCTTTCCCACTACAGAAGTGAGGCTCACTGGTCTATAATTCCCCAGATTTGCTCTTGCTCCCTTTTTAAATATAGGTATCACATCAGCTTTTCTCCAGTCATCTGGTAGAGACCCTGTGTTGAGTGAATTTTGAAAAATTAAATATAATGGTTTTGCTATTACAGAACCCAGTTCCCACAGAACCCTTGGATGTATTCCATCAGGACCTGGGGCTTTATTAACATTTATTTTTTCCAACCTCTTTTGGATTTCTTCCTGCATTAACCAGTTATTTGGTGAACGTAGTGTAGCCCCCTTATGCTGCAGTGTCCCAACCACTGGCACCTCCCTTTTGTATACCGAAGAAAAGAACCTATTTAGCTCATCTGCCTTTTCCTGGTCACTAGTTTTCAGATGGCCTGTGTCACATTGTAATGTTCCTATAGCTTCCTTCCTCGCCTTCTTCCCATTAATATACTTAAAAAATATTTTAGGGTTAGTCTTACTCTCTTTTGCAATACATTTTTCATTTTCTATTTTAGCCAGTCTAATAGCCATTTTGCAAGCCTTGTTGATTTCCTTGTATTCCTGTTAAGCAGTCTCTGTCCCCTCTTGTTTGTATAATTGAAATGCCTGTTTTTTACTCCGTATCTTGATCTTTAAATCATTATTAAGCCACATTGGATGTGATTTACTCCTTTTACTTTTATTCCCACTTGGTATATGGTGATAAGTATGTATATTTAGTATGGATTTAAATGTTGTCCATTTATGTTCAGTGTTTTTACCTATCAGTTCTCTGTCCCAGTCTATACTTTGTATTGCTGCCCTTAGACTGTTAAAATCTGCCCTTTTAAAATTAAGAGTTTTTGTTAGCCCCTTAAAATTTTTTTTTTTTTTATTCAATCTCAAATGAGACTGTGTTGTGATCACTGTTTCCCAAAGGTTGCCCTATTTCAATATTTGATACTATATCAATATTATTTCTGATAACTAAATCCAAGATTGCCTCATTTCTAGTAGGCTCTTGTATAACCTGGGCCAGATAATGATCCCTGAGTGTAGTCAAGAACCTGCTCCCCTTAGCTGAACTGCTGGTCTCATTTATCCAGTTTATTTCAGGGTAATTAAAATCTCCTATTATTAGAACTTGCCCATGCTTAACTGCGTTTCCAGTCTATAACAATAATTGTATTTCCTATCCGCTATATTTGGGGGTTTATAGCATACTCCTACTAATATTCTTTTGGAATTTGCTGCCCTGCTATTTAATTCCACCCACAAACATTCAACATTACCGCTAGTTCCACCATAAATATCTTCTCTGACTATAGGCTTAAATTCAGGCTTAACATACAGACAAATCCTTCCTCCTCTTTGACCATTGCCCCTATCTTTCCTAAATAGGTTATAACCATCCAGATTAACAGTCCAGTCATGAGATTCATTCCACCACATTTCAGTAATGCTTATTAAATCACATTTTACATTAATTGCTAATAATTCTATGTAACGGAGCTGGAACACGCAGTCCAATATCTCCGTAAAATATCCAAGAAGCACTACAGTCTCACCATTCTCGACCTCCCATATTGGACGACACACAATTTGGGAGTCAAATGAATACTGACTTTATTTACCTTTACAGAAATATATATACATCTCTTTGGCCACAGGTAATACACATGCCCATATTTGGCCACACAATACACATAAAGAGAACAATAGGTGGGTCACACCTCCCTGGCAACTTTGATACAATCAGACATTGATTCAATTACACTTCTTTGTTCTTATCTGAGAATGAAAACACTGTATACAATAGACTTCCTTTATCTTATGCAGAGTCGCTGTAACAGGATTATCTCCCATGCCAAGTAGCTGCAAATGTCTGGGACAATATTCTGCAGAGCATCAACCAACATACATATAGTAGGATCATATTTTAACCATAATAATCATAAAACAGGGTAAAACAGTGATGGGTTCAGCTACACACCTCCCCCGTGACCATATGCCGGCATACACGGTCTGATCCCAACGGATCGGCCTGGGGATGTCCGGACAAAAGTATTTGTCGGTCAATTCTCTAGTTTGACAACCCATCAACATTACTGCAATTCACATTTACTCACATTTCCCATATCCCCAGATAGCTGGGATCTGAGCGCACAAAACTACCCAATAGCGCTCAGATCCTCTTCACACAGTTCAATTGCCATGTAGCTAAAGTCTTTCCCATAGTTTTTCATTATATGAATGGGCTCCATGGCATAGCTATCTGTGGTATCATGGTTCACACAGGGCAAGTACCGAATGACCCCCCTGTATGTAAAGGGCCAGAATGAGTGACATACACTCTGGTATGGCCGAACACTGGTTCCAAAGGGCAATATGTCCCAGGGCCATAGTCGCAGGGCAGGAGGCTGGCAAACAGTCCTCTCCAAGCCAAAGTAGCGACGGGCACTTCATCACACATCTCCCCTTTGGGGGGAAGTCTAAACAGGGACCTGGATATTTCGCTGGGGTGATGGTGCAACACGCTGAGGGGACTTGAGGGGCAGAGGCCAGCGGCACTCTGCCCCACTGTCAGCTCTTCTGCTGGGGTACCTGGGACATATTCCGGCTCAGTAGCCAGGGAAACGTGGGGGTCAGTGGGGGTTAACATTTCCTCTGTTAACCCTGGGGCCACATTAGAAGTTAGCTGGGGAGGGGAATTTGTACTTACCCCCTCCTCCGGTTGTCCCAGTGAGGGTAGTTGGGGATCTGGACAGGCTGCGGGCGCAGAGACCACGGCCCCATCTGCGCCGTCTGGGAGATTGGTGTCTCCCCTGGTTAGGGTAAACTGTCGCTGGGGGGGAAGGACGACACCTTTGGCTCCCTGGGGTACCCACTGCCGCTGTGGAGGAAGGTCGACACCTTCTGCTCCCTGGGGTACACACTGCCGCTGGGGGGGAAGGACGACACCTTCTGCCCCCTGGGGATCACACTGCCGCTGAGGGGGAAGGACGACACCTTCTGCCCCCTGGGGTTCACACTGCCGCTGGGGGGAAAGGACGACACCTTCTGCCCCCTGGGGTTCACACTGCCGCTGGGGAGGAAGGACGGCCCCTTCTGCTCCCTGGGGTACACACTGCCGCTGGGGGGGAAGGCCGACACCTTCAGCTCCCTGGGGTACACACTGCCGCTGGGGAGGAAGGACGACACCTTCAGCTCCCTGGGGTACACACTGCCGCTGGAGAGAAAGGACGACACCTTCGGCTCCCTGGGGAAAACACTGCCGCTGGGGAGGAAGGACGACACCTTCGGCTCCCTGGGGTACACACTGCCGCTGGGGGGGAAGGACGACACCTTCGGCCCCCTGGGGTACACACTGCTGCTGGGGAGGAAGGACGACACCTTCAGCTCCCTGGGGTACACACTGTCGCTGGGGAGGAAGGACGACACCTTCAGCTCCCTTGGGTACACACTGTCGCTGGGGAGGAAGGACGACACCTTCTGCCCCCTGGGGTACACACTGCCGCTGGGGAGGAAGGACGACACCTTCAGCTCCCTGGGGTACACACTGCCGCTGGGGAGGAAGGACGACACCTTCTGCTTCCTGGGGTACACACTGCCGCTGGGGGGGAAGGACGACTCCTTCGGCCCCCTGGGGTACACACTGCCGCTGGGGGGGGAATTAGTTGGAGTATTCCACGTGGAGCGGTTTCTGTTTCTGGGACAGTCTCTCTGCATGTGACCCTGCTGGTTACACGTGTGGCACCTGATGTACCGTGGAGGGGTTTGGTAGTTCCCACCACCCGGACGCAGTGCTGGGGGGGGGTTAATGGTGGGAGGTGGGTTAGCAGCTCCCAAGATGGACCGCTCCCGTGCCCGCTGCATTTCCATTATGGATTTGTGGACATCTGTCATTAACCATTCCAAGGTTTTTATGGGAAGCGTACCTGGGAAAATGGCCAGTCTGCTTTGGAGTTCTCTTTGAAACTCAGTCTGTGGGGTAATAAGAGGTACTGTAACCATGAGTTCCTTTCTGTCTGCATCCCTGTAGTCCACGGCCGCCTCCTCCTCCTCATGATGGAACGCTGTCCGAAAATTAGCCGGTTCCATCCTGCTGTAGCCAGGGGCGCTGTACGGATACTAGCGTTGCCCTCAATTTGTACTCCACGGAATGGTGTCTCCTGTAGCTGTCCTTCTGACCGTGGGAACAATTCCGCCACTTGCCAACAAATGTAACGGAGCTGGAACACGCAGTCCAATATCTCCGTAAAATATCCAAGAAGCACTACAGTCTCACCATTCCCGACCTCCCATATTGGACGACACACAATTTGGGAGTCAAATGAATACTGACTTTATTTACCTTTACAGAAATATATATACATCTCTTTGGCCACAGGTAATACACATGCCCATATTTGGCCGCACAATACACATAAAGAGAACAATAGGTGGGTCACACCTCCCTGGCAACTTTGATACAATCAGACATTGATTCAATTACACTTCTTTGTTCTTATCTGAGAATGAAAACACTGTATACAATAGACTTCCTTTATCTTATGCGGAGTCGCTGTAACAGGATTATCTCCCATGCCAAGTAGCTGCAAATGTCTGGGACAATATTCTGCAGAGCATCAACCAACATACATATAGTAGGATCATATTTTAACCATAATAATCATAAAACAGGGTAAAACAGTGATGGGTTCCGCTACATTCTAATTCTCCCATTTTTCCAGGCAAGCTTCTGGCATTAGCAAGCATACACCTTATGTTATGAGTTTGTAGTTTGGTGGTGCCTGCCACTATACTTGAGTTACTTAGTAATACCTCCCTATTGACTATACTACCCCTCCCCCCATCTCCTTCCCTATGAGTTGTTAATTCATCCCTTAAACCCTCTACACTTTCTACCCCATTACTTATCACTCGTCCCCCCTCCCCACCTACTAGTTTAAAAACTCCTCCAGCCTTTCTACCATTCTATCCCCTAGCACAAAAGCTCCCTCGTTATTAAGGGGCAATCCATCCCTGCTGTAGAGATTGTACCGAAGTGAGAAGTCAGCCCAGTGCTCTAAAAACCCAAACCCCTCCTTAGTGCACCACATCTTTAGCCACACAATAACCTCCCTGAGCTCATTCTGCCTCCCTGGGCGAGTATGTGGCACTGGTAGTATCTTAGAAAATACTACTTCGGTGGTCTTTGCCTTCAGCTGTTTACCTAGTTCTCTAAAATCATTCTTTAAGGACACTCCATCTTAAACTAACTTTATCATTGGTACCAATGTGTACCAAGACCGCCGGTTAATTTCCAGCCCCTCCCAATAATTTATCTACCCGATCCACAACATGACGAACCCAAGCACCCAGGAGACAGCAAACTGTTCGATTGCTGGGATCTGGGTGACAAATCACCCTGTCTAATTCCTAATAAGAGAGTCCCCTACCACCAAAACCTGTCTGTTGCTCTGCCTATTCTGCCCTCCCACTCCTCCAGTAGAACTGTTCTCCCGGCTGTTAGAGGGAATAGCTCTATATGTCATTGCCATTCCTGAATGGACATCCCCAACAGTTTCACTCAATCTGGCAAATCTGTTGGTGTTTGCCAACTCAGAACTGGCCTGCCTCCTCCTGTTCCCCCTGATTCCCCTTCTACGTGTAACCCAGCTACCTCCCTGAACATCCTCACTAGCCCCAGCTCCACCCTCCATGCTAAGCCCAGCTAAACTGTGCTCAGTGAGCACCAACTCCCTTTCCAGTGGAGCAATGTCACTAAGTGCTGCAATTCTCCTCTCCAGTTCTCCAATTTGAGCTTCCAGAGAGGCAACATGCTCACACCTCTCACAGAGGTATAGACCCTAGATCATCTGTTCCAGTATAGCATACATATCACAGGATGTACACTGAGTGAGATTGTCACTGGACTTACTCATAATTATTATTATCGTCTCCAAAAATTCAGTGGGAAAAATAAACAAGCATAAAAACAATAATATATTAGTATAAAGTTTTATGTAAAAAAATAATAATATATATATATATCCCCCCCCCCCCTTTCTCATTACCTTGCTGGCATGTGAAATTAGGGCAGTTGTTTGATAATTGGAGCACTCTTTGGCACTGTCTTTAAGGGATTGAAATGTAGACTGACATTTTCCAGTCTTTTGGCCATTGTTGAGTTTTCCAGATTTGTTGGAATAAAGCCTACAACAATTTCATATCATCATCATCATAAACTTCTGCTGATTTGTAATCAGCAAGGCTGCCAAGGGCCCAACTTACTTCACTCTCAAAGATGTCTGTCTCCAGCTGAATGGACAAACTATTCTGTCATCAATGCTGTTATAATCCTTTCTCCATAGATCCTCTTTATATCTCTTCCACTATTCCTTTACCTAATCTGCTTCTGTTAAGTCCCTACCAATCTGGTCGTTTATCACGCTCACTTTGGCATGAAACATTCCTTTGAGATCCCCAATTTTCTTAAAGAGATCTCTTGACTTTGCTATTCTGTTATCTTCTTCTATCTCTTTAGATTACTCATTATTGCTCATTGTCTCTTCCTGCTAGCTATCCTCTGGAGTTCTGCATTCAGTTTGACAAATCATTTCCTATCTCCATTACCTTTCTCTTTCCTTCTTTCCGGGGCTACTTTCAAAGTCTCACCAGTTTCCTTCTTAGTTTTCTTTTTTTGGGGATATGGGGCTGCTGCAAGAATTTTACAATACAGCTGTTACCTCTGTGTAGACAGTGGTGGCGGAACAACACATGTCATGGGGTTGAGCCAGTGACTCCATAGCCTAGCCTGCTTCTAATGGTCCAGGTCTCAGGTACAGCTGGACTCATCACTGAAAAAGCAAAGGGAGGAGGAGAAAAGAAACTCTGCTTGAGGAGAGAACAGACAATTTAAAAAAGTAAGAAAAAATATGAACTTTTATCTATTTATTGTCTCTGCCCAACAAACATGTGTCCTTTACTTTTAAATGCATGACAGTGATCCTTTAATAATTTTTTTTTTTTTGCACAAAATTAAACATTAACTCGAAAAGGAGAGAACTGGGATTAGAACTCACAAACTAATTTATGGGAGGCGACTTAATACTTAGCCATCTCTTTGCATGACAGAGACAGAGTATAAAACCAATAAACAAATATCCAACATGAATTTCAAGTCTCTGCTTGATAGTACATATTTCATTTGGTGACTTTCATGTCCCTTTAATAAGTCAAATCATACGGCAAGTTAAATAAATAAAAGTGAAATTTGTAGAGCGAGTGGGGAAGAAAATAATTAAAAGTTTGTAGATATACATAAAACGACTTTTTTTGAAAATGAAATAGTAATTTAGAGTCCACTGGTTAGGGAGATAAATAAAAATGGTGAAATCCTATATCTCTGCTATTAATGGTTGATTAGCTGGGAATCACACATTTTGTAAAAGTGATTTTATTTTAAAAACTACCTTCTGTTTATTATAAATTACTTTCAACCTTTATTATTCTTGTAGATTAACTGATTTTATTTTGTTTATTTGGTAATATGAAACATACAGCCATAAAAGACAATATGTTGATGTATATTTCAGTTGCAGCAGAGAACTGGAAATTACATATTTTGTCATAATTTCTTATACTTTATATCAAAAGTGAAAAAGTATTGCAATTAGGTTTGTTTTGTTTTTAGCCAAGATAATTAGCTGTACAGTACAGACGGAACATGATTTGTTAATTCAGTGGATGTTGTCAACATAAAATACATCAACCATCGTAAAACATTTGAAATATAAGATCCCAAATAAATTCTCTGGGTCAATCAGTGTGTCTTCACAGCTCATATTCATATTTTTCTCTCCATAACATTTTAGGGAAAAAAAATTGCTACATTATATGCCAAGTGAAAATACAAATACATTTTTATTAATACGTGCCTCTGCTTTGTTGCAGTGTTTCTGAGAATAAAAGATTCTTCCAAAACTGATTCATCAGTAGTTTGTGCACTGGTTTATACATTTGGAAGGTATGGTTGTGAAATTGGGAAATTTACTTGATGTGAAATAAATATTCAATATAAGTTATTCTTATACTGCTTCATGAACCAGTACTAAATGTATCTACTAGATTCCTATGTCGTATTTCCCGGCCCCCCTTAGTACACACACACACACATACATATATATATATATATATATATATATATATATATATATATATATATATATATATACGGTGGTACCTTGGTTCTCGTCCTTAATCTGTTCCAGGTGGGAGGATGAGTTCCAAACAAGCATTTCCCATAGAAGTCAATGTAAACTGAAATAATACATTGGCTATTACAGACACAGGCTGCAGATTGGCTGCAGGGGTATGCAGGAGGATCGCAGGGGCCGCGCGGTGCTGCGGGAGGGTCACGGCGGTCTGAGAAGGAGCGAAGGGGAATGTGACAGGCAATGGCATGTTTAGCTGCCCCCCCCCCAGAGAGCAGGGCCCCACTGCCTTGCACTGGTTGCACTAGCGGTAGCTCCACCTCTTGGTATATTTTTCAGCCTACACAAGTCTGCATAAAATGACAAGTTACCAAGCCTGTCTGATTGAAATTATTTCAGTTGAGTATTTTGTTTTCTTTTAAGTAGTGCTAAAGACAATGGGAGCATTCTGGAGGTGTACAAAAATGGCCATTATTGGGATGAACTGTTTTTTTTTATATAATATTTTCTGTCCGAAGCTTTGCTGCAGTTCGCATATGTATTTTTAATGTTGATTAATGATGAACTACACAAACATATTTAACATTACGTGCTTACAATATCCATTTTAAAAATGTGTTGGAATGAAAGTTTCATAATCACTTGGCCATTGTTTTCCATCCACTTGATCTGTTTATTTAAAAGCGGCCATCAGATGGTTTACGGTTTTTGCTTCTCCAGCTCGTAGCTCGCAGACTTTCTAATTTAATAGCACCGTAACGCAGTCCGTTACGGGCTTCATGTTGGAGGTACCGGTTTGAATTTAATGTGGGCCCAAATCAGTAAGGACTTCAGTACTAGCTATGATCGGTAGTTTGTTTGGACATCTTATTAGCAGTTTAATCGTTTTAGAATTGGATAGTGCCTTAAATTGACCTTTGACCTGTAATATTTAGGGCACCTATATTAAACATTTAGATAAGGGTCAACTCTCTGTGTGAATAAGACAATTTCTCTATGTGTGCTGTTTTTATGCATTTCTCTATAGTATGTTAAATGCAGTAATGCATCTATAATACATTCTTTAGTCATGCAATGCAGAACTAAAAACCTATTTAACATATTTCTCATATCTTCTCTGTCCTCCATCCAAAATGCTGTTTCACAATATTCAAATTCCTTCTATGTCTTTCTTACTGACTCCCACTACCAATACATCACTTATTTTAAAACCAACACTGAGACAATTAGTCATGACATCCACTTGCACCACACCACAAGTGCTCCCCTTTATTAATACTGAAGCTGCCAAATGATAGGCTTCTTAAAGGATGATTTTGTCTGCTTACCCTGCTGTATGTTTTTTTTAGCACAATATACCACCATTTCTACTGCAAACACTTTGCTGTGACACTGGTTTTAGTTTAGCTTATCCATCTAATTGATCTTGTTGTGTTTCCTTCTGTGGCACTACTTTAACTCCACTGCGAATCACTCTTGGGGTGCATCAAGAATCAGTTTTGGTTGCAATGCTTTTTTCAATCTCTACATCATCCCATGGCACTCTAATTTGAATGTGACTATCTCTGTACTGATAATACCTAAACCGGCTTCTCCTCTTAAGGACTATTTCCCTCCAAGCCCCCTAACATCACCAACTGCCTATCCATCATTACCTGATGATGACCTTCCACAACCACAAAAATCCACACATCAAAAATTGAGCTTTTAAAGGACCACGCTACATTTTTATTTCTAACAGCCTCTGTGAAAAACTAATTTTAATAATGGGCAATATTGTTTTAGAAATTATAAAAAAAATACAGCCTTTAATGTATCTCTGTTATTTAATTATGTTGCAGTGATATTTACCATTTTGGTCCCTTTTGATCTACTTCACAGATGGGGGGATACTTTGATTACAGAGGGAGCTTCTGTCTGCTAGTCTGAAAATTCTTCACCTAAAAATGACAGTACTATCAATGTAAATAATGGAAAACACATTTGACCTCCATTAAAAAGCCCTCAACAATTCCACACCCACCTACATCTCACAGGGGCTTGTATGAACTTAGGAATTATGCAATGGGTTATTATGGTGGAGTTACTATATAAGCATATTAGCATTTTTACTTCGTATACTAATACGAAAATTAATTGCTGTTTATCTACTAAATCTTGCCATATATGGCCTCCATTCAATCCCTTATTTCATGAAGTTACACAAGCCACAAGTGGTCAGTAAAGTTACCTAAGCTATTCTATTCACCTCTTCGCAGCATGATTGTGAGGGTGCTACAATGTGTGCGAGTAACCCCGCTCGCAAAATTACACCTTGCTTCCCCTTTGATTTTTACGCATCAGTAATATTACGACTTGCTTTTGCTCAAAAAAGCTATTCAATTTCAAATAATTCAAAATTACTTATTACTCGCAACTCGTAATAGTACTGTTTTTGCCTAAAAAATTTGCAAGTACTATGAATATCTGCAAAGGCATGAAATAGATGTCCATCATATTTTAGCCAATCAGAATGGTTTTTCAGTTGTCAACTGCTCAATATTAATTTATTAGTTTAATTAATTCCACAGTATTTTCACCAGTCAGATTGATCAGATACTAGATCCCTCAATCTGATCAATCTGATTGGCGAAAATAGATTTAAATTCATATTGAGCAGGCTGACAACTTAAAACCCATTCTGATTGGCTGAAATGTGATAGCCATCTATTTCAGCCAATCAGAATGTGCAAAATATCCTATTTAAGAAAGTGCACCAGCGGCCACTTGAGGTGGGGGTGCTCCTCCTAAGAGGAGTTCCGTTAGTTAAAGTACATTTTTTTTATTGTGGTGGGTTGTTTTCAGGAGACCCCTTTGATGGCCCAGAAGATGAGGACCAATGGCTTCAATCAAGAAAGAAGAGGTCTACTATGAACACTGATAGCCCGTCTCCTCCGGGCTAGTGAGGTTCAGGGCATCGATGATCGTTGATGGATGATCATTTGGAGTAGGTATGTATAATTAAATTATTATTTAATTTTAATTATTGTGATCTTTTATTATATATGTTTTTAAAATGTATTTTTTTGTTGGTCATTTTAGGTTTTATTATTTTTGGTCATTTTAGTTTGTTTACATTTTTAAGTGTTATGTTTTTTATTTTATGCAATTTGGGTGGTTGTATTGTTTTTTATTTGTATGCAGTGTAGTGTATTTTACTTAGAGTGGGGGTCCTTCAGGGGTTTATGATAGGGTAACATGGGGGTCTATATATACCCCCATGGTATGTTAAGGGTTAATAGGTATACCATGGGTGGTCTGTATAGACCCCCATTGTATGTTAGGGGTTAATAGGGATACCATAGAGGACTGTGGATACCAAGGACCCCATGACACTGGGTTAATATTTTTAATGCCATTGGGGACTCAGTGGACTCTCACGGTTATGTAGATAGGTGACTGTTTTTATCTGGAACTAGGAATCCAGTTTGAGCGGGGAAGGAGACAATAGGGAGTGAGTGGGGAAGGGTGTCCCCGGGAATTACTTTCACCATGTGTATGGATGGAGGGAATCCCGGGGATTGTCATTGGTGAATGTGGAGATTGAGCAACATAACATTGCTCAATTTCCACATTTTGTGTAATCCCATGCCTTGTGCTCTACTGACAAGGCATGGGTTTAGGAGTTGCTGGTGGGTTCAGTACTTTTATGGCTGGGGAGCATTGAATATCTGTGTAACATTACTGAAAAAAAGCTCCTGCAGCAGAAATTACTTACAAACGTAATTTACTTGGCTCAAATTGAATGGAGCCCTATGTCTGTATGTAAGAGTATATAATAGAGACATCACGGATATCTACACAGTTTAGAGAGGGAGCAGAGATCATCACAAATATTATTGTGTTAGAAAAGCAAATTTCAAATATATGGTGATGATGATGATTATTGTGAATGATAATATTAAAAAATAATTTTTGGGTGTGGTATTACTATTATACAAAGACAAAAGCAGAAATACATTTTTTAAACAGTTGTTTTGATAAGTATTTTGACAATTTACCCTGTTTCTAAGTTCTCAAGTCATCTTGCAAATATTTCACCCCCAAAGGGGATGGAATACTTACAAACAAAATAGCCAAGGAAACAACAAAGGAAATGTTTTCACAAATGACACAGAATTGTCTCCTGAGATTAGATTATAAGAGATTTTACCTCAATGATGACAGTCAAGCTTACAAGGTTGAAAACAGCATATACAGTATACTGCATATGGTCAAAGTTATAATAATAATAATAATTATTATTATTTATTTATAACTCGCCAACATATTCTGTAGCGCTATACATAAATTAGGTTCAGACAATGATAAATACAGATTAACATATAGCAAAGCAAGGAGGACCTGTCAATGAGCTAGCCAATGTCCATGGTGAATTCCCAAAGTACTTAGTAGAGAAACTTGCAGACTTACAATCTAAGGGATAGTGAGTGGTAAAAGAGGGAGAGATATGTTATATATGGTCAGTGATAGTGACCAGAAATGGAATTATTTCTTAACTAAAGAGCAAAATTGGAAGATTTTTTTACTATTTGACACATTCTCAACAAATATAAATATAGAATATAAACCAAATTGGACACTGTATAACTGTGAAGGATGTTTGTTTTCAACCTTATCAACTATGTTACTATATATAGTTTATTTGCTATCATCAATCAATTCAATAGCAGGCTTGCATTAAAATATTTTTACGGGACACTGGCAGATGACTTTACAACAGGGGTAGGCAATTCATTTCCCAAAGGGGCCACATAAGAAACTGAGACTGTTGTGGAGGGCCAAACCCCCCCCCCCCCCATGTGAACCTATATATATATATATATATATAATATATATATATATATATATATATATATATATATATATACATATACAGTGGATATAAAAAGGCTACACACCCCTGTTAAAATGTCAGGTTTCTGTACTGTAAAAAAATGAGACAAAGATAAATAATTTCAGAACTTTTTCCACCTTTAATGGGACCTATAAACTGTACAATTCCATTGAAAAACAAACTAAAATCTTTTAGGTAGAGAGAAGAAAAAATATAAAAATAAAATAATATGGTTGCATAAGTATGCACACCCTTAAACTAATACTTTGTTGAAGCACCTTTTGATTTTATTACAGCACTCAGTCTCTTTGGGTATGAGTCTATCAGCATGGCACATTTTGACTTGGCAAGATTTGCCCACTCTTTTTTGCAAAAACACTTCTGACAGGGCCGGCCTTTGGCTACTGGTTGCTCCTGTGATTTTCCCATAAACCACTAAGTCCGATGTACTTTTATCTTTGCTTTAATGCAGGCTTTCAAAAACAAACAATAGCTTAACTTCAGCATAAAAGAAACATCTACAGAAACAGGCTTGCTGGTTTTCAGGAACACCCTGGCTAGCCCTGAGACCGCTTCTCGGTCTGCAGGTAAAACAATAACTGTTCACACAGAGGGGTGGTACCTTTAAGTTCAGTCTCTTTCTGTGTTGTTGCAGTCACACAGACTGTTCCTCTTACTGGCAACTTCCTGTGCTGCTCTGTAAGTCCTGGTAGGTCCTGGTCAGGAGCTCTGTCTCGTTCTTCTCTCAGGTCACACAGAAACACTCAGTGTCTCTTCTTAAGCTGCTGGCTGTGTTCTCCAGGCAATCCAATTTAATTGCCAGTGTCTCTCTGTACTTTAATCTGTATTATAAGCAGTCTTCCTGACTGTCTTACTTCAGAGCTTATATCAGCTACGCTCTCAGGATCCAGTCTTCCTGACTGTCCCACCTCACAGCTTCTACCATAGACTGCAGCTCCACACAGACTCCTCATGGCACTCAGGCCAGAGACTAATCAGCAACTCAAGTTATCTCTGTCACTCCTGTCAAGAACTCTTTACACTACTTTACTTGGCACCATCCTCTAGGGGGCAAACGGTTACACACTCCAAATCTGTCAGATTGTAAGGGCATCGCCTGTGCACAGCCCTCTTCAGATTTTCAATCGGATTAAGGTCCGGGCTCTTGCTGGGCCATTCCAAAACTTTAATCTTCTTCTGGTGAAGCCATTCCTTTGTTGATTTGGATGTATGCTTTGGGTCGTTGTCATGCTGAAAGATGAAGTTCCTCTTCATGTTCAGCTTTCTAACAGAAGCCTGAAGGTTTTGTGCCAATATTGACTGGTATTTGGAACTGTTCATAATTCCCTCTATCTTAACTAAGGCCCCAGTTCCAGCTGAAGAAAAACAGCCCCAAAGCATGATGCTGCCACCACCATGCTTCACTGTGGGTATGGTGTTCTTTTGGTGATGTGCAGTGTTGTTTTTGCGCCAAACATATCTTTTGGAATTATGGCCAAAAAGTTCAACCTTGGTTTCATCAGACCATAACACATTTTCCCACATGCTTTTGGGAGACTTCTGATGTGTTTTTGCAAAATGTAGCCTGGCTTGGATGTTTTTCTTTGTAAGAAAACGCTTTCGTCTTGTGACTCTACCCCATAGCCCAGACATATGAAGAATATGGGAGATTGTTGTCACATGTACCACACAGCCAGTACTTGCCAGATATTCCTGGCCTCCCAGACCAGTTTTCTTCTCGTCTTTTCATCAATTTTGGAGGGAGCTCCAGTTCTTGGTAATGTCACTGTTGTGCCATATTTACTCCACTCGATGATGACTGTCTTCACTGTGTTCCATGGTATATCTAATGCCTTGGAAATTCTTTTGTACACTTCTCCTGACTGATACCTTTTAACAATGAGATCCCTCTGATGCTTTGGAAGCTCTCTGTGGACCATGGCTTTTGCTGCGGGATGCGACCAAGAAAATTTCAGGAAAGATCAACTAGAGCAGCTGAACTTTATTTGGGGTTAATCAGAGGCACTTTAAATGATGGCAGGTGTATGCTGACTCCTATTTAACACGATTTGGAATGTGATTGCTTAATTCTGAACACAGCTACATCCCCAGTTATAAAAGGGTGTGCAGACTTATGCAAACACATTATTTTTCTTTTTTTTTTCTCCCTCCACCTACAAGATTTCAGTTTGTTTTTCAATTGAGTTGTACAGTTTATAGATCACATTAAAGGTGGAAAAAGTTGTGAAATGATTTATCTTTGGCTCATTTTTTTACAGCACAAAAACCTGACATTTTAACAGGGGTGTTTAGACTTTTTGTATCCACTGTATATATATATATATATATATATATATATATATATATATATATATATATCCTATCTCTCTCCTTTCCTTCCTTTTCTCTCTCTCCCCTCTTTCTGTCTCCCCCTTTTTTTCTCTGTCTCCCACTGCTTCTCCCCCTCTTTCTCTCTCTCCCTCTCTCTCTCCCCCTCTCATTGTCTTCCTCTCCCTCTCCCCCTTTTCTCTCTCTCTATCTCTCCCTCTTCCTATAGCTACCCTCCACCTCTTTCTGTGTGTCTCTCACACCCATTCTCTATCTCTCCCCTCTCTTTGTCTACCTCTTTGTCTCTCCCCCTTTCTCCCTCTCTCTCTATCTCTCTCCTAAATTTGTCTCCATCTCTCTCTCCCCCTCTTTTTCTTTCCCTCTCTCCACTCTCATTTTCTCTCCATCTCCCCCTCTATCTCTCTTCCCATCTTTCTCTCCCGCTCTCCCTCTTTCTGTCTCTCTCTCCTTCCCTCTCCCCCTCTTTCTCTCTCGTCTCTCCCAACCCTCTCTCACTTTCTCTCTATCCCCCTCTCTTTCTCTCATCTCTTTCTCTCCATTTCTCTCTCTCTCCCCTTTCTCCCCCACTTCCTCTCACTCTGCCCTCTTTCTCTCCTCCTCTCTCTCCCTCTTTCTGCCTCTCTTCTACCTCTTTCTCTCTCCTTCTTTCTGTCTTTCTTCCCATTCTGTGTCTCCCTCTCTTTCTCCCCCCTCTCCCTCTTTCTCTCTCTCCCAGTCTCTCTCTACTCTGTACCCCCTCTCC
This sequence comes from Discoglossus pictus, assembly GCA_027410445.1. Classification (NCBI taxonomy): domain Eukaryota; kingdom Metazoa; phylum Chordata; class Amphibia; order Anura; family Alytidae; genus Discoglossus; species Discoglossus pictus. Next base: position 100,180,784 of record CM050171.1, on the reverse strand, counting down.
TTCTCTCTCTCCCCTCCCCCTTTCTCTCACTCCCCTCTCTGTTTCCCTCTCTCTCCCACTCTTTCTCGCTCACTGCCCTCTTTCTCTCTCTCTCTCCCCCTCCCCATCTTTCTCTTTCACAGTTTCTGTCTCTCTTCACACACTTTGTGTCTCCCCTCACTTTCTCTCCCCCCTTTCTCCCCCTCTTTCTCCCTCTTTCTTTCTTCCTCTTTCTCTCTCTCGCCACTCACTTTCTCTCTCCCCCTTTCTCTCTCTCTTTTTCCTCTTTCTCTCTCTTCCCACTCTTTGTCTCCCTCCCTATTTCTCTATCCCCTCTCTTTCTCTCTTCCCTCCTTCCCCCTTTCTGTCTCTCTTTCTCTCTCTCACACCAGCTCTCTTTCTCTCTCTCTCTCTACTCTCTCCCTCTCTCTCCCCCCTTGTTCTTTCCCTTCTCCTTTTCTCCCCCTCTCCCACTCTCTCCATCCCCCATCATTTTCTCTCTCCCTCTCCCCTCCTCTCTTCCCCCTTTGTCTCCCTCTACCTGTCTCTCTCTCTTGTTCTTTCTTTCCCCTCGTTTTGTCTCCCTCTCTCTTTCTTTTTCTTCTCTCTTTCCCCCTCTCTCTCTCCTCTCTTTCCCCCTCCCTTTTTCTCTCTACCCACTCTCTTTCTCTCTCTCCCCTTTCTCTCCCACTCACTCTCCCTCTGCCCTTTCTCCCTCTCTCGCCCCATCTCCTCTCTCCCATTCTCTCTCTTTCCCCTCTCTTTCTCTACCCCCCTCTCTTTCTCTCTCTACCATCCATTTTCTTCTTTTCTCTCCCATTTCTCCCCCACTCACTCTCCCTCTGCCCTCTTTCTCGCTCCTTTCCCATCTCCTCTCTCCCTTTCTCTCTCCCCCTCTTTCTCCTCTCTTTCCCCCTCTCTTTCTCTCTCTCCTATCTTTTTCTCCCCCACTCACTCTCCCTCTGCCCTCTTTCTCCCCCCCCCATCTTTCTCTCTTTTTCCCTCTTTCTCTCTCTCCTTTTTCTTTTCCTCCCTCTCTCTTTCTGTCCCTCTCTTTCTTTCTCTCCCTCCCTCTTCCTGTCTCTCTCCCTCTTTCTGTGTCTCTCTCTCCTTTCCTTTATTGTTCCTTTTCCCCTCTTATCCCCCCCCCTATTCCCTTACCTGTGTGCTGCACAACGATTTCTGGAAGCTCCTCCCACGGGTGACTCCTCCCAGTGTCGGCACCTCCTCCACCCGACTCAGAGCAAAGAGCAGGGGCTATGGAGGAGGAGGGTGCCATGGAGAGTTATTATAGCGGTGGGTGACAAATGGAGGCATTTTTATGGCCCCCACAGGTAGTGAAAGCAGCACGAACGGCATAGCCGGGGCATGGAGTGACGGAGGTCGGGGAGCTCCGCTCGGTCACCTCTGCCCTGGCGTACGATGCCCAGGTCTGCTTTATAAGATAAGAGAGAAAAAACAATTGATACACTGCCTTTAAAATATTAGTTTTTTTGTTTTAAAATTAAATTGTATATATAAGAAGTTCTGGATTTTGTTGCTACCTTATAAGAATAACGACAATTCTGTAAAGTCAAAACCTTGGATAAGCTTTCTTTGCTTTAAGGAAAACATAATTTCAGCCAATAAGCAGAACTAACACTTTTGTAGCAAGTTAATCAGGGGGGAACTCTTAGCTCTGCCTATGGAGATAATGTTTTGACGAACCCACTTTTGTTCTAACTATGGAGCACAGAACCTGCTAGATTTTTTTTTCTAATCAGTTTTATTAATCAGTAAAGATGTCAACATACAGATGATGCAGCAATATACAATAAATTTGCCAGTGAAATACAAAAACAAAGGGAAATGATTAATTCAGTAACAAGGTTCACCTGCATAGGGGTCATGTAAAGATTAATAGTATATATTTTGCAATGGTTACCCCATCTAGATAAACATTTTCTACTAGATGAGCATCATTTTGTACAGCATCTTCACAATTTTTTTCCTTTTTTAGGATATTTTATATAGGATAAAAAACAATAATGGAGATTAATTTGAATTTTTTTAGATCAGAAAGTTTACTTAATGGAATAAAATTGGGTGCTTTGGCAAAAACACTTCCTGCAAAGATTCTAAACTCAAAACAGGGTCCTTCATTTTCTGGATTTGTTAATATTGTTAATAATGTCCCCTGTACAGCGCTACGGAATATGTTGGCTCAATACAAATAAAAGTTAATAGTAATATAAATAATAATTGTATTTTTATTAGCCATATTTTAGTTTATATGTAAGGTTTCAGTGTCACGTGTCATTATATTTTAATAACCCTCACTCTAGTTTGGACAAAATAAAACATTTATACCAAGTAACATCATTAACAGCTATGTAAGCGTGGAGTAAAAAGCAATTAAAGAGAAAAAACAACGATGACTCTGCTTTTGTCATGGGCACCTCCATCTTGGAGAGCTAATCTGCTTGTAGCTTAAGTGGAAAGGTCATCCTATTGGGTATTATTCTTTAAATAGTACTGAATAGTGATCAGAATCCACAATTTCTACACTTCCTTCCAGTTGAATAGTCTTTTTAGAAACAAAATGTTTGCTGCCATTACATCCAAAGTGAATATAATAGTGAGAAATTAAAAAACACATTAAATTATGTTAAACTTTGTAACAGAAATGTTTTACATTTTCAAATTCGTCAAAAAAGCATATAATAAATACTCTATAATTTTGTGGTACTTTAAAATTCAGGATTGCTATATTTTGGTGCAAATAAATCAAACACATTCCATCTTACCACAAAATTAATTTGAGATAATCGTATGCATGTTTACATATTACTATTCCATAAGAGACTTTACCCTGTATAATTTATATTGCTGTGAAATAAAAATAGATCAGCTGTTGCTGTGACTCAAAGTCTTTCTCGTCAAAAGCAGCAGGACATGTAATCAATCTAATACAACTACAGAAATACTGTATTACACTTGAAAAAAAGGATTATGTCGATCAATGATAATTTTGAGAGTTGAAAAGAAGTTGCAACAATTCAACAACATTCAATACTAAGAGTACAAATAATACTAGAAAACAGATACATAGCTCTCTTTAGTACATAACCGGAATGGGTGATTAAATGTCAAATACTGATGTGTCATAACTTTTGGAGAAGGTTTATTTTAAAGATTATTATTTACTAGCGACTTGCCCGTCAAAAAATGACGGCAATGAAATTGTAAGTGAGCTAATGCTGTTTGGTGTATAATAATGAAATATATAATACATTAATATATTAATCGACTTTACGTATTTTAAAGCATTGTGTTATATATATATATATATATATATATATATATATATACACTCTGCACATTACACACACACCTCACACACACACACACAATACATCATATATATATATATATATATATATATATATATATATGTATACACACTGCACATTACACACAATACATCATTATATATATATATATATATATATATATATATATATATACACTCTGCACATTACACACACACCTCACACACACACACACACAATACATCATATATATATATATATATATATATATATATATATATATATATATATATATGTATACACACTGCACATTACACACAATACATCATTATATATATATATATATATATATATATATATATACACTCTGCACATTACACACACACCTCACACACACACACACACAATACATCATATATATATATATATATATATATATATATATATATATATGTATAGACACTGCACATTACACACAATACATCATTATATATATATATATATATATACACTCTGCACATTACACACACACCTCACACACACACACACACAATACATCATATATATATATATATATATATATATATATATATATATATATATGTATACACACTGCACATTACACACAATACATCATTATATATATATATATATATACACTCTGCACATTACACACACACCTCACACACACACACAATACATCATTATATATATATATATATGTATACACACTGCACATTACACACAATACATCATTATATATATATATATATATATATATATATACACTCTGCACATTACACACACACCTCACACACACACAATACATCATATATATATATATATATATATATATATATATATATGTATACACACTGCACATTACACACAATATATCATTATATATATATATATATATATATATATATATACACTCTGCACATTACACACACACCTCACACACACACACACACAATACATCATATATATATATATATATATATATATATATATATATGTATACACACTGCACATTACACACAATACATCATTATATATATATATATATATATATACACTCTGCACATTACACACACACCTCACACACACAATACATCATTTTATATATATATATATATATATATATATATATATATATATATATATATATATAAATATATATATACACTGCACATTACACACACACCTCACACACAATACATCATTATATATATATATATATGTATACACACTGCACATTACACACACACCTCACACACACACAATACATCATATATATGTATACACACTGCACATTACACACACACCTCACACACACATACAATACATCATTATATATATATATGTATACACACTGCACATTTCACACACACACACTACATCATTATATATATATATATATATATATATATATATATGTATACACACTGCACATTACACACAATATATCATTATATATATATATATATATATACACTCTGCACATTACACACACACCTCACACACACACACACACAATACATCATATATATATATATATATATATATATATATATATATATATATATATATATATATATATATGTATACACACTGCACATTACACACAATACATCATTATATATATATATATATATATATATACACTCTGCACATTACACACACACCTCACACACACAATACATCATTTTATATATATATATGTATACACACTGCACATTACACACACACCTCACACACACACCTCACACACACACAATACATCATATATATGTATACACACTGCACATTACACACACACCTCACACACACACACACACACACAATACATCATTATATATATACACACTGCACATTACACACACACCTCACACACACATACAATACATCATTATATATATATATGTATACACACTGCACATTTCACACACACACACTACATCATTATATATATATGTATACACACTGCACATTACACACACACCTCACACACACACACACAATACATCATTATATATATATATATATATATATATATATATATATGTATACACACTGCACATTACACACACACAACACATCATTATATATATATATATATATATATATATATATATATATATATATATATGTATACACTCTGCACATTACACACAATACATCATTATATATATATATATATATATATATATATATATATGTATACACACTGCACATTACACACAATACATCATTATATATATATGTATACACACTGCACATTACACACACACCTCACACACACACACACAATACATCATTATATATATATATATATATATATATATATATATATATATATACACACTGCACATTACACACACACCTCACACACACACAACACATCATTATATATATATATATATATATATATATATATATATATATGTATACACACTGCACATTACACACACACAACACATCATTATATATATATATATATATATATATATATATATATATGTATACACTCTGCACATTACACACAATACATCATTATATATATATATATATATATATATATATATATATATATATATGTATACACACTGCACATTACACACACACACACAATACATCATTATATATATATGTATACACACTGCACATTACACACACACCTCACACACACACACAATACATCATTATATATATATATATGTATACACACTGCACATTACACACACACAATACATCTATATATATATATATATATATATATGTATACACACTGCACATTACACACACACACCTCACACACACACAACACATCATTATATATATATATATATATATATATATATATATAAATATATGTGTATACACTCTGCACATTACACACAATACATCATTATATATATATATGTATACACACTGCACATTACACACACACCTCACACACACACAACACATCATTATATATATATATATATATATATATATGTATACACTCTGCACATTACACACAATACATCATTATATATATATATGTATACACACTGCACATTACACACACACCTCACACACACATACAATACATCATTATATATATATATGTATACACACTGCACATTTCACACACACACACTACATCATTATATATATATATATATATATATATACACTCTGCACATTACACACACACCTCACACACACACACACAATACATCATATATATATATATATATATATATACACACTGCACATTACACACACACCTCACACACACACAACACATCATTATATATATATATATATATATATATATATATATATATATATATATATATATATATGTATACACACTGCACATTACACACACACAACACATCATTATATATATATGTATACACTCTGCACATTACACACAATACATCATTATATATATATGTATACACACTGCACATTACACACACACCTCACACACACACACACAATACATCATTATATATATATATATATATATATATATATATATGTATACACACTGCACATTACACACACACCTCACACACACACAACACATCATTATATATATATATATATATATATATATATATATATATATATGTATACACACTGCACATTACACACACACAACACATCATTATATATATATATATATATATATATATATGTATACACACTGCACATTACACACACACAACACATCATTATATATATATATATATATATATGTATACACTCTGCACATTACACACAATACATCATTATATATATATATATATATATATATATATATATATATATATATATATATATGTATACACACTGCACATTACACACACACACAATACATCATTATATATATATGTATACACACTGCACATTACACACACACCTCACACACACACACAATACATCATTATATATATATATATATGTATACACACTGCACATTACACACACACACCTCACACACACACAACACATCATTATATATATATATATATATATATATATGTATACACTCTGCACATTACACACAATACATCATTATATATATATATGTATACACACTGCACATTACACACACACACACAATACATCATTATATATATATATATATGTATACACACTGCACATTACACACACACAATACATCATTATATATATATATATATATATATATATGTATACACACTGCACATTACACACACACCTCACACACATACACAATACATCATTATATATATATATATATGTATACACACTGCACATTACACACACACCTCACACACACATACACAATACATCATTATATATATATATATATGTATACACACTGCACATTACACACACACCTCACACACACACACACAATACATCATTATATATATATATATGTATACACACTGCACATTACACACACACCTCACACACACAATACATCATTATATATATATATGTATACACACTGCACATTACACACACACACACAATACATCATTATATATATATATATATATATATATGTATACACACTGCACATTACACACACACCTCACACACACACAATACATATAATATATTATATACTTATAATCTGTATAATATAAGTGTGTATAAAATCTATAATATATTTATAATATATACAGTATATATATATATATATATATATATATATATATATATATATATATAAATAATGTCCCAGTGCACATTTTGTTGTATATATGTATTTTTTTTTATTAGTTTATGGCCTCCAGCCCATGATGCCATGTCCCCCCAGGCTAAGCCTTCATGTCCCCCAAGGCCAGGCCTTCATGGTCCCGATCAGTCAGATCTGTCACTATCAGTCAGACCCATCAGACTACTTACATTCATCGAAGCTGTTCAATTATCCACCACTATGCATCTCCTGCCTGTACGTTTTTCTGCAGAGGCAGGGACTTCCTGAATGACTTTGCATGCATGTGACGTAATTCTGAAACTCCCTGCCTCTGCAGAAAATGTGCAGGCAGGGCAGACATGGCGGAGGTGAATTGAAATGCTCCAATGAATGTAAGTAGTCTGATGGGTCTAATGGGGCATGGAGTTCTGCTCCCTCTCTCCAGCAGCGTGCATGCACAGCTCCCTCTCTCCAGGGGCGTGCACGCACAGTTCCCTCTCTCCAGGGGCGTGCACGCACAGCTCCCTCTCTCCAGGGGCGTGCACGCACAGCTCCCTCTCTTCGCAAAGGCCGCAAATGCTGTCAAGGAGCGCGAGGGCTGCAGTTGCTGCGAGGGCTGCAGCCCTCTTCGCGAGGGCTGCAGTTGCTGGCAAGGAGCGCCTGCGGCGCTCCTTGCCAGCAACTGCGACCCTCGCTTCGCGAGGGCCGCGGGCTCGCTATGCGAGCCCGCTAGCGTGAGCAACGGCTTAAGCAAGCTCGCCTGCTCACAACTATATATGTGATTTTGTAGGTTATTATTATCTTACTAGATCAATGATCTGCTACCTTTTAGTATAACAACTATTAACTTACCCATCATAAATGATGGTGTCATATATTTTGTTCAGTTGTCTGTGCTGTCTCTGTGTGCCCTCTCTCCCTCTCACTCTGCCTCCTCTCTCTCTCTCCCTCCCTCTGCCCCCTCCCTCTTTCCTTATCTCTACCCCTCTTTCTACCTCTCCCTTTCTTCACGGCACAAAACTCCCACAGTGCCCGCCAATGAACAGGGGAATTATGTCAGTACGCATTGCATCGTACAGGCGTTACTCACGTCTATTAACCATTATGGGTGAAAACCCAAAGTACCCCATATTACGGATCAATAGAAGACTGTATTGTGACCACCATGGTAATTAGTTAATATTTGGTGCCATGGACGTCTTTATTATATATTAGTTGGGGGATACCAGGGCTCATAGGGGATAACGCATATTAATTGGGGAATCTTGGGGAGTGCCAGGACTCGTAGAAGTAGCTGGCTTTGAGGGGGGATCCTAGGGGATAACCGGGCTAATAGGGAATAGCAGGTATTGAGGGGGAATCCCAGGGATACAGTGGCTAATAGGAGGTAGTAGTATTAACCCATAAATTAAGGAGGCCTAAGAAGATCATCCTTACTGAACCAGTTACTGGTAGTAAAAAAAAATGTACCTGTAAAATATTTGGCAGAATAAAACCCCAAGGAAAAGAATGCCTGTGATGAGACTAATGGCTGAATGTTTAATGGTCCCTGGGGTGGAACTTTGGAGAGTAGAGTAGGCCAGTGCTCTGTCCGCTTGTATATGGAAATCACTGCAAAAGCTGCAGATTTTGGAGCCTGAAAGTAAAATGCCTACAGATACAGCAAGATCTGATAAGGTTACCAGTCTGCCCTCTCCCTCCCTGTATCTCTTTCCCCCTTTCCCCCTCTGTCTCTTTCCTCCCCCTCTCCAGTGTCTCTCCCCCCACTACCTCCCCTGTGTCTCTCCCCACTCTCCCTCCCATGTGTGTCTCCCCCCTCTCCCTCCCCTCTCTTATTCCCCCCTCTCCCTCCCCTCTCTCATTCCCCCCTCTCCCTACCCTGTGTCTCACCCTACTCTCTCCCCTGTGTCTCTTCCCCATGTCTCATTCCCTCATGTCTCTTCCCCCTCTCCTGTGTGTTTCCCCTTGTGTCTCTCCTCTTCTCCCCTGTGTCTCTTCCCTATGTCTCCTCCCCCATCCCTTGTGTCTCTTCCCCCCTTCTCCCTCCCCTGTGTCTCTCTCCACCTGCCCTGTGTATCTCCCCCCCCTCCCTCCCCTGTGTCTTTCTCCCCCAGTCATGTGTCTCTCCCCCCCCCCTCTCCTGTTTCTCTTTCCCCCATCTGTCCCTTGCGCTGCACTTTGCGAGTAGGAGTACTCGAATAGGACTGCACATTCACGGATTAGTCACATATGCTCAGAAGCTACTGATTACCGTGCATGTGCTCGCGAGTATTTCAAATTTTGCCTAGTTTTGGATAGTACTGCACATGCGCAGGATCTACATATTCAAGCTCATGCGCGCTCGAATACATAGCGTTCTATGCCCTAGATAGTTTTCGAAGTGCGCATGCTCCATATGTGGAGCGTTACACACTTACGGAAACTATATTAGTGATATATATATATATATATATATATATGTGTGTGTGTATAGTTAACAAGGTACATTATAAAGCTAAGTGGTGATAATTTAGGAAATAGCAAAGTTCCTCAATAATGGATTGCATATAGAGATTATAGTTACATTGATATTATAGTAATCTAGACTACACTGGATACATTATTTTATAACACTCTCTGTCACCTTCTTGTACGGAATTTAAATGAGAACAATACAAGAAAGTCCATACAATGCATATAAAATTCAATGTGAGACAAGGCCATGGTTTTCTCTACTGGTTTGTACTTTAGTGTTACCATTTTGTTGTGAACCTGAATAAATATTTAAGAAAGAACTATGAGTATTTTTAAATAGTACCTAGTACGGTGGGTTTGGAATGTCTATCCCCACCACAACCTAGGGGACTGATAAGACTCTAATTTATAAATGTGTGGCAACTGAAAATGAAAAGTTATATACAAAAAATAAATCTTTATTAAGTAAAAAATAAAAAAAGTGAAAATGAATATTAAAAAAGATATACTATAAAAGTATGTCTTGAGCAGGCCAGCTCCAGTTTATATGGGGGGTAAGCAATGGTGAGCTCTAAGTAGTGACGATGGAGCTCTGCTAAGTAACATAAGGTGACAGATTTAGCCACCACCTGTCTAGTTTACAAGACAGATGACAGCTTACAGCTGCTGTGATTGCTGTCAAAAAAAGGGGAGAAGAGGAGGGGAAGTCTCTCTGTGTAAAGTGCCCAGAAGTTAATCAAATCACACTCTGGTCTAGCTTATTCAAGATGTGTGAAGAAATAGCAGGGACAATTCCTCCTCAGTGTTGTGACACACAGCACAAAGCTTCTGTCTACAAAAAGTGCTTAATCCAATAGTGTCATATATAGACAAATAAGAGAATATTGTAATTTCTGTATTCCCTTCATAGTTAAATAAGGTGAGTAACGTTTCTAGTAAATAATACTCTCATACCTTAAAAGTGTGGAAAATATAATCCTACGTCGAGTCTGTAGGTATTGTGCTCCACATTGGGAGAGCTTACCCCCGCCGTCTGGTGTGTTTGGATTGTTCCCGACGTGCGTTTCCCCGCTATTTACTTTTCGGATTCATCAGGGGACGGATTCTGTGTAGAACCGCGGTCTTTTTAAAGGGTGCCGCGATTTTGCGGGACGCGATGACGTCACAGCGTCCACGTTGGCGCCGCGCCGCGATCGCGGGCCGCGTAATCACGTTTCTCGCGAGATTACGTATTCCTAATCGCGAACTCACGTTAATCGCGAGATTTGGGTTGTAAGTTGCTTGTATCACGTGTAAATGTGTTAGTGTGTTCGCTGTGTGTAAGGCACTTACTCTATTATATGAAGACTAGGGATATAGATTGAATTTTAATAAATTTTCTCTTATAATGAGTGAGATATAGCTATAGAAAAATTTCAAATGCTAGATGTCTCAGATAATCCTGTACTATGGGATTTGATACGAATATTATTATAATTATAAGTCTAATACTGAAAAAGAGAAGGCCAATGGGGGAGAAGGGAGGGGGGCCCCTTTGCACCTAAAATATAGTCACAGGCCCCAACCAACAGGTTATAAGACTTGAGTATATGAAAATTTAGAAATTGCCAGATTAAGATTTTAAATATTTATTAGCCTACATAACATTGTGAGAGGGCCCATTTTAGGGAAATGAAAAGTAATTTAGTGTCAAATAAAGGATAGGGGAAGGACTACCTAAATATGAAAGAAAGATAGAGCCAAGTGGCTAAAATGATAAAGATATGTGTGTCTTACTGTCTCAGAGAAGCAGACGAAGACGGTGTAGACTAGGAAAAGACGAGAGGAACCTAAGGAAAAAAAGGTTTTACGTCTACTCTAGGGGGATTATTATGATAGTTGAGTGTACGTAAGGCTGTATAATACGGTAAATCAAGGAAAAAGAATTGTGAGCTATTGAGTAGAATTTTAAAAATAATATAAGATTGATATTGATATATTACATAGGAGGACCATACTCGATAAGTGGTGAGTATAAAGAAGAGCCACGTTGTTAGATGGATGGCATAAGGAAAGGACTGTGGACTAAATAAATGGGGAGAAGGTAAAACCCTCATTTAAGCCATGCAGAGTTACAGTTTTCAGGTGAAAAATCCACCAGGCTTCTCGTTGAAGTAACTTTTTTTCCATATTACCTCTTCTTGGGGTTGTTTTTACCTTTTCAATACCCATAAACTGAAGAAACATAACGTTTCCATCATGTATAGAGTTGACGTGTCTTGCGACTGCCACATCGTTTTTGTTAATTATAGTTAGAGTTCACATGTTCCAACACACGTCGTCGGAGTTGGCGTGTTGTTTTTCCTACATACTGTAGGCCACATCTACAGTGAATGAGATAGATCACTGCTGTTGTTCTGCAATTAATGTGGTCTCGTACTCTGAATTTCTTCTGATTGGAGGAACTTGTGAACTCTGCCGTGGTGCATATGTGACGACAGGCCTTACAGTTACCACATGGTTTAGAACCTGCTGCTTGTTCGATAAGCCAATCACTCCTTGTACTCTTTTGTGCTTCGTAGTGACTGTGCACTAACTTGTCCTTCAAGCTAGGTGCTCGACGATAAGTAATCGCGGCTGCATTCGTCAATCTAGTTTGAAGCTCATTGTCAGCCAATAATATATGCCAATGTTGTTGTAATATTGATCGGATGTTCTCTCCGAATTTATTGTATGTACCTATAATTCTCATAGGTTGAGATTCCAGTGTCTTTAAAGTAGTAGAATTATACAATAGGTCTGACTGTGAGCGTTCTTTTGCTCTTGCATATGCCTTTTTCAAGATGTTATGCGAGTAACCTCTTGATTTGAAGCGGTCGTAAAGATCTTTCGCTTGTTTTTCAAAGTCCATTTCGGTGGTACAATTTCGGCGTATGCGGAGATATTGGCCGTATGGGATACTGCGGATAAGGTGACTAGGGTGGTGGCTGGATGCCAAGAGTAGACTATTTGTAGCGGTATCCTTGCGATAAGTTGATGTTACGATATGATTCTTCTCTGTTTTGGTGATAAGCAAGTCCAAAAACTCTATTTGGTTCGAGTTAATAGTATGTGTCAGTTTGAGGCCAATAGAATTTATATTGAGGATAGTGATGAAATCCAAAAGACTGGATTCGTTTCCATTCCAAGTTAGAAATACATCGTCGATATATCTGATCCAGAGGCCCATCTGATCAGTATAGTTGGTCAATTCATCTCCAAAAACAATCGTTTCTTCCCATGTCCCAAGATGAAGGTTGGCATATGAGGGTGCACATGGAGTGCCCATTGCTGTCCCTTTTATTTGTTTGTAGAAAATGTTGTCATAAGTAAAATAATTCTTAGTCAGAACAAATTCCAGTAGTTTAATGACAAACTCACTATGTTTGTGATCTTGAACGCCGCGGGTTTTCAGGTATTTCCTTACCGCTTGTACACCTACTTCTTGTGGAATTGAGGTGTAGAGGCCTTCCACATCGAGACAGACTAGTAATGTTTCATCATCCAATCGGAGGTTGTAGAGCCTTTGTAAGACGCTCTTAGTGTCCTGTGCGTACGATGCCAGTGTGGCCACAAATGGTCTCAAGATCTGATCGATGTATGTGCTAGCATGTTCTGACAGGCTGTTTTTTCCGGAGACTATTGGGCGCCCTGGAGGTGTTTTTATGTTCTTGTGTACCTTCGGCAATGAGTAGAAGGTTGGAATGGTAGGATGTTTGTTCAGTAGGAAATTGAACTCCTGTCTTGAGATGGTGTTGTTCCACAGGCCCTCTGACAGTATTACTCCTAATTCCTTTTTATAGTCTCCTGTCAGGTCTTTTGACAGACGTAGGTAAGTGCTTTTGTCGCTTAGTAACCGTAAGTTTTCTTGGTGATAGTCATTTTTACGGAGGATCACTGTATTACCTCCTTTGTCTGATGGTTTGACTACTATGTGTTTGTTTTTTTGTAGTTTGAGCAATGATTTATGCTCCATAGAAGTAAGGTTAGACTCTTTTGTATAGTTAGTTGCCAAGGTTTCTAAATCCTTTGTAACTAGTTTGACAAAAACTTGGACTTCAGGTGCTATACCAAAGTTAGGTGTGAACTTGCTTTTGGGTTTCAGATTTGTATATGGTCCCTCACCCCGAGTAGGTTCTTCTGGATCTGTATTCCAGTTGGTTAACATCTCTCTAAGGGCCAGTTCTTCTGAGGCGTTTAGTTTTAAGGAGACTAACTCAGCCTCAGTGGTTTTGTTGTGATGTTTCATTAACACTAATTTGCGGGCGAAGAGATGGATGTCTTTCACCCACTCAAAAAGATTGAAGTCGTAAGTAGGGGAGAAAGAGAGTCCTTTATTGAGTAGCGTGACTTCATCTTCAGTTAATATCAGGTCAGATAAATTAATTACTTGATTGTTAATGTTCATGGTGCTCATTTGTATCTGGGTTGCGCTCTCTGGTTTCGGTCTCTTAACTGTCTCTGTTCCGGGTGTTGTTGGCGTTGATCTAAAAAAGACGGGCTAGATGGTGTAGTTGAGCCATCTACCCTACGACCTCGGTATCTTATGTTGCCACTATTTACAAAATGATTGCGTCTATCTTCTGGAAATTCAGCGTCTGATGTGTCGTATTCCGAAGAGGATTGCGGCTCTGTCTGTTGGGTTTTCTGGCGCTGAGAGTGACGATAAACTCGTTTATGAGTTAAATCCTTCGAGTCTCTCATATACTTCCAATGTTTACGTTGTTTTAAAACATTTTTGAACTTATCAATCTCATTTTGAAGTTTCAACTCATAATCCTTAAATTTATCTACACTCCGAAAGGTCTCGATATCCACTAAATGTAGTGCTAATTCCACTTTGGTCGCCTCCAGAATTCTTTCTTCCTCACTAATAATGAGCTTCATAAGATCTACTGAGCATGCATTAAGTATTTTGTCCCACGATTCTATGAACATATCATTGCAAAGGTGAGAGGCGGGGCTTAAATTGACCCTAAGTCCCCTTGGAATTAGGTGTTGTTCTATATAATTTTGAAGACTCTTAATTTCCCACCAAGACCTTGTTTGACTTTTGTAGATTTTGGTAAGTGTAAAGAAAAATTGATGTATGTTCTTGGCCTCACTTTGTGAGGCTGATACCCCTTCACCCTCCAGGGAAAAGACGCTTCCCACTTCGCCCAACCATTGGTTGGGGTCTGTGTGTAGGTGCAAAAAGCCCTCCATCAGCGAAACTTATGTGATATAGTAAAGAAAGGGGGATAACCCCAAATAATAAACAGTTATTAGGAAACAGAAACTATTCTCTAAGTATAATAGAGTAAAAATGGATATTTTTAAATAGTACCTAGTACGGTGGGTTTGGAATGTCTATCCCCACCACAACCTAGGGGACTGATAAGACTCTAATTTATAAATGTGTGGCAACTGAAAATGAAAAATTATATACAAAAAATAAATCTTTATTAAGTAAAAAATAAAAAAAGTGAAAATGAATATTAAAAAAGATATACTATAAAAGTATGTCTTGAGCAGGCCAGCTCCAGTTTATATGGGGGGTAAGCAATGGTGAGCTCTAAGTAGTGACGATGGAGCTCTGCTAAGTAACATAAGGTGACAGATTTAGCCACCACCTGTCTAGTTTACAAGACAGATGACAGCTTACAGTTGCTGTGATTGCTGTCAAAAAAAGGGGAGAAGAGGAGGGGAAGTCTCTCTGTGTAAAGTGCCCAGAAGTTAATCAAATCACACTCTGGTCTAGCTTATTCAAGATGTGTGAAGAAATAGCAGGGACAAGAACTATGAGTAGCAGCAAATATGGGTCAGACTACAGTCTACAGCTGAAAATCACTGGGACAATCTTCGCTGAACTCTGTTTAATCTCTTGGAAATACTAAATTTAATATAGAAAAGACAAGAGTAAGACTAAAGGACTTCAGTCTGGGATTCTGAAACTTGTATTCTTACCAGCTATAAAAAAATCACAGCATCAATCATCTACAAATACTCACACTTACATTTTTAAATAAAAAATAATAATAAATAGGCTATGGGAGACATACTGTATTTGTTGCAACTGTATTCATTATAATTATTAAAAGTAATAATCCACATTCATTCATGTGACAATACAGTATGGGGGGTTTCAGAGTCCAGAAAACACCTCCAGCTTAATCCCAAATACACACCGACCTAACTGGCAAGAGTGATATGAGCACAGGAATCAAAATAATAGAAAGTCTTAAAAAAGAACTATAATGTGCAGAGTGTTTCCTGCATATCAACAACTCTTTATAGAACCTCAAAACACAACGTAGAGAATAGAAAATGTATACACTGGCCTCTGCCTGATGAAGGCAAGTAAAATATGCAAAATAAAACACATCGAGACAAATGGCTGACATCTGGGGATGGGGGCTTTGGAATTATCACAATTCCACTTAAATACAATGGCTAAACAGCCATATAATGCACAAAAAATTAAATATTTATAAAGATCTTAGCAGTTTTCAAAAAAGTTGATTAACTAATTTTAAAATCAAAGTGAGGTTATTTGTCTGAGACTTTCTGCCCTGCAGCCAGATTGTATATTGTATATTTGCTGTTTATTGGGACACCTTGCAAACACAGATGAACTTGATCTATATTAGGTAGTAAATAGCACAACTTGTACCAGTCACATTGATTAAATAGGTTAGCAAGTACATGTGCCTCAATAAATTGTAACTTGTAATTTTGTCATACTGCAGTGGGAGGGGGAGTGGGGGGTAGCAGGGGATGCTGATTTACTCCCAGCTAGTACAGGACCTTGTCGTAAGGGCACTGTGTTCATCACTAAACCCTGCACAATTTACTACCACCACTCCCACCAATAAAAGACCACAAAACATTACTTGGAGAACATAGTCCACAGCCACTTTATTAACTTTTGTCAACATGACAATCTTATAGGGTGCAGATGCCAGCTCATTTGCTGCTGGGGTGCCACCACCTTTAGGACTGACTGTAGAGGGGCATACCACAGTCCCCAGTCTTCCTCTCTAACTGGGCACCCGGCCACAAGCTGTGATTAGCAAATACTTAGATGAACATCATTAAAGAAAAACAGGGATGGTGCGTGGGGTTTTATTTTTTCAGAAGTTCTCTTGAGGGGAGCAGCAACAGAAAAGGGAAAGAGGGGTCTATGGTCCTCATATAGCCTCTCCCTGCTCCTTGCCTAACTTCCTCCTCCTTGCTCCCCCTTCAAGCCATGGTCATGCCCCCTTCCCTCGAAATCTTCCCCGGGGGTTGCTGAAGGGTTGGTTGAAACCTTGAGAATTACAGATATGGGGCAGGGGGATAAAAATCTAATTAAATCAAGTTGCCTGCATACATTTATTGCTGTGCTTGTTCTATACAAGTCATTGATCAGCCCTTGTGCATTGAAAGTGTTAATGACAAGCTAGATGTGATAAGAAAATGTGTTTCAACTTGTTACTATTAATACCTGTCTAACAAATAAACACAGCTAAGACAGCAACATTGACATCAAGTAATTTGGTATTTAAATGTGAACATTTGTAGACTCACCGAATATAATGATGATGAGATGTCAAAATGTTCTTTTTCTATTTTTTTAATTATTATCTTTCAAGTGCAAAATAATTGTTGGTTGCAAAAACAAACGTGATGTTCATTCTCTAAGCTTTTACAATATTGGATTTTATATAACACTAGCTTTAAAAGGCCACTGTTGTGATAATGCAACAGGCAAAATGTTTTATGTGTTTAGATATGATAAGCTTTAAAATCAGTATTTCATTGTAGTTTATTGCAGTTAAGTTATTTTTAAACTTTAGTGTTAAAGAGTTTAGAAGACATGCCTCTCTCTCTGTCCCTTAAAGGGATATCTAAGTTTCCTGGATTATTAATGCATCTGACTGATAGAGAATTATTGGTATATGATTTTTTTTTGCATGAAAAAATACCAAAATTAACATTTAAACATTTACCTTGAAGTTAGCAAAATGTCTTGTCATTTCTGACAGTTAAAAATTAGGGTTAACACCCCACCATACCCAGTCTAAATTAGCATTCATTTCATAATTTGTTTTAGCCAATCAGATTAGCTGAAACATTTGATTTAAACTCTGGGGTTCCTGTTTGGGCTGCAAAGCAGCCTGGGATATGTAGTGTGGTACTATGATAGGTGTTATGGCAGCAGCACTGCACAGACAGCAAGCAGCATATCCCAGAATTGACTTGGGGGCTGACATCGCTGCTCTCCTACTGGCTGAGGAAGACAGTAGAAGAGGCATTGGTCCCCTAATGCTGCATGCTGATAGGGTGGGATCAGGGGCCTGTGTAGACACCCCTCTGTGGGTGTCAACATAATCATTAGAGGGATTTTTAGATATTAATAAAAAACATTTTTATGAGATATCCTGCATACATAAAGGTTGCTTTTTGCCTATAGAGTGCAGAAATGTATTAATCCATGATTAAGGGGGTTGGAGAGGATCTGTATAGGAGGATGTCTGGGTTTGCCGGCACTGTCCATTGCCAGTAGAGAGACAGATAAAGCCTTTTATCAGGTCAAACACCTGGGAAGATACTCTGTACTCCCAGGGCACCTGACAGGAGTGGACAAAAGCAGATCTGATAGACCATACAACAGGAAAGTTTAAATGTAAGTTAAAAGCTACATTGAAAAGTTGTATTTCATTAAAGCAATATTAAATACAAAATGTAAAATGTAAGTGTTTTATTTATGTATTTATTTCATTTTTACTTTCTAACAAACATTTTGCCCAATATCAAAGCAAGGAAATCGGATAAACCCACAATAAAAGAGATTTAAAAACAAATCCACATATATACCACAATATACATATTATCGGCAGTTATATGAGAAAAATATAAAGAATGGATACCCTGTTGGAACATTTGGACTCTGAAAACAGACAACAACAAAAAAAGTAATAACTTAAAAACCTTAGCGATTTTTATTTATCACTCTTAGTTAATGTTATGAAAAATGATATAAAAGAACAAATACATGTCTGTATTAATGTATATCTAAAACAATTGTTTTAATTATTTGTATTTTGTTTTAATTACAATAAAAACTATTTGAAAGAAAAAAGAGGAAGCTATAAACATGAGACTTTAAAGACCACAAAAGTCACCACATGTTCTCTGCACCATCAGTTAGAGTGTAGACAATCATGTGGACAATATGTTTACATTTTCACTTAGATATTGTTGTTTTAGTTAGTACCAAGTAGGTAACTGAAGATCCCCAAATTATACTTACCTAGGGCCTCATTCTATTAACGGCCGTAGGAGATGCGGGGCCGCAAGGACCGGCCGCAAGCTATTCGGCTATTCTATTCCCCTCAGGCTGGGGATTCCGGCAGGCTTGCGGCCGGCGCCTTGCTATCCCTTGCGGCCGCTCGCGCCGGAGGAAAGCCTTTGATCTAAAACGGCCGCAAGAGTTTCGGCCTCAAGAAAAGCCCGGTTTCTATTCTATTACTCCGGGAACCCTCTCTGCAAGGCTAAAAGCGAGCCGCAGCTTACTTGCAGGAAAAAGGTCCCGCTAGCACCAATTAAGCACATTATAAAGCCAAAATAAAGCCATCCTGCACTCTGAGGAGACTATAAAGTGATTGTAGGTGTTAGCAAAAATAGCACAACATTCCCCTATACTCAAATCCGTAAATAAATTTATTTTTTATATATGTCAAATATCCATGTAAAAAGTCCAGAGGGCTTGGAGCACCTCAGACCCGCCCACGCTGCGGCCGGAAAATAAACAGTTAATGTAAACTCGGGTTTGGGCTGATGTGCAAGCTTGAGAGGGGGTTGCTATTAATCCTCATGTCCCCCAATATGATCCCTAGCATTTACAGAGCTTTACAGTGCTGTCTTGAATTTATTTTTGACTTTAAAGATTTCTGAGCTTACGGCCGGTTGCAAGATATGCGGCCGGCCGTAAGAGGAGATCCTTGCGGGGCCGTATAATTGAATTGCGAGGTAACGGGACGCCCGCAAGGAATCGCAGCCTTGCGGCCGTTTTACGGCCGATAATAGAATGAGGCAGTTTAATCAATATTTAATTTTATAATATTTTTAATTGCATTAATATATAAAAAAATAAAAATTACTGCTTACTCATTATTTAGGTTTTTCTGTTTTCCGCTAAGGGGGAACTATTTTCTTCACATTTCTCTGATGGCACCTATGTTGAATAAGCATGTTAGGTGTTTTTTGGGAACATTGTGCTCTCCCTATAAATATATGAGGAATTTTAACTTTTAACCTTTACATTTTTATTTTGAAACAGACAATATGTTTTATATCAAGTTTGAAAATAATGAGTTCTCTCTGGGGGACATGGGAAAATTAAAATTATGAAAAGTACAATCACTCAAAACAAATATGAATGCTGAATCAGCTGGGATCTAATCCAAGAAATATGTGGCTTTATGTTAAAATATACTGAAATATCACATTTTTTACTTTATGAACCCTAATATATATAGATCCAAACTTATTGTTACTACTAATGTGAAATAGAAATAACAGGTTGAAATATTTCCCTGATACAGCAAATATTTTAAATACAGTGTTGCAATACTCAGGAGTTGCTTTAAGGCAGGTTCCATTGCAATTAAGAAAATATATATTTGTAACCTAAGTGAATCTTGTGTTTTTTTTTATATTTTAACAAATAAACAATTTGTACACATTCTCTTCTCACTACAAAGACAAGTGACAATTAAGAGTGCCCTAAATTATATATATTTTTTTCTGTTTAAATGAAAAATGATTGACAGTGCTTCTTAGCCAATCAAAGATGTGTGCTCTTAAGTCATGCACATATGCTTCTGAAACTATCATTGGATGTATGTAGGTCCTAAAAAAAAAGAGCTCTTTGTTTAATTCAATTTTGTTTTTTTTACCGTTGGTTTTAATATTTTAGCTGGTCTATTTCCAAGAGCTGAAGTTGAGGATATGAGGGCATAGTTTGACAAATCTAGAAAAGGGTGTCTATGAGTGCGGTTTGAGGGCCCCAAAAATAGATGGGAATATATTTATTCATCAGATTGATTATATATCTTTCAAACCAATATTAAGTTTTCAAAAATGTAAGTTCCTCATCATGGCGCTACAACACCAATCCCCATAAGTGCGATGTGCCTCCTCTTCCTTTTAAATTGATAGGCAAATAAATCTAAGCAGAACACTTGGGCCCTCATTCAATTGCAGTTTGGCCAATTGAATAGGGCTCTAAATAAGCACATAACATATTTTTTTAAAGAAGTTTTTAGTTAGTAAACATCTATCCAAAAGCAAGGTTTTTACTAACTAAAAACTTCTGTAAAAATAATATGTTATGTGCTTATTTAAAGGCCTATTCAATTGGCCAAATCGCAATTGAATGAGGGCCTTGGTATTTTTACCCTAACACCAACAACATGATGGAAAAGGGTTGGTTGCAGCCAATTTTCATAGGTTTTGGGAATGTGACTATACTTGTCCTGATGTTCATCCATAGCTCTAACAAAATCTTAGAGGCCTAACTTCCAATAACATGATGGAAAAGAGTTGCAGCCAATTTTCATAGGTTTTAGGACTGTGCCTATACTCATGCTGAGGGATAAGTATAGGCAAACAGGAGGAGCAGAGAGAAACAGAAGATTCTGTAGGGTGACCTTTCATCTGTGCCCTGGCCTACCTGCTACTGCAGCAATTGTATCAAAGGTTAGTTTGTTTTGTGATGATCCAGGGGTAGGGGCAATTACTGCCCAGGGCCACATGCTATAGACTACTGGTCTTGACACCAGCACCCTGATATCTGCCTTCTGTATCAGTCAAGGTCTCTCCATCGGGAATCAGCACTTCCAGGAGTCTCAGTAAGCTTTCTGTGTTAGTGACCAAGACAAGTTATGTGCAGGGTGAAGATAGGATCAATATTGCAGCCAGCAGGAGCAAGTAAGAGAACATACTATTTCTATATGTCTCAGTAGTGAACTGATTTATTTTTGGAAAGTCAAAAATATTTAGAGATGTTAGATACAGGGGGGGGGGGTGTACTACAGAACAATGACAGGGAGTGGCAGGCAAACGCAGGAGATTAACTCCACATGGGGTCTAATAGTCTGGCATCCTGTCTGGCACCTGTGAACAATATGCACACCTCCAAATGCCCATAATGCTGTCTCTGTGTCTAATGGTCCAGACTTCAAATAGAGTACATTAACTTTATCTGGCAAAGGGACAAAACAGATTGCAATTCAATGAAGGTGTTTATGCACATAGTCCGGTGGCTGGAGCCAAGCAGTCTGTCCTTTATGGTAGGTCACTGGGCTAAGATCCAGGAACTGGAAAAGGGGTCCGTAACAGGTTTTAAATATAGAATATGCTTGTTTGTTAGCAGGCCGATGCTCCAAATGTGCAATGGGGGCAGATCAGCTCCACGCTACCAGGAAGGAAGTGGCACTGAGGGGAGAGCATCTTTACCAGCTCATTTAACCCCTTCCCCTAGCACCACCCAGTTCCTCCCATTCCAGGCGCTGGTCATGTACTCTGTTATGTCCAGTCTGTCTATCAGGGGTTGATTTCAAACTAATTTTAAGTTTTCCAAAAATGTAAGTTACAGCTATTCATCATTTTTACAAAACAACAGCAGGAAAGACAATCTGACCTTTATATTTATGTAGTTATTTTAAAAATATTGCACCCATTAGAGATTTATGGAGATAGCAATCTTATTTTTGAATATGACTGGTCCCAGTTTTTACTAGACATGGAATTTATTTTGTAAGGTTTTGCAAAACAACTCTGGTTCAATTATCAGTTTTCAGTCGTACCTGATAGTGGTAATTATATGGTCTTGAAAGCCCATTCGTAATGGCGTCAGTATGTCATTTGTATGGTAATGTGGAGCAAATATCACAATGCACAAATAATCCAATATTACACAGCACCTAAATAGCACCTAGAATCCTTTTCATAATTATCTGAGAGGGCTGTTTTGTTATGTCATGTTCATGAAAGAGCAAAGCTATAATATGGAGTCATCTTTACATATTTCTTTGAAAGCCAGTAAATAGACTTTATTATGATAATACTTTCCTACCGGATCCCTGGTGAACAGAAATCATCCATTTAGGCATATTAACAAACAGAAAAGTTACATTATGCTAAAGCAAGCACGTTCAATTAGGCTGGATATACATAGATTTACATTTAGCCAGCCGCACATAAGGAAAGGCATTTTTATCTTCACAACCCACAATATAATTATGTCAACATCTTGGTTGGATGCCCTACTGGTGAACAACATTTTGACACATGTAATCACATATATAGTTGTGAGCATGCGAGCCGTTGCTCATGCTTGCGGGCTCGCGCAGGGAGCTGTTGCTCACACTTGCGGGCTCGCGCAGCGAGCTTGCAAGAACTGCATCCCTCGCAAAGCGAGGGTCCGCATTTGCGGAGGTGGAGGCTCAAAGGCGCCTCATACGCGGTAAAAAACACACACACACGGCCCTCGCAAAAAATACGAGACGCGCTACGACTTATTCCAAACACGCAAAAAACGTCCGCAAACGGCGCACATGAAAACATGAGAAACACAATAAATAAACACAACAAACACATAAAAAGCTTACTTACAGCCAGGGGGGGCATCCAGCACCTCAAAGTGAAGTTACACGTCCATTTAAGTGCAAAAAACTGAGTTTAAACAGCCGAAAATCACCTAAGCGAGAGAAAAAATGACCGCCAAACAAAACGCAATGGCCACCGAATGGTAGAAAAAAAAAAGTAAATATATATGTTTAATGGCTGCCAATATGAAAATTAAAAGTAAAAAAAAAAAATACAAATGTAATAAAGACTAAAACAACACAGTTCAACAAACTTCACAAACACCTGTACAATTTACAAAGAAAGACAGTTTCAGAGAAAAAAAAAAAAAAGAGGTGGCCACAAAACAGGATAGCATCCGAAACATTAGCAACATACATAAAACAAAAGTATTCCTCCTCTTTACTGTAAAATAACCTCCAACCATCACCCACAAGCCAAATGCAGCAACTAAAAAGTGGTGAACACAAAACAGGATAAAACAAAAAAGCCAATTATATAGAAAAGGCAATTAACATTAATTTGTAATGTCCAACAACATTTAATCCTCATAAAGAAGACTAAGAGCCTCATTCAATTGTGAGTTGGCCAATTGAATAGGGCTCTATATAAGCACATAACATATTTTTTAGACAGAACTTTTTAGTTACTGAACTTCTATCCACAATCAAGGTCTTCAATAACTAAAAACTTCCGTCAAAAAATATGTTATGTGCTTATATAGAGCCCTATTCAATTGCCAAAATTGCAATTGAATCAGGACCTAAGTAAGTAAATAAAGTATGAAAAATATGGTGGACACAAAACAAGATTGTACCAAAAATCACACAAACAGATAGAAAAGTAAATTAGTATTCTTCTTTACTGTTTAAAAACCTATAAGCCTTACAAAGAAGTCTAAATAAGCAAACCAAAAGTGGTGGGCTACTTTTGGTAGGATAATGCTAAAAACATTGCGATCATATCCAAAATAGGAAAAACATTCATTTTTACTGTCCAACAACATTTAATCCTCATAAAAAAGACTAGTTAAGCAAATAAAGTATGCAAAATATGGTGGACACAAAACAGGATTGTACCAAAAATCAGTATACAAAATGGTGGGACTAGTATGAATAGAATCAATATAAAAATAATTTTATTTCATGACAGCGGCGTATTTTAAAAACAAGGGAGTATTTCAAATAGTGACAAGGGGAAATTAAAAAAGGGGCAGATGTAAGGAATAGAGAAATCCTAATGGCACTTATATTGTGCAATATATACCTCTGAGTGTGTATTCCTATTCCCACCTTCAGCCGAGCCAAAATGTTATAATGAGACTTAAGGGTAGAATAACTAGATATTCTCATAAATTTATATACATAAAACCCTCATGCATATACATATCATCCTCCAGAAGTCCAGAGGGCAGTAACTCTTTCAAGTAACAATGTACTATGTAGAAGGATAGGATATATCACTGCTTGCTATAGTTTAAAGTCTTTTGCCCATTTTCAAGAAAAGCACATTCAGTGTAATGCCAATTTTGCGTATATCTATGGGAATAATTTCTAAAGCTTTACAGAGTCAAAATCCCAGCTAGCGATTTATAGCATGGGAAACGAGCTGTGTATGTATTAGCTTTCTTCCATCAAGACAAATATCCCATTAGCAGACCTTACTCAGGCACACATATTAAGTGCCTAAAGTCTACATGGAGGGTGGAATCATTGGCATATATCAAGGGCTATCAAGGTCAATATGAAGGTCTTGCAAGCATAATATACTATATCGGGGATGCATGGCGCATTAAACTAGGCCGTAACTATAACAAGTTTGCGGTTCCAGCAAGGCTCGACCTCCGGATTGCAATGCGCATGCGCACGTCTAGCGTGATGACGTACGCAGCGCTGTTGCTAGGAGCCTGACACGATTCGACGTACAACGTCTTTGTCAAGACGTGTTTCGACGTCCAACGTCTTTGTCAAAGGAGAATTGTATAACGCTGTCTCAAGGAACTATTTAAAGGGAGCTGTCGCCTTGGCAACGTGAAATAGGCAGTATAGGTAGTAATACAAGAGCCTATATATTTATGTTTATCCACACTTCTCATATGACATACTCCTTGTCATATTATATTTCCTATATAGGACTTTTGCAATATTGCCTTACTATTATATATTGTCCATACGTTTATATATACATGAAGGAGTTAATTCTTTTATCTGCCCCCTCTCTCTATTAAGAAGTTTGTCCTTGTAATTTTTCATGTCCCCAATTTGTGGTGCACATGTGTATTTGCTGCTTCTATATAGGCTCCTGTATTACTACCTATACTGCCTATTTCACGTTGCCAAGGCGACAGCTCCCTATAAATAGTTCCTTGAGACAGCGTTATACAATTCCCCTTTGACAAAGACGTTGTACGTCGAAACACGTCTTGACAAAGACGTTGTACGTCGAATCGTGTCAGGCTCCTAGCAACGGCGCTGCGTACGTCATCAAGCTAGACGTGTGCATGCGCATTGCAATAAGGAGGTCGAGCCTTGCTTGAACCGCAAAATCGGTATAGTTACGGCCTAATTTACTGCCCCATGCATCCCCGATATAGTATATTATGCTTGCAAGACCTTCATATTGACCTTGATAGCCCTTGATATATGCCAATGATTTCACTCTCCATGTAGACTTTAGGCACTTAATATGTTGTGCCTGAGTCAGGTCTGCGAATGGGATATTTGTCTTGATGAAAGAAAGCTAATACATACACAGCTCGTTTCCAATGCTATAAATCGCTAGCTGGGATTTTGACTCTGTAAAGCTTTAGAAAGTATTCCCATAGATATACGCAAAATTGGTATTACACTGAATGTGCTTTTCTTGAAAATGGGCAAAAGGCTTTAAACTATAGCAAGCAGTGATATATCCTATCCTTCTACATAGTACATTGTTACTTGAAAGAGTTACTGCCTCTGGACTTCTGGAGGATGATATGTATATGCATGAGGGTTTTATGTATATAAATTTATAGGAATATCTAGTTATTCTACCTTTAAGTCTCATTATAACAATTTGGCTCGACTGAAGGTGGGAATAGGAATACCCACTCATTAGAGGTATATATTGCACAATATAAGTGCCATTGGGATTTCTCTATTCCTTACATCTGCCACTTTTTTAATTTCCCCTTGTCACTATTTGAAATACTCCCTTGTTTTTAAAATACGCCGCTGTCATTAAATAAAATTATTTTTATATTGATTCTATTCATACTAGTCCCACCATTTTGTATACTGATTATTAGGGTGGAAAACACCCAGGGAAATTACAATTCCTCACTTTCTTCTATGTATTGTACCAAAAATGACACAAACAGATAGAAAAGTAATTTAATATTCTTCTTTACTGTTTAATGACCTATAAGCCTTACAAAGAAGACTAAATAAGCATACCAAAAGTGGTGGACACAAAACAGGATAATGCTAAAAACATTGCGATCATATCCAAAATAGGAAAAACATTAATAATTACAGTAAAAAAAGGATAACTGTAATATACAAATACAAATAAAGTATTTTAAACGTTTGCACAAAAAACAGCATAGCAGAAAAATTCACCATGACAGATAGAATAGAGCAAAACAATTAAATATGCTATTCATTAGAAATACATTTAAATCAAATAACATTTTGCTTTTTCTTTTACAACAGAGACTGGGTGAAGAGCATCGGACGAAGACTTACAACAGCGGACCAAGAAAGATTCTGCTTGAAATCACACTTCAAACAAGGTACAGTATAACAAGTAAAAAAAGAGAAAACAAAATAAACATGTTTGCTCTGCATGTCAACAGAAAAAAAAACACCAACAATAATAAGAACCACTAATTATAACCTTTACCAAAATATTACTGACACATTTGTCATTCACCTATTATTTGTCTTTTATGGACAACAATGTTTAACATAAAACCCAAACTTCAATCTAGCCAAAAAAAAAAAGAAACATTAAACATCATAGTCCACAAAAGTGTCAAAACACACACTAAATAACACTTTTTTCATTCTCAATTACCAGCCCTAATGTACAATATTAAACATAAAACCTAACTACACACATAAAATAGAATACTACAACAAATAGTACTAACACCGAAAAAACAATACAAACCTTTTCACAGCCCCAACATATAAGCCTTAAAATATAAAAATACTATTACAACAATCCCCTGTAGGACAAATTACAAAGACTAATTTTTCCCCTCTACTATGCATATAAGCCAAAAGTACAACAAAAAAAGAATCCATTTCAATTAACACTATACACCTACATCTAGAAGAAGCTATAATGTAATTACCTTGAGTGTGCTATGCAAGTAAGCAAAAAATTACAACCTACGAAAGTAAAAGCAAAAAAATAAAAGACACTTATTTGACAATACAAAGAAAGTTCCCCTACAATGAACTACAATCACATAGAAACAAACTGTTTATAATAACAATTTTAAAAAAAACAAACTTAACATCTCAAACTAAACTAATGATACATTATTTTCTTTTACAGATTAACATGCCTGATAACGACAGCAAACAAGATAAGAGAAGACGTCAAGCTAGAGAACGACAAAAGAGATTGGCCAACCAGCAGACACCGGAGCAGAAGGAAATTTGACGAGAAAAAGAATGCAAAAGAATTGTAAGCAAAAGACTATCACCTATTAAAGATAAACCAAAAAAAGCTACTAAGAAAACAAAGCATTTAGAACCTGTTCCTGAAACATCAGATGACATTTTACCTGAAAAAATAAAAGATATACTAAAAAAAGCCACCAAAAAAACAAAGCATTTAGAACCTCTTCCTGAAACATTACATGGCATTTTACCTGAACAAATAAAAGATATACCAAAAAAGCCACCAAAAAAACAAAGCATTTAGAACCTGTTCCTGAAACATCAGATGACATTTTACCTGAAAAAATAAAAGATATACCAAAAAAAGCCACCAAAAAAACAAAGCATTTAGAACCTCTTCCTGAAACATTACATGACATTTTACCTGAACAAATAAAAGATATACCAAAAAAGCCACCAAAAAAACAAAGCATTTAGAACCTGTTCCTGAAACATCACATAAAATTTCAACTGATGAATTTGAAAATGAAACTGATATATGCTTTGCAAATTGTCCTTTACTCAAGTATTTTGCAGTAGAGGTTCATAATTGTGGGGACATGAATACTCAATGTCAGTTTTGTGAGGCTTATCATTTTAAACAGGAGAGACCCAGAGATGGCCAATTTATTAGTTGCTGTCAAAAAGGCAAGGTCAAACTTCCAGAAAGAAAACAATTTCCAATCTATTTACAAAATATTATGACTGAACCTACTTTTCCAAACTACAAACATTTTAAGACAAACATAAGATCCTATAATAGTGCCATATCCTTTGCATCTATGGGGGCAACATTAGCTGCTAATGTACCAGGACATGGTTCTTACTGTTTTAAAGTCCAAGGCCATATTTACCATTGGACGTCACATTTACATCCAGAGGAAGGAGAGCAAAGAAAATTTGCTCAACTATATGTCCTAGATACAATGGAAGCTGTTGACCAACGTATGCAGATGGAAGAAAATAAAAAATGCTTACCCAGTGTTTTTATAGAGCTAGATAACATTATGACCAATAACCCCTACACTAAAGCTTATAAAAAATTGGCAGAAGTAGAAAATGAACAACAACTTCATGCAGAAAGACATCAATTACCAATCCCAAAGGTCAATATGGTGCTTAAAAGAGATAGACATACTGATAAACGTCGTTATAACTTGCCAACATCAAATGAGGTTGCAATGGTGTTTCAAAATGATGAAGGAGAACCACCATTTCAAAGAGACATTAGAATATATCCCAGAAATGAGGAGCAACCATTCATTAATATCAGTATCTTAAGTCCAAATTTAGATCCAATGACATATCCCATTTTTTTCCCACACGGAGAAGCAGGTTGGCAACCAAAATTAACACTTACCCAAATGCTAAAGCCAGAATCCAAAATAATGTTTCTATGCTTGAATTTAAAGTAGCTCAAATTGCCATTCGAAATACATTTAATCCAATTTTATGTGCTGGAAAACTAACACAACAATGGATTATTGATTCCTATTTGCAAGTTGAGGCCAATAATTGAAACTTTAAAAAATATCAACAAGATAAACTACGTGTAGAACAATATTGTGGACTAATGGACTATGTTGCTGAGGTGGCTACAAGCAGAGACATGACAGCTGGCAAAGCTATAATTTTACAATTTTCTTTTCAAGGATCTCTTTGAAATATGAGAGAAAGATCTAATGATGCTATGGCTATTGTCACCAAATTTGGAAAACCCAATTTATTACATTTACATGTAATCCCCAATGGCCAGAAATTACAGAAAATTTACTTCTTGCCCAAAGTCCTTCCGATAGACCAGATTTAGTAGCCAGAGTTTTTTAAATTAAATTAAATTAATTAATACGTGACATCACTATAAGTCACTTATTTGGCAAATGTCTTGCTTATGTATATACCATTGAATTTAAAAAAAAGAGGCCTTCCACATGCACATCTTCTGATAATACTTCAAGAAAAAGATAAATTAGATACTGGTGAGAAAGTGGATTCAGTCATTGTTGCTGAACTACCAGATCCCGAACTATATGGTAGACTATATGAGATTGTTACTCATCGCATGATTCATGGACCCTGTGGCGGCTTAATCCACAATTACCATGTATGGAAAATAATAAATGTTCCAAAGATTTTCCAAAAGATTATAACAAATAAGACAAAACGTATGCCAATTGTGATGGCTATCCACTTTATAGAAGAAGAGAAGGAGATAGTGCCATTATTCGTGGCAAAAAGGTTGAAAATAGATATGTAGTACTCTACAATCCACATTTACTCATGAAGTATAATGCACACATTAATGTAAAAGCCTGCACTTCCATCAAATCCATTAAATATGTGTACAAATATATTTACAAAGGCTATGATGCATCTACTGTAGTCGTCAAAAGTGCAGAAAACCCTGAAAGCACTGAGTTAGTACATGATGAACTTGCATCTCATGTAGATGCTCGCTATGTAAGTGCACCAGAAGCTATGTGGCGCCTTTTAAAATTTGAAATGCATGATAGATCACATACAGTATATAGATTAGCAGTACATTTGCCACAAAGACATTTAGTGTATTTCCATGCTGGAAATGAAAGTAATGCATTGGCCCAAAGTGAGCATCGTCACACTACACTAACTGCATGGTTTGAATTCAATTCTACAGATTCAGAAGCAACACAATTCTTATATATTGAAATTCCATATCACTATGTTTTTGTGAATGGATTATGGAGATTATGGAGAAAAAGCAGAATTTACACAGTCAGTCCAAGAGATCTTGAACGATTCTACTTACGACTATTACTTTGAAATGTTCCTGGAGCACAAAGTTTTGAACACTTAAGAACTGTTAATGACATAGTATATGAATCCTTCCATTTAGCTGCAAGACATAGAAACTTACTAGCTGATTATACAGAATGGGAAAGATGTCTAGAAGAAGCAGCACTATGTCAAATGCCATGGCAGATGAGGGAACAATTTGCATTTATTTGTATCTTCTCAAATGCTCCAAATGCATTAGCTTTGTGGGACACATTTAAAAGTAATATGGCTGAAGACTTTATGCAATGATACAATGAACCTATTGCACACTTAAAAGCGTTAATGGAAATCCAAGAAGTATTTTTAACTCATGGATTAAGTTGTGCAAGTTGTAATTTGCCTGATCCAGTTCTTATAGATGACATAAACTTTGAAGACTATGACATTCAACTACAAGTACAAAGAACAGAAGAAAGACTTGCAACTTTAAATACGTTACAATTGCAAGCATTTAATGCCGTTAAAAATGCAATAGATGATGACATGGTCAAAGAGCATTATTTCTATCTTGATGGACCTGGCGGATCAGGAAAAACATATCTATATAATTTATTAATGAGTTTTGTACGAGCACAAGGTCAAATAGCACTGCCGTTTGCCACTACTGGAATTGCTGCACTTTTGTTAGAAGGTGGAAGAACTGTACATAGTGGGTTTAAACTTCCAGTGCCTATTTTAGAAACCTCTGTGTCAGATATTCGCATGACATCATTACAAGCAAAACATTTTAAAAAAAGTAAATTAATTATAATAGATGAGGCCACAATGATGTCATGCTATGCCCTCCAATGTATTGACCGTTTGCTTTGTGAAGTCATGGGTAATACTTTTCCATTTGGTGGAAAGGTAATGTTGTTAGGTGGCAATTTTAGACAAACATTACCTGTCATTGTACATGGAAATCGAACTGACATTATCGAAACCTGTATAAAGTCAAGCACACTATGGAAACATTTTACCCATCTTCAACTGTATTAAAATATGAGATCAGAAGAACAAACTGATTTCAATGATTGACTTATTAAAATTGGAGAAGGCAGAACAGAACAAATACAAAATTTACCTGAAGACACTTTGCACATCCCACCTAATATGATTTGTCACCAAGATCTGATATCGGCTATATTTGAAGGTAGCATAAATAACCAGGAATATTCAGAGCTTGCCAACCAAGTAATCCTAACCTGTAAAAATAAGAATGCATTATACCTCACTAATGAAATCTTAAAAAAAATTAATGCACCCCAAAGAAATTATCACAGTGCTGATTCTGTACTTGCTGATGACAAAGAAAGTCAGGTAAACTTTTCGACTGAATTCATAAATTGACTAACTCCTTCTGGAATGCCACTACATATTTTGCAGCTAAAGAAAGGTGCAATTGTCATGTTACTGCGAAATATGAACAGCAAAAAAGGCCTATGCAATGGTACAAGATTAATTGTTCAACAATTAAAGGATAATTTCATAGATGCTGAAATTTTAACTGGTACCCATAAAGAAGAGAGAGTTTTCATACCAAGAATAGATTTAGCACCAAGTGAAAGTAGTCTCCCTTTTATACTTCAAAGAGGACAATTTCCCATCATTATGGCATTTGCCATGACCATTAATAAATCACAAGGACAAACTTTCAAATCTGTGGGTATTTTCTTAGAACAACCAGTATTTGCACATGGACAATTGTACGTTGCCTTATCACGGTGCAAAAATCATCAGGATATTAAAGTTTACATAGAAAAGAATGAAAGTCAAGGTGATTTATTAGAAGATGGACGTATTTTTACTAAAAACATTGTCTACTATGAAGTACTCTAACTTTTCATTAAACAAACAAAACCCATGCAAAAACAAATTAAAAGCAAATGCAAAAATATAAAAAAACACAATATAACCACCAAATTTTGAAAACAAATACATAAATGTCCGTTACCTTCAAATGGTTATTATTACGCAAAAGAAATTACATTTACAAAAACAATATTTTCCTCTTAAACTACATTAAATTGTCAAACACATACAGAACACTGCTTACACAGTGTACAACAAGTTTAAGTTCTTGCGTTCTCTTTTTACAGAACCACTTTTTCACAGACAAAACTATATGTGCGATTTAAAACAATTACTACAGCAAAAAACAAACAGTCAACCAAAATACAAATCAATAAACAATTCAGTCATAATTAATGGAAGTACTGTTTATGCATGATTAGCCTCACGACTTGCACATCAAATCTACAAGCCGCATTACTACACATCAACATCAAAATGCTCAAAAACTCTATTTAAGACACAGAAATTGCGGCAACTGCCTTTTCCAGTGTAGAGTTAATTTTTTTATAGAGAGCTGGGATTTTGTTTTCGTTGGCCCTTTTAAAGGTTCAGAAGAGAGGACAAGAACCTCTGCAATCAACATGGATAGCCTGCTTGGTCCAGGGCAGAAGATTGAGGACCATGGAGTCGGTGATCACCTCTGGAGAATAATTTGGGGTAGGTAAGCATCCATAATTTATATTTATTTAATAGGTTTAATATTTTTTTTATTTGAATGTACTTTTTATTAACTTGTGCCTTTTTATTTGATATGTCATTTTTATTTTTATTTTCTGTAATATTTGATTATTTATTTTTTATTCTTTGCCAGTTCTATCTATCATCATGACTAAAGCTTCTCTTCTGCAAGAGGCTCTGTAAATACCACTGGGACTCTTCCCATCCACTCAGCAGAATCTCACTCTTCAACTGCAATTTTGCAAGTTCAGTTTACCTTGTTTTCTTTCCTTCCAGTCCCTCACACGCCACCACTCTTCTATTCGTGAATTCATGTAATATGCCCTACCACCTACCCTGTACACACCCAGCCACCTATGATTTGTTTTAGTGCAGGTTTAGTACTGTTTCCTAGGTTTTTCTCAGCTGATCCACCAACAACCTTAAGGGGCCATTTACCTCACTGTAAGAGCTCTTCATGGTGTGAAACAGCACAAGATTGGAGGTTAAAATGTTCTTTCTTTTTAGTTACAAACACTCCTAACTGTTCCATGATTAACAACACATTCCAACACCTAGAGGTGAAGGCACGGTGAACACAAAGATTTATAGTTTTTTCCTTAAACTTCAGGAATGCTACATGACATGTTAACATCAAGCTGTTGTATTTAGTTGATTCCAGCAGTCATTTCTTTGCACAGATGAAATTGGGAAGGGTTAACTCTCTTTCTGCTTCTGCTCTATGCACAGAGCTATGTCTGTGGGGCTGTTTGGTGCCCTGTCAGTGACACATGTAAAAAGAGATTTAATCTATTAACTTCTCTGTGCACGTATTTCAAAATTCAAAAAGTATTTCAACATGCTTTTAAGATATCTTTACTGTGATGTGGTCCTCATTGTGCTGAACTAAGTGGCCCTTAAATCACTAATTAACCCTCTACTCGCTTTTCAATTACTTGCCAAACCCTTGTTTCTTCCTTTAATTGCTTCTTCTTTTGTTTCAATAATCCCTTTAGATTGTAAGATTGCAAGTTTTCAATCTTGTATGTTTTTAAAAAAAGCAAGTATGATAACTAAGATTTTAAACTCAAAAACAGGGCCCTCTACTTTTCGGCATGTCTTTAACATTGTATCTTCATTGTTTTTCTTTATACTTAACCTCTGTACAGTGCTTTGGAATATGTTGGCACTTTATAAAAACCTGTAATAATAATCACAAAGCGAGGGCCTCGATTCCGGCCAGGCAAGGAGCCCCGAAGGCGCTCCTTGCGCTGGTGGAGATGAGTGCCGTAGGTGCTCATCCCTATGACCCTGTACTATTTAGGCAGAAAGCGCCAAAGGCGCTCACTGCGCTGGTGGCCATAGGTGCTCATCCCTATAACCCCTCACGACTTGCGCATCAAATCTACAACCCGCATTACTACACATCAACACAAAACTCAAATTCACAATTCACAGTGCGAGACCCGTAGCACTTAAAAAAATTACGGCCTGTAACACTTACAAAAGGAAGCCACTTAAAAAGAAAAAGAGCCACAAAAAATACGACCTTTACGCCCGCACCACGAACAGCAAAAAACACAAAATACAAAAAAATAAAAAATACACACACAGCACGGGGGGACAGCCAGGACGTCTGGGAATGAGGTTACACGCCAATTTAAATCCAATTTAAAGACTTTCGACACTCGAAAATCCCCTAAGCAAGAGAAAAAATGGCATCCGAAAAAAAAAAAAAAATGAGGCTACACGACCCCTAAGCACGCAAAACACCGCCAAGCACATACGCCTTTTACACAGAACCGTACAAGCTACTAAATACACTATTAGGAAGCACGCTAATTGCTCCACACCCGCCTAACACATACACAATCGCAGCCATTTTACAACACTAACTGCAAACTAATAACATTACCATTACAGAATGCGTAAGTGCACAGCTAAACAAAAGGCTTCCCCTCGCGCACGCAGCCTATTTACACTACACACTGCACACATTTCTTACAGTTACACCTCAGCTCACCAACAGTGCAAATCTACATTGTATGCTGCAGGAACATCAAAACAGATGGTTAGCTCTTCAACATATTGCTTCCTGCATATATTAATTACAAATAGGTAAAGTATATTAATTTTTAACTTTACAAATTAATTAATTAACATTACAAAATACATAGACAGAAAATAGACAAAAAAAATAAAATAAACACAATCACAATAAACGCTAAACGTGTTTAGAGGAGCACAACTACACCAGGGGCCATCAGCGCAAACCTTGCAATGATAACCAAAAATACACCAACCAAGAGGCTCTCAATGAGCGACAAAGGAGCTCATTGCGAGCCAAGCAATGAGCACCGAAGGCGCTCAGCGCGAGGCTCGCAATGAGCGCAGAAGGTATTCACACAACCAAAAGACTTACTTTGTCTACCAAACAGCATTACCTGCCTTACAATTCTATTGCCGTCATTTTTTGACGGGCAAGTCACTAGTAATAATAATAATAATAATAACATTTCTTATATTTGTTGTTTTTTTATTTTTGATAATGCAGGTTTTCATTTTTTTGTAGTTTATTGGGGGGTGTATATTTATTATTGGTTAGTCTTGTGTTTTTAGTTAGAGGGCCTCCATGGCACTTCATGTGTTAATGTTAGGTTACCATGGGTAGGTAGGGGGTTAACTTAGGTTCTGTGGGGGTCCTCTAAGGATCCCCATGGTAGGTAGGGGTTTATGGGGATACCATGGGGGTCTGTATAGATGCCCATGGTATCCAAGAGTTTAATAGGTATAACATTTTTTTTTAAGATCCCCCCTTGGTATGAGGTTAATTAATTAGGTGCTGCGGGGATCCTTTAAGGATCTCCACCTCAGGGTTTAATTACTTAGGTGGTGCAGGGCCACAGCAGCAGGGATTAATTACTTAAGTGCTGTGGTGATCTTTTAAGGACCTCCTTGGCATGGGGTTAATATGCAGTGCCTTCAAGGACCCCCGCTGCAAGGGTTAATAGATAGACGTTGTGGGGGTCCTTGTAGGACACCCGTAGCACCAGTGTTAATTTTAGCTGCCACTGGGGTTCAATACAGTTAATACCTATGGGGACTGTTGATGGGTTTTGTGTGGGGAAGGGGCAATCAAAAGTGAGCAGTGAAGGGGATCCCCAGTGAATATTTTAATTACGAGCATGGTTAGAGGGAATCTCCACGGATTCTCATTAGTGTCAGTGGTCTTGTGCTCATTAATATTACTGAGCACATCCTTAATTGTAAACCTGAGCTGTTTAACATTGCTTCCAAGGCTTGTGTTTATGAGTTGTGGGTGTGCTTTCACAGGCAAAATGACATTTGTAGTGTTATTTGGGTGGTATCACTTACTAGAAGCAAAGTTAACTCACAAATCAGGACTCAAATGCCCTTTCCACTGCTGAAAAGAACAATATGGCAGAGCATATCCCCTCAGGCTCCAGTTTGTCAAGCAGAACTGAACATAGTCATTACAGAAGTCTCTACACACAAGCAAAATAGGCTACAGGCCAGAATGTCTCTCAAAAAGCTTTTATATTTATGGATTAACTGACTGCTAAGGCTGTTTGTTTGTTACATATACATAAACATATAAAGAATTTCCCTAAGCTCCACTGGTCTTCTTAATTACATAAATAGTTTTTTTTAAGGTCTATATATACTATTTGGTTCATCTATACAGCACATTATTCTACCACCCACTTACAACAATTAATCCTCAGTATATCATTGTGCATGGGTCTGGCATTCACTTATTCCTTTACTGCATTTACATTAAGTTGGGAGACAGTTACAGATAGCAGCATTACAATACACCTAGCTTTTTAATTTATTTTAGAAATGCACAGGAAGCCAATAGCACTCCTAAAATAAATTATTACATTACAACATAAATAATATGATTTTTATCCAAATGTTGATTTGCCAATTTAGTGTAATGTTTCTAAAACTGCCTACGTTAAACTCTGCATATAAATTGTACCTGCAATGTTATAATATGCTTGAACAACTCTGACAAACCATATGTGCTTTTCTAAGCTACACTACGCTTGTTCATTTTATAGTGGTGACAGGTCTTGCTCTAATTCTTGTGTCTCAATAGTATCATATCTGGATTATTGTGCATTTCCTCTGCCAACGCTAATCTGCAGATTTATTTAAATGCAACTGCTGCATTACAAGGTCAGAATAATAATTTTGAGTTCATAAACTAATGCCATTGCTTTCAAACAAACATTTTAATATTAAAGTGGCATATTGGCTGGCAATTCAATGTATATTATGAGTTTATGACACTATATAATTTTAATATATAAGAATGCTGAATAGGTTACAGAACTTTGGCAATGTCTATTATATCATAAATAATTATATGTGTAATTGCTGGGGTAGTTTCACGTTGAGTTAATTCCCAATTTTAATATTATGTTACAGCATCTTTAATTAATGCTAATGACTGCCCATTTCGATGACTGAATTTCCATCTAAATGATCGAACTTTTGCCAGTTGAAAATGGCTTATGTTCAAAATTTGAACTGCGGTTAGAAAATTTAAAACGGAGTGTAAACCAAACTAGGAGAGAGTAGAAAGCTGTGGTGTCCATAATATTTCCTTCAATTGAAAACCCCTGGTTTGTCCTTTAAAATTCTCAGCAAAACTTTGTTTTTTTTATTCTGAATCCCTCCTCTGTCTTTCTTCAAAGCTCCTTCCTCACCTTCACATTCATCCCTCCTCATCCGCTCTGAAACAACATCCTACCTCCTCAAACTTCAATTCTTCCGCCTCAAACATTAGTTCAAACTAACTCCTTTAAACTTAAAGGACATGTGCACATTGGAAAACAATATATTTTTAAAGACTTTGAGTTTGACCAAGTGCATAATTAAACAGGGGAAAGTCATAATACTAGTTTTAAATAAAAAGGATGCCTATGCTAGACCCTGGAGGCTTCCATGTTACTTTGATGGAAGTTGTGTGTGTGCATCTATTGATACAAACTGTGTGCTTTTGATCCAGTGAGGGGGAAGGAGTGTGGTCTCAATCTGATCCAATTTTCTAACAATTCATACAAACCTTACCCTGTTCCGTCTCCCCCATGCTGTCTTCATTAACAGATACAAAGGCACCACCCATCATCCATCTATAAGGAAATGATGTAACAAAGACAGATTTGTTTCCTCTATTTGTTACTAAATTACAATTTCTGTTAAAAATATTTATTTATCAATGGCTTTTGACACTGCTATTGTTGATACATACTTCACTGTGGTCCTTTTAATTATTTCTCCACTGTCCTCTGAAAGTCTGTCTTACCTCTATTGTCTTACCTCTGTTGGGGCATACTCTTTTGATTCAATTTCATTTGTTTCTTAATAAAACATTTGTTGTTTTTTTTAAATTTCATTTGCTATCACTTCAATAATAAATAATACTAATTAATTAATATAGCAAAATAAAAGAGAGTTGTAACTTGTTGAAAGTCCTGGGGGAAGGAAATTGATCTTCAGTCTTTGTTTGGAAATCTCCAAATTAGGGACCTCTCCGACTAAGCATGGTAGAGAGTACCAGAAACTTGGAGCTGCCTATATAAAAGCTCTGGACCAAAAGGTTTTTGAATGGATTCTGGGGATGGTCAATAGATTGTTCAACTGCAGATCTTAGATAATGAGTTGGAACATAAGGAGTGAGGAGCTCTTTCATATATTTTTTTTATGTGAGTAAGCCAAATTTAAAAATATGCCAGTGTAGGGCATAGAAGACAGGTGTAATGTGGCAGGAACAAGGGTAGTTTTTTAATAGCCTGTATTCTTTACCTCCTATAAGCAATGTAGCTATTTATTTGACAGTCCTAGCAGTTAAAGCAGCCCACTTGTGACAATATAAAAACATGAACCAAAGTAAAGAGGCCATCTAACAGCTGTTAGTCCCCCAATATGAATGCTCACTCCTGTTTGGCCCAAGAAAGCTGCTGTCATCTGACAGGGACACACCAGAAATACCTGTTTATTTATATTCAGCCTCATCCAGTTCCTACTCATACAATCTTGGAGCGCTTCTAGACATCTATTAGGAGAGAATATTAGAAGTTCTGCATCTGTGTCAAAGGTCAGATAAAGCTGTGTGTCGGCAGCTTTACAGTGGTAGGGCAGGCTTTGTTTTCTGGTAATCTCTCTCTGTGATAGCATGTACACAGCATATATAGAACCTTATGGAACTCCACATGACAGCTTCAACCAGATTTAAACCAGCTGAAGACAGTGCCATCCAGTCCACAGTAGTTCTTCAGCTGCTCTATTAATTTTCCATGACCCACAGTGTCAAATGCAGCAGATAGGTCAAGGAGAGTTGGGATTGAGCAATCACCTCTGTCTCTAGCGATCAAAAGATAATTAAACGCACAAAGCATGGCTGTTTCTGCACTTTGCGCAATGGTTTATAGAAGTCATGTTTTTTGCAGATGGGTTTCAAGCTGCACTGCAAATGCTTTTACAATAATGTTTCCTAAAATAGAAGATTTGAAACAGGCCTGTAGATTGCCATGCAGTTTGTGTCTAATGATGTTTCTTTAACAGAATTTATTTTGCTAAACAGTTACTGTATATACTCGAGTATAAGCCGACCCGAGTATAAGCAAAGGCACCTATTTTACCACAAAATACTGGGTAAAATGAGTGACTCAAGTATAAGCCGAGGGTGTGAAATGTGCTGCCCCCTGTGTCCCTCTTGTGCCCTCTGTGTCCCCCTCTCTCTCCCGTGTCTCTTCTTTCCTCTCCCTTCCCTGTGTCTCTTCCCCCCTCATCCTTCCCTGTGTCTCTTCCCCCCTCTCCCTTATTTTGTGTCTCTTCCCCCCCTCCTCATTCTCAACCTCCCTCCTCAACCCCACTCCTCAACCTCCCTCCTCAACCCCACTCCTCATCCTCAACCTCCCTCCTCATCATCCCTCCTCATCCTCAACCTCCCTCCTCAACCCCCTCCTCCTCAACCCCCTCCTCAACCTCCCTCCTCAACCCCCCATCCTCATCCTCAACCCCCTCCATCCTCAACCTCCTCCTCAACGTCAACCTCCCTCCTCAACCTCAACCCCCTCATCATCCTCAACCCCCTCCTCGACCTCCATCCTCAACCCCCCTCCTCAACCTCCCTCCTCATCCTCAACCACCCTCCTCATCCTCAACCTCCCTCCTCAAACTCAGCCCCCTCCTCATCCTCAACCCCCCCTCCTCATCCTCAACCCCCCCCTCCTCAACCTCAACCCCCCTCCTCATCCTCAACCCTCTCGTCAACCTCCCTCTTCAACCTCCCTCCTCATCCTCAACCCCCTCCTCATCCTCAACCACCTCCTCAACCTCAACGCCCCCATCCACCTCACTCCTCAACCTCCCTCCTCATCCTCATTCTAACCCCCCTCATTCTAAACCCCCCTCCCCTCATTCTACCCCTCACTTACCTGCATCTAAAGCTCCTGCTCCGGCCTCCGCTCCTTCCGGCGCGCATGTGACGTGGCGCACATGTGACGTCACGGCATTAACATATACCGGGGGGGGTTATAATGAGGGGGGTTTAGAATGAGGAGGGGGGGTTGAGGATGAGGAGGGAGTGGAGGGAAAGAGACACGGGGGTTAGAGAAACACAGGGGCAGTAGAGAGACACAGGGGGGATAGAGAGACACGGGGGGGGTTAGAGAGACACGCGGGGGGAGAGTGACTCGAGTATAAAAAAGGGCTGAAAGACTCTGCTTATACTAGAGTATATACGGTAAATACTTAAAATCAAACTGTATATTATTCATACATTTTTTATTTAGTGATCATCAGGGATGTCCCTATTTATTCTGAATGCTATAGCCTGCTGTTGTATAAATAGTGCATATAACAAATGGGAAACCCATATCATGTGCACCAATCTTCCTTCGCAGGACAAGTATGACCCCATCTGTCACCCAAAGTGTCTACCTAGATACTGCCTAGACACTATCTAGACATCCTCTTTTAGACCAGCCTTAAGCCTTAATCTCAACTTTCCTTCTGGTCTCACCCTCTTATTTATTTTGCCTATGTGCTGTTATTCTGCAAAAATAAAAGACTTACCTAGTAGCAACCCTAACTCAGTCGCTATTTCGAATTCATAGTTGTTA
The DNA here is from genome assembly GCA_027410445.1 of Discoglossus pictus. NCBI lineage: Eukaryota > Metazoa > Chordata > Amphibia > Anura > Alytidae > Discoglossus > Discoglossus pictus. The sequence continues at coordinate 100,138,597 of CM050171.1, read as the reverse complement.
CCGCATCCCCGCACTCCCAGAAGTTGCTTTGCTCTGTTGCAGCCTTCCGATCAATAACTCACAATTGTATTTCATCTAATTGATTACCTACAAAGCAATGGCCTATCCAGTTCTATCGGATGCTGAAAGTATTACCTCAAACAGTTACTTAAAGACACAAACATCTGGCATCTCCATGGAATTAAATGGAAAACCTAATTTTATTTTGACATTTAATTGACCTTTTGGGTCTAAAAGTAATCCTAAAACCATTGACTCATTTACTGAGAGCTTTTGCTGAATCCTCCTGAATGTGAAAAGGTGAAAACATAGTTTTACATTACTTGGTCAACTTTCTTTTTATCAAAGCATCTGACACAATGTCATTAAATCTAAGGAAGTTCAGTAACCTATTCAATGAGCTTAACATTCCCTTCACCACCGACAAAACTGAAGGTCCATCCCATATGGTGGGGTTCCTAGGCATTACTGTAGATACCGAAAGAAAGGAAGCAAGGCGGCCAAGAAACAAACTCGAAAAACTAAATGAGATCCGAACATTATTTCAAATTATTGTACAATGAAAGATTTGCAATCACTCCTTGCTTATCTTAATTTCAGAACAAAAAATACTTATTCAAGGCCAAGCATTTCTGTGCAATCTTCTCATAGAATTAACTAAATCTACTAACTTTTCATGTAATCATTTTGAATGACCATTCCATCAAATACCTCAAACTCTGTTCCAGATTCCTTCTGTAGTGGAAGATCCTTCTTCCTGACTTAACTGACATATTGATCATCATACATTCTAAACTACAAGAACCATGCTCACTTTAAAATCGTCCATGATAACAAAATCATAACCTCCTATGGTCTTGACAAAATGATCTTTCAATCACCCAATACCCATGTAATCCTAGAGATAATGGCAGCCCTCACCTGGGGCCTGACCTAGCATGGACCAGCCATATGCCTCATCACAGTGAATAACTTAACATACAGCATTATGTTGAAGCTCAAATCCAAAGACACACTCACTATGTCCCTGTCACTGACCCTTTTTCCAGTTCCTGGATCTTAGCCCAGTGAGCCACCATAAAGGACAGACTGCTTGGCTCCAGCCACTGGACTATGTGCATAAACACCTCCATTGTGTTGTAATCTGTTTTGTCCCATTGTTTGTCAGATAAAGTTAATGTACTCGATTTGATGTCTGGACCACTAGACAGCATTATGTGTATTTGGAGGTTGGCCTATTGTTCACAGGTGCCAGACAGGATGACAGGCTATAAGACCCCTTGTGGAGTCAATATCATGTGTTTGTCTGTCACTCACTGTCATTGTTGTGTTGTATACACCCCCTCTGTATCTAACATCTATAAATATTGTTGACTTTCCAAAAATAAGTCAGTTCATTGCTGAGACATATAGAAATCATATGTTCTCTAATTTGCTCCTGGTGGTTACGATGCTGATCCTATCTCCAACCTGAAAGAAACTTGCCCTGGTCACTGCCTCAGGAAAGTTACTAAGACTCATAGAGTGGCTGATTCCTGATGGAGAGACCTTGACTGATACAGAAGCTAGAGATCAGTGTGCTGGTGCAGAGATTTCCAAGAACCCAACAGTACTTGTTGGTAGTTAACCTGTAGTCTATAGCATGTAGCCCTGGGCAGTAATAGCCCCTACCCCAGGATCATCACAGTCCCTTTCCAGAGAACTGCTTAGTTAATATTAACCCAATGCTTTTCCATACCTGGAAGAATCCAACCCTTACTCCACTTCTTACTTTTGTCAGGAGTTCACCTTAATCCCTTCAGGCTTTGCAACCTTCTAACCCCCACCATACCAAATACTCTGACTCCAATAGAACCATTCCTCAATCTGACTTGCTAAACCATGTTTGATGGACTAGCCAAGAACACCAGGAACATGTATGACAGAGCTTGCAAAATCTTTCAGATTTTTGCCTCCAGCTATAGAATCTCACACCCTTTCACTTTATTTCCATTTCTCGTGTTTGCTGACCACTGCAATTCCCACCTAGAAATTCTTCAAAGTGTTATTTAACAGATGCCTCCTACCTAAACATTGCAGAAACCTCATAGGCAGCTCCGTCTTCAAACAATTAATCACTCTTCTTTCTTCTAAGCCATTTGGACACAAAACTATATCCCTAACCATATCAGCCATTAAACTAACATTTTCTGATTTTCTAAGACCCAACTAATTCACCATTACGATCTCAATCACAATTCCTTACCGAGGTAGACTTACAGTTCCAGAATGAACAATATGTTTTCTGGACACTCCTTTAGGAAAGGAGCTGCTACCAGTCCCAAAAAACACACCTGTTTCCATATCTTTAAGAAACTTGATAGATGGAAATCAGGTTGCTATAGTAGAAACATCCCAGAACCAGTGATGGAAATCTCTGAAGCCTTTTGCAAACTAACAGCCTTATTAAATTGCAATTCGGCCAATTGAATAGGGCTCTATATAGGCACATAGCATATTTTTTTACAGAAGTTTTTAGTTAGTGAAGACCTTGCTTTTGGATAAAAGTTCACTAACTAAAAACTTCTGTAAAAAAATATGCTGTGTGCTTAAATAGAGCCCTATTCAATTGGCCGAATTGCAATTTAATAAGGCTGTAAATAGTTTTGTCCATCCTGTGGTAGCTTTATTTATTAGTTAATTTCCTCTAGTGCTAGCTTTATTTATTGCCAGAATGGTCTTTACTCTAACATGTTTGTTTTTTCTGCTTTCTAAGCAGGCTAGGATTACATAACTTGGGTCACACCACCAGCTACCACTATTCACAAGAGAAGGACCTGACGCAAATAACTAGAAGGGTGCATTCTTATCTCTCTTTCTTAAATGTCTCCGGTCCTCCAGTTCCTTGCACATCTCAGTTTACTTTCACCTCACCAATTCAGCCTTAATCCTCTCTAATCTGCCTGGCCTCTAAGCAGGCTATGATTATATAGCTAGCTCACCACTAGTTATATTTATATTCAGCTTTGATCAAATAAGAGCAGAGTTTTATATCACATTGAGGGAGTGATAAGGTTGCCTTCTTTAAATGCTTCCTCCTTTACTTGAGGTGGAGCCAAAGCTTATTTTAGTTTGACAAATTGATGTAGGTGCCAAACAGAGATCATACAGATCTCTGTACAATTACAATAAGTACCATTGAACCAGTGCTGCTGATGACTATATTGCCGAAAACAACATGCAGACAACACAACTGTTTAGCAGTATAGAAAACCACTTGTATCCACCAATTATGTCGCTCAAAAGAGTCATAAATTGAGTTGTATTGTGACAAAAAAAATTCTTAGTGAAGGTGCCAAAAGACGGGTCTTGATCTCAACATCCTATGCTAGATTCCATTTATGGTTCCAAGCATTTTCATGTGGAGAACATCGAAATCTAAAACCAGCACAAAACTTTTCCTTGTTCATTTTGGCCGTTGTGTTTTTCATTACATTTTAATTATAGTTCAATGAATGTCAATTTGGCAAGACGCAGGAAAAAGCAGAACTTTTTTATTGCCCTAATTGAGTTTGGGGATAGAGCTATGGCAATCCCCTAAAAAATATAAATAACTTCTATCCTTTATTTTAGAATAAAAACACAGAATTCCCAAATGACAGTTATATTTGGCAATGAAATGATGGAATATTGGTTCATGAGCTAATAAACTTTATTATCTATGAAGATTAAAAGATAATAATCAGAATCATATAAGTGAAACAAATTTAGCTAACCTAGGCTAATTGCTTTCTTAATGAAAGATGGAGCTGGCTTGACAGTAATCAATGTTGAAATTCTCCTTGCAGTTACATTTCTCATGTGGAACATTTTATAGATAAATTATCCACACAAATATTTTATGCAATGTTTTTTTTCACAATCTACATCCAGATAGGTTGGGATTGTAAAAATATGTTAATTTCAATATTGTGTCTCCTGTGTATAAAAGTAATAATTATACACTTGCAATATCTGGTCCTACATAATATGCTTTCACTAAGGCACTTCTCATTTTTATGACAAACCATTAAAATAATTATTGGTTTTGCAAGATGAACTACACCGGAATATACATATTGCCTGAAAATCATTTTATCTCAGTACCATCATTTAAATACATAACCAACCCATTTTTACATCTTGAATTGATTTAAATTCCAATTTAATCTATCTAATGTTAATTTCTTGTCATTTTTGCATTACATTTCAATCTACATTTCCATTATAAATGATTAATGGCTCAAGGCAGTCCATATATTATCAATCCATTCCATCCACTTACCATAGTTTCAAGTGAGCTAATAAAAACATTAAACTTTTTAACATGTTGAATTCATGATGATGGACATTTTTTTTTTTATTGACCCCTACAGTGTGTACACAGAAGTTGCAAGGGGGCAACCAAATTATTTTGGACTGAGGACCCTCCATTCTCTATCTCCACCACTGCTTGCAACTACATGCAGGGGAAGGGTTAACAAACATAGTTTAGAAACATTACATTTATTATAGTAAGACAGGTAACAAAGATTGCGATCTACAGGAACATATACCTTTGGAAGGGCTTGCAACATGTTTCAGAGCACTGTGTAGCGGAACAGTTGAAAAGATTACATATTGCAATCTGCTAAACTCTCGGAGGGCAGTTTACAGGGCAACGCACCACTGACTGCATATTTTCAGTTCCAATTATATAAAAACTTGGCTAGAAAATTTTGCTTAGGTGTTCAGCTTAAAAAAATTAATATCTGTAAATTTCACGCTAACTGGCAGTTCCTAGCAATGAAAGGCATTTCAGTTAAATTATTTATGTTGCTATATGAAATTTAATCAGACAAGGATTAGACCCCCATAGCTGGGTGTATTTGGAAGTAGTTACTGTCCTCTGAATTTAGAAGGACTCAGCTGTGATCTGTAGGTTTTCATGATAATTATCTTGTGTGTTCATGATAGAAATGTGCTGTAAGATAAGAAATGGACTTAGATAAGCAGGAGTGTGCCGTAAGATAAGAAATGGACTTAAATAAGCAGGTGGTCCATATCCAATTCATTAGGTATGCACTGTAAAAGTTGCTCCATTGACTCTAAATTAACCAATTCACTGAGTAAATATTTTTCATGAACAATTTAGAGCAATAGCACAAAATTGAATATTTCACTTTAAAAATACGCACTGCTAAAGAGACACACTGAAATATATAAGAAAAATGTAATGCTGAAAAACTACATTGAGGTTTATAATTTCTGTCTGATATTCAACCAATTTGACCCTTCTCTTTTAGTACTGTCTTATATTTGTTTTAGAAACCAGTTATTGTTAATTATTTCTGTTTTCCTTCGGATATTGCCCATACTGAGACTGATCACAGAAAGTGGATGGAGACTGAGAACAATGTCCAGCATTGCAATTGCCATATTCTTTAACTATTATGAGCATGTGCAAACCCTTAAAAAAAAAATCAAATTATTAACAATAATTTGTTTCTACCATAATGATATGAACAAAATCCAGAGGATCAAAATATATAAACTTCAATGTAATTTACTGCAATACAAATTAAATAACATTTAACTGATAAAGTACTTTATGCTACTCAGTTTTACATTATATCACATTATATCAAATAATCTTTTTATGGCTGAATACTAATGGAGAGTAATTAAGTGGAAATGGAATTCTATACTATGGATTTAAAGATTTATCTAAGTTTCACTGGTTTTATCCATCTATAATTCTATACACATACAGATTTATTTTAGTTAAAAATAAAATTTGTTTTCCACACCCCCAGATCTGCTTACATAGTCACGGTGTACCTCCCAATAGAAATGGGTACAGATTTTAACAACAACAGCTCTCTGCAAAGATGTACAGAGCAGTGTCTGGCTCCTCCTGCTTCCTTCTACAGGGGACTACGCATCCCATATTTCCTTCCTGCACAAACTGCCATCACTAATTGTTACATTGTATTAAAATGTATTAGCTGCCTGGTTTGGGCCAAAATTAATTATAAATGCTTTGCTAATTTTAGCAAAAGTATCCAGGGATGTTAACTAACAAAAGCAACAGCTTGCAAACTCAAGAGATTTAACAAACATCACAGTGAGTTTGTTAATGTTTATTTTGGTAATTTTTCATGCAAAAATAGTTTTTATACACTACTGATTATCCTCTATCAGGTGCATTCATAATCCAGGAAACTTAAGTATGCCCTTAAAGGGATTTTTTTTTTAAACTGTCAACTAAATACGTATGCATTGGAAATTGCTTTTGCAAGCTGCTATATTCACTAAGAGCCTCGTGAGTTACAAAGTGGTTCAATGAAGGCTCTTATGGTGAAATATTACTTAATCCCTTTGCAGCCCTTAAAAAGGGCATTGAATCTGAGAGGGTCTAAATTATTCAAAACGAGATTAACATTTCTTAGCTAAATTATATTTGTCACAATTTAAGCCATCCTTCATTACATGCTGTCTTATTATATTTTTCATAGTGTTTGCACATTTGTGCCAACATAAATCCTTTATCAGAGCTAACTGATAAATAAGTGGGCCAACCTCAAGTGTGATAGGTTGAATTTTGTAATATATCTAAGATACTTAGATTTATTATAACAGAATAAAATATATATGTATTCAAAAAATACAAAACCCTTGATTAATATTTATTTTTTAAGGACTTCGAATACGTATGGAAGACCAAGTTTTAAACATTACAAAAGTTGTTGTGCATGCAAAGTGTTGCAAAGGTTAAAAAATATACTTTAAATGCCAGTAAGATATCAGAATGGCTTAGAGTCATGTAGTAAATAATCTTACTATTTGAACAAATTTTGCATTCTGCAGTGTCTCTCATGGTTTGATATTTCAGCATTAAATAGTTATATTAATAGCTTCCTGTGTGCAGTGGAATAGCAAGGGGGAGTCAGGAGGGTGCTTCTCCCCAGGTGGCACTTGTTGGGGGGCGGCACTCTTTACCCCTCTCAGAATCCCCCCCCAGCCCATCCTTGGCACCGGAAAAGGAGGCCAAAAAAAAAATTGTACTGGAGGGGCAGTAAATTTAGGCATAGCCCCGGGCGGCAAAATCTCTAGCTAGGCCACTGCTTGTGTGGCAGATAAGAACATCTCTATTGTTGCCAATGTAGATAGTGTGGGTCAGGTAGTGAGTCAATAGTAATAATTGTAAATAAGTTAGAACACCATGTCTGGGCTATGGGGTAGAGTGGCAAGACAAAAACCTTTTCTTACAAAGAAAAACATCCAAGCCAGGCTACATTTTGCAAAAACACATTTGAGGTCTCCCAAGAGCATGTGGGAAAAGGTGTTATGGTCTGATGAAACCAAGGTTGAACTGTTTGGCCATAATTCCAAAAGATATGTTTGGCGCAAAAACAACACTGCACATCACCAAAAGAACACCATACCCACAGTGAAGCATGGTGGTGGCAGCATCATGCTTTGGGGCTGTTTTTCTTCAGCTGGAACTGGGGCATTAGTTAAGATAGAGGGAAATATGAACAGTTCCAAATTTACAGTCAATATTGGCACAAAACCTTCAGGCTTCTGCTAGAAAGCTGAACATGAAGAGGAACTTCATCTTTCAGCATGACAACGACCCAAAGCATACATCCAAATCAACAAAGGAATGGCTTCACCAGAAGAAGTTTAAAGTTTTGGAATGGCCCAGCCAGAGCCCAGACCTGAATCCGATTGAAAATCTGTGGTGATCTGAAGAGGGCTGTGAACAGGAGATGCCCTCACAATCTGACAGATTTGGAGTGTTTTTGCAAAGAAGAGTGGGCAAATCTTGCAAAGTCAAAATGTGCCATGCTGATAGACTCATACCCAAAAAGACTTGAGTGCTGTAATAAAATCAAAAGGTGCTTCAACAAAGTATTAGTTTAAGGGTGTACATACTTATGCAACCATATTATTTTATTTTTATATTTTTTCTTCCCTCTATCTAAAAGATTTCAGTTTGTTTTTCAATTGAGTTGTACAGTTTATAGGTCACATTAAAGGTGGAAAAAGTTCTGAAATGATTTATCTTTGTCTCATTTTTTTACAGCACGGAAACCTGACATTTTAACAGGAGTGTGTAGACTTTTTATATCCACTGTATACACACATTCCTGTGAAATAAATGATTGTGTGCTTTTCATTTAATAACTTACTTGCAATCTTAAGCAATATGATCATGATTTAAAATTCTTTAAAAGTGCTAGCTTCCCTTTAATTAGTGAGCAAAAGAGCTGGAAAATGGTAAAATAAGCAGATCTGTTTTGAACATGCTGCGAATAAAAAAACAGGTTATGGAAATAGAAAAATGATATACAGGTACTTCAAAGGACTGTTATATTGCTGAAAGCTGAAGCAGCCATTGGTTCTGGATTAATACAGATGCACTGACACTTATAAAACTGTGATTACCAAAGGAATAAAAACAAAGTGGAGAAACTGGCTGTGTCAGTTAGTCTTTTGTGTCATTCATCCTGACCATATAAAAGAACAAGGCACTCGCCTAGGGCACTGGGTTTTAGGAGGTATCAAATTAACATATTTTCTATTAGAATTAAACTATGGATTACACTATGAATTTTTTTTTTTACCGATTTGAAAAATGTTGTATACAGTACATAATTCTAATATTAAAGAAAATTTATCTTTTATTTATAATTATTTGATCGACCAAAATACAGTTACTAAATTACCATATAAGACATCTTGGGAACTTAATGTATCTCTTAATGAATAACAAAGGGAAAAAATATCCTTAGAAATATAAATAATTCTTCACTTAATATAAGTTTAAGAGAAATCACCTACAAAACATTAATGAGATAGTATCTCACTCTGGTAAAATTACAACAATGTAAACCATTTTTTAATTATAAATGCTTCAGAGGCTGCAATGAAGCTAGTTATTTAAGCCATGCTCGATAGGAATGTCCTAAAATCTCTCAACTATGGGAAGAAACATATTCAATATTAGAAACACACACAGGATTCCCTATCCCTAGAAAACAAGAAGAGGCATTATTAGGTTTATCTATATTAAATATATGAAAAGACACCAAACTCCTTTTAATACAAGTATTTCTATTTACTAGAATTATCATAACTAAAAATGAGAAATCAGATAAACTCACAATAGAAGAAATAAATAAAATGAATATACACACACAACATACATGATATCAGCAGTTATAATTGAAAAAATAAAAAAATAGATATCTTGTTGGAACATTTCGACATGGGAAATAGACAAAAATAAATACAATAAAAATGTAAGAACCTGAATAACTTTGAAGAAAGAAAATATGAAGGAGAGAGGAATAAAAGAAGAAGAGTAGAAACAAAGGAAGAAGAAGAAATATGAGAAAAAAAGGGTCAAAGAGAATAATGTCTTAAATTATCGCAAACTCTTCTCCCCCCAATTATTATTATTATTTTTTTTTTATGTATCACTGTTAATTTTATGAAAAATTACATAAAATAATAAATAAATCTCTGTATTTATGTATATCTACAACATAGTTGTTAATTATTTATATATTTAATTTTAACGACAATAAAATATTTGAAAAAAAAAATGAAATATTTTAATTTGTTGTTTCCTCTTTACAAACAGATTATCATCACTGTGCCATAGTTATTTATTCTATGCTATTGATTCTGGTTGATTTATCCGTTAGTTTTATGTAAATCATTTCTGTTTCACTTGCATTGCACTCTTTAAGGCGAATCAGTTGCTTAAATTACTATGGGCCTCATTCAATTCCTACTTTTCTGAGATCCGGGCCTGCAAGTGGAGATAGCAAGTTACTTTGCTATTCAAATGCCTCCTCCTTGCAGGCCCAGATCTGGTTACTTGATGCGCACTACTATCCATTACTATTCTGAAAATCGCAAGTTGCTTCTCTCAAAGCCTTTGATGTTTCATGCCACAAGAGTTGCAGGCACAAAAATCACAAATCGCTATTCAATTGCTCCGATTTACCCTTCCGTCAAGCTCGTAAATGGCTAAACTCGAACCAAAGGTTACTGGTACCAAGGAGGTCCCGCAAAGGTCTTACTTACAAATCGCAGCACTTGAAATGCAAATATATATTAAATCCAGCACTGTAAATGACGGGGAACACAATGGGTGACATCGCACATAGCACACCTAAATATAATACTTTATTTCATATTTATTTTCTGTCCAAAGTCGTATGGGCTTCAACTTCCAAGCCCGTAGGACTTTGGAATCCAACTTCCATTTTTGTTCAAAGTCCTACGGGCTTGAATAACGAGTTATGGGCTTGGAGGTCATTCAAGCCTGTAGGACTTTGGACGGAAATTAAACATGAAACAAAGTAATATATTTAGCCATGTGCAAGCTTGTGAATGTTGTGCTTTTAATTCTAATGTCACCCATTGTGTTTCCCATCATTTACAGTGCTGGATTGATTTTATATTTGCTTTTAAAGTGCTCTGATTATTTGGGCTTGAACCACGAGTTACGGGCTTGCGTCTGTGATCATGTTCAAGCCCGCAAATGCTACTGCCAAGAACATGGTTTCCGATTCTCGGCAAGGGGACATCACTTGCGGGCCGGCCAATTGAATAGCAAAGTAAAAGTAGAGCTACTCGAGCACGCATCTCGAAAGTAGCAAATCGGGTATTTACTTGCAAGTAATGGCCCCAAATTGAATGAGGCCCTATGTGTTCTTTTGAATACCTTAACTTGATAAGGTAAAAGTATTTTACAAAGTAAAAATAAATAAAGACAAATTTTGTCTGATCACATTTTGTTGGCTGCTTTATCCGGAGGGTGTGTCCTTCTAAATTAATCAGATTTCCATTATACCTAATGAAAATCATGGCAGTTTTAGCAGATAGAAGCTCTTGTTCTTCATTCAAAAGTCTCCTTTCACACATGGTTGATCAACATAAACCAAAATGGTCATATTTACTTTTGCATAATTATATTTAAAAGTTAATAAATTGAAGATTGTATTATTTTGTTTACAGTCTAAAAAGTTTTGTGCAATTTCAAGTGTATTTCTTGAAAAAAGTATATCTTAAACATAGAACCACAGTGGTCCTCTAATATTTTAAGCCATACAAGCAATTCTAAACTGTCATGGTGTAATTTTATTTATTTATTTAGGAAATAGGCAAAGATAATTACAAGGTTTTTAAAATGTTGCTTTATATTTGCTTTTATTTGGAGGAGGATAAAAGCCATAGTTAGCCAAAGCCACCAAAAACTCTAACTCTGTCTGAATTTATCAACGGTGGGATAAATGTATAAACCCATGAGATTTGTTGAGTTTGTTGATGGGTAAGAAGCACAGTAAGAATGGGACCATTGAAGGAATTGACAGTTGTAGTTCCATGATAAGTTATAAACGCAAACAAGGTAATGGTGTAAAAGTAGAGAAATGATTAATGAGGCTCTGAGCAGAGAGGCCATGAAGAATGAGTAATGTAAATTGCCTTCAGCTCTTTGGCATTAGTAGATGAATGGTAACTTTTCTCGGCACGTCCCAGACGAGTGCCTTGGACTCTTGCATCTCACAATATACCTCTCAATTCTTTTACAGGAAAACTTCTATCAAAGCATACATAAGCCTTTTATCTGCACTTCAAAGCACTGTCATATTTTATTAAGTTTGGTAAAACAGAAAAAAAACATTAATTTATCATTTAATGCAAATTTCCTCAAGCGATGGCTGCTGAACGAATAAGGATCAGAGTTATTTGCTTCCAAGAATGAGTTCTGCCCACGTGTAGTTCTCAACAGTGTACGTTCTTCATAAATTGTAAAAGTATCTGTTTAAAATAGATTTATTTGCTGTAACTATTTTAATAGCCAGATCTCACTACGATGCTTATGTTTAATTCATTCAATATTTTGAAAAGAACAGTGAAGTTGAAGCATTCAGGTTCCCAGCAAAATACTGTACTTTACTACTAATTGGAATCAGCAGTTGTTTAGTTGTGTAAGAATAAATAGCCTACGGCTTGATGTTTAAAAAAAGTTAGCATTGCTTGGATAATGTATGTTTTTCTACCCAGGTCTGAATATCTCTAGAGCATGCTCATTATATCTATTGAATCACCAGTATTCCATAAAGGCTCAATATCAGTGAGTTGGGAGGAAGATCGTGTCTAGGAAGTTTTACATTTTAGTTGGAAGACTCACAGGAGCATTAGAACAGACCTTCAGAACGTACAACAGTTTCATAGTAGTAAACAAACAAACACAAACCTGTACATTCACAATATGCAAATATATTAACTAATCATTAGTTCTACCAAGATGGGACATTATACTATGATATGTGGAATTAATTTAAGCCACATATATTCAAGGAGGAGCCTCTATTATTGGGGCTCAGTTTCACTGAACTTTTTTTTTCTTTTGAATCTCATTCGTTTATGAAATTATTAAATAAGTATCTAAGACCATTTCCACTTTTTCTCTGTAGGTTCAATTTATTTCCATATTCAACATCTCATTGTCTGCTGCATAGTGGAACCTAGCAGAGGTCGACATGAGACCACTAACGTAGTATATTTTCCTAGCTCAGTTTATTATTCGTATAAAGTGAATGGAGATTGATAGACTTCCCTCCACTGAGTTGTGTGGTATTTTGTTTTATAGCCCGCAATCGTACCAGTGGAGCATTAAGAGTACTGTCAACCAGAGCTCAGTGTAGACACCATTGACTTTTGATCAACAGTCAGTATTTGTGCATTCTCTCCCTATGTCTCCTGAGACCATAAGAACTTTTAAGTTAAATATAAACACATTAACTGTTGCTCATTTTTTAAATGTAAAATTCGATAATAGTTTGATTGCATAGTTCTTTATAAATATTTAACTGCTATTGTATTTTACATTTAAAAATGTAATATAATGTAAGATTTTGCATGTCCCTGCCAGTTGCATGTACCTGCCAGTTTCCCAGAGTGCAGTGCAATAACTGTATATTGTGAAATTCTGAACAGGAAATATGTTTTTTAACTTTTTTCAGACATCAATGTGAATACATATGTACGATTTATATACTGTACTCTGTACGGTGGAGGGCTTCTATCCCTCCTTTGCCCACAGTTAAGTGATGTTGTGGTCAATAGCATTCCCACAAAATCTACTGTATGTCACAAGTTAGGTACCAGTCCCACACTGATGAGATTAATTTAACCCTGCAGAGGTTGCGGCTGATCTGACAAATACAAACAAGGGGCCCCATACAATTGGCCAAATTGCATTTACTTGAACCCGTAATGTAGTTCGTAACTGTTACAGATATTCAATTGGCTACAATTAGCTACTCACATTCCAATTATGAGTTACCCATCCACAATCACTACGGGCTAGGCAAAGCAGCAAAGCCAGCCTTAGAACTCCATTGGTTTTAGCACAGCTAAATAATTAAAGTTACACAAAATCAAAATTCTATTAGACCCGTACCTCTAGCTCTCAAATAAAGTATGAAAAAATGTATCAAGTTTCTGTTAAAAATGTTACGAATACTGAATAGGACACGCAAAAGGCTTTTTCAAACACTAATCACAGCTGCAGCAGTAATTTAAAACAAACTAATGTACTTTAAAAGTAACAGTCTCAAGCCCACAAATATGTGTTAATACATATCATGGAACCCGCATGGACTAGAACAGCTGCTTTAATGATTTTTTTATTGATTTCTACATTGTGGGATTGCGAGCCTGATCGCTAAATTTACTTCTCAACTCAAATTAATTTGTAGTCGCTGAGTGAAGTTTTAGTATAAACTCCATGATGACGGTCTCATTTACTATTTGCTGTGTCTTAAAAGTAAATTGCAGGTTTGCTTAAATATTGTCAGATCATATGATCATTCCCCCTGAAATCCTACTTACTAGTGCATGGTTTCGGTGTGGAGGCTGTGAGAGAGCAGTTGCGAGTTAGAGACTATTGAATGTGTCTAAATGTTTATAATACATGAAGCCTGCAGCCAAAATTACGGGCTTGAGGCAATTGAGCACTACCAATTGAATGAGGCCCAAAGTGTTTTCGTAAATATTCTTACATACTGTATATCCAGTGTATAGCTTGAAAGACATGAGTAGCTGTGCATATGAATATTACAAGTGATATACCGCACTGTTTATGACGTCAGTTTAACAATAACCCATGTTTTGTAAAAGTTATGCATCCAAAATAAGTTGCTTATCAACATTTTTTTGCAAGTGTGACAAGTATTTAGCAATAGTGTATGCGGTAACTGTTATAAATGTTTTACAAATCCAACAATTGAAGATTCTGATTAATTAATGATAAAGACACTTGTTTGGGTTTATTTCCTTTCAATATCCATGTTTGCGTTATTTTGCTGCAAAGATCTTATTATTTTTATTTTTTGTTCAAAAAGTTCTAGGCTGTAAATGAAAAATAAATACCGTATTTATCGGCATATAACACGCACCGGCGTATAACACGCACCTCATTTTAAGAAGGGAATTTCAGGGGGAAAAAAAATTCTAATAAAGAACTTTGAAGCAAAATCCTCAACCTCCCTCCTCATCCTCAACCCCCTCCTCAACCTCCCTCCTCATCCTCCCTCCTCAAACCCCTCCTCACACCCCCCAAACTCTACCCCCTCCTCCACCCCCTATCCTCATTCTCCTTCCTCAACCTGCCTCCTCATCCTCAACCTCCCTCCTCATCCTCAGCCCCCTACTCATCCTCAACCCCCCTCCTCATCCTCAACCCCCTCCTCAACCTCCCTCCTCATCCTCCCTCCTCAACCCCCTCCTCAACCTCCCTCCTCATCCTCCCTCCTCAACCCCCCTCAACCTCCCTCCTCAAACCCCCTCCTCAACCCCCCAATCCTCATCCTCCTTCCTCAACCCCCCTATCCTCATCCCCCCTCCTCAACCTCAACCCCCCTCCTCAACCTCAACTCCTCATTCTAGGCCGGAGCAGAAGCAGGTAAGTGAGGGGGGTGTATTTAGGGGGGTTTAGGTTGAGGAGGAGGGGGGGTTAGGTTGAGGAGGAGGGGGGTTTACGTTGAGGAGGGGGGGTTAGAATGCGGAGGGGGTTTAGAGTGAGGAGGGAGGTTGAGGATGAGGAGGGGGGGGAATATCGGCGTATAACACGCACCTATGATTTGCCCCCTATTTTCAGGGAGAAAAAGTGCATGTTATACGACGATAAATCCGGTATATAATCACATATTTTCAGAGTTTTTAAAGGTTTTATCGTATTTCAGGATATATTAGAATGAAATGTATCTATTGGATACAAGTGACCTCCGCTGTAATTTTTTTGACCATGACCTCTGTAGGGTTAAGGATTGAAACAATGCTGGTGTGGGGCAGCTCTGGAAAAGTAATGAAGATGAGGTTAAAAAATAGGTGAAAAAAGGCATACATCGTATGCAGTACAGTGATTGGGATAATATTTGGAGATCAAAATAGAGATGAATAGTAATAAACAGCCTAAGCAGGAGTGACAGAAAGAAAATCATTGTAAGAAAATGTAATACTACCTGGGACCGGCATAATGTAACCTTCATAATTAGTTATTTATCAGGTAGATATGAGCATGGACAGACCAGGTGGGAATATTGGTTCAAATCCATGTTTAATTTTATATGTGTCCTTTGTGTTATTGCTTTACTTTTGAACTCCCACTTGTTTCTGCAAATGAAAATGTATCATGCGATAAGCTCAAGAGGCACAGTCATTTTATTTAACAAGACTCTGTCAAGTTTAAATTGAATTATTTTAAACTGGGTTTAGGATAATTAAAGTATATGCAGCTAAAGCAGCAGTGCCTGGTGAATGTCTTGGTAATTCCTTGCTCAGAAACAGGCTCACTGAAGTTTACATATGTATTTATTTTGGGTTAAGCACCACTTGGGTTTTGTTTTCATCACCACTGGTTGGTATTTTAAATAAAGAAATTGTTTAATTGAATTATATATTCATTAGAATGTTTGTCATTAGAAGGTAAGTTAATGTGACACTGTCAGGATCTCATTGCAGGCTTTAGATATAAACTGTATAACAAGATTTTAACATCTGTGTGAATTATCTCTTATTTAAAATGTTATGTTGCATTCCTTCTTTTGATATATCATGAAAAGTTTGTGAAAAGTAAGAATTCATAATTTTTAAGAATGAATGTTAGTGTGGGATAGATTAGAGAGTATGGATCTGGGCATTGGTCATTAGGACAGCATTCATGTACAGTTTGAAAGAGCTTTGTTTCAGGGGGTTGCGATATATTAAAACTTTGTAATTTATAAGTAGACCGAAATAACATTGAACCTTATTCAATTGAGCCCTCAGGAGATGCGGGTGTCCGTAATGGAGCCAGTAAGTTATTTTCCAATTCGATTGGTGTCTTTTTGCGGGCCCTGCCAGAATTACAGGCTCCGGCCTCCGATTCTTTGCGATGGTTAACATCACAAGTTAAAGCCCATCCAAGCCTTTGATTTTTCACTGCTGCAAGACTTACGATTGCAAAAATCGCGAATCGCTATCCAATTGCTACAATTCCCCATAGCTAACCACGCTGCCAAGGCCGCAAATGCCAAAAGCCGGACCACCAGTTACGGGTTCCAAAGAGGACTCTGTAACACTGTAAAACACAATAAAAACACACCAAGGGACTTTAAAATATTTCAAAAGCAATGGAAGGCATTAGAATTACTTGCAAAACAATCCACAATGATCAAATATGTAAATAATACAAATATTTTGAATGTCATATGTTGGAATGGTCAAGTATATGCTGCAAAATGCTGAAAGTCAGTCAAGACACCCTGCTTCATTAAAGTGCAACACATATATATATATCAAAATATCTGCCATATTAACCCTTTCTGATTCACATAGGCTATAATCGGTCGCCTAAACATACAAACACCAGTTCCTTCTCTAGTGGGCTGGGATTTGTATGACCTCTCTGCTATCAGCTACCCACCTACACTGGCCCTACATGGTATAGTTCACAGCTTCTTTCAGCTACACAAGCCCCTTCACCACCACCACTTAGCTATCCACACTAATGTAAATTGATGAATAGCAGCATATAATGGGAGGTCACCAAATGGGAATGGCTATACATCTTGGCACATAGCAACCAGCAATGGCGTAGGACTTACCAGGATGGGCGTAGCAGAGATTACCCCTGATAGAGATGAGTTGCCCTCTGCAAAGCCTCCGTGTGTTTTTGTGGCCCCTCCTGATTGGCTAGAGTAGATTAGTGTGGTGTATGTTCCCCTGGTCCCCTTCAGCATTGCTAAGTGGTGGTGGTTAAGGGGCTTGAGTACTGCAATGAAGCTGTGGGCTATACCATGTTAGGTCAGTGTAGGAGGGCACGTCATAGCAGAGAGGTCAGACAAATCACAGTCCACTAGAGAAAGAACTGGCAACCCACTCCAGTATCATCTGTCATATTCCTATCAGGCCTCCAGGGAAATGTTCATACTCCACAGTATCACCAATCTGACTTGGCCTGTGTATTAACCATTTCATATTATTATAGTTTTTTTTATTATTATCTTTTAGGGAGAAGGGAGAAATCCGATCGCCAGTATCTGGGGTCAGGAAGGAATAAAACATGTTTGCCTTTGAGACGATTGGCTAAGTTTACTTTTTTTTTTTTTTTTTCTGTTTGCCTTCCTCTGGTTAATTAATAATTAAAAAAAAAATAATAATAATTAAATAATTGATTAATAATTAGTTAACAACTAATTAATGAATAACTAATGCGCATATTGCAGATCAGAGGAGATCTTAAAAAGTTGAACTTGATGGACTGAAAGTCTTTTTTCAACCTTAATTACTATGTAACTATGTAACTATGTAGGTTATCCATTAGTTAGAGAGGGAAAAGATGTGTTATAAAGTGATTGGCACTATTATGTAATAGTTGATATTCAGTATTATATGGTATCTCATGCTAATATGGCAATGATTATTTTGAAATGTATGTGATCTATTGCATGTTAACTAGTGCTCATTAGTTTACATATATAGGAATGTGACACTAATGTGATACATGTGGATGTCCCATAACCCCAACTATTGAAAACACACTGACACGGTTAGAATGGTATAACAAAGCCTAATTTTTAAAGCAGACCACCATTAGAAATGGACAAGACTGTGCATTAATATCATGAGTGTGGTGTGGGTGGAACCCGGGAGAGCAAGAGGCTTGTGGAAAAAAGGGGATATCTACAGGGGGTAATGTCATAGTCTAGCATAAGCATGATGCATAGAACCGACCAGGGTCACATGTGGTCACTACACCGCTGCAACCGGAATCTGATTGAAAAAAAGGATGATCACAAATCACTCCATTTAATTGAAGAAACCATTAATGTGCATAGCACTTACAACTTGTCTAGATCTGCTCAATGAAACAGACGATTAAACCTCTGGACTGTGTAATCCAATACAGTTTCACACATACAGTGTGGTGACAAAAAAAAGTGGTCAACTAAAAAGGCGGAGGAGGATAAAAAAAAACACAATAATCAACATGCATGTACAATACAGTGCTAAATACAGTAACTGTAACAATATACAAACTCACATTATTACCATCTGCAAGCATTACTAGCTATTAGCAAGGTCTCTGGATAATTAGAAATATGGTAACATACCTATTAATACGGAGAGGATACAAAGGTCAGCAGCTAGATTCAATGTCAGTTACATCAGACACAATGATCTGTACTCATACTGATATTGAGGTCAGGATCAAAAGCTTCAATAGTGCATATATCAATGTGGTCTGTCATTAACATGCCATTGTGAGACTTTGCAAGTCTACCGCCATAGCAGTATTAATCTACATTTTAGCTAACAACAATTATGTCTGAGATATCTGGCTATATGACAGCTTTAAGATTGTGAGAGCTACATGCTAAGGAGGGGGGGGGGAAGCTGTAATTGAAGGAATGTCTACCTGAGAGGCACTGGGTAAACCTTACACCTCATATGTTTCCTCCACAATGCTTGCAGATGCAGAATATGCCTTCCTGGACCTGAATTGTACCTAAAACAAAAAAAGAGAAGAAATAAAAAGACAACCTACAAATTAAGGCCTGAAAAAGTCATAGGGACTGCAGCATCTCTTTTCAACAGCAATCCTCAGTGACCATCAATTGGTGACATGTTAAACAGAACCCTATGTGTCTACATGATCATGGACCATGTGGTGGGAGGTAGCCATCTGCATACAAAATATCACCATCACATAAGCCAAGATCCAAGACTCTGTAGCCAGGCTAGATTAGGTTAACATTGTGACCAATCGATTGTCACTGAGGAGTGCGGTTGAGAAGGCACAAACATGTCCGCAACCCCTATGTCCTCCTCTGCCTAGCCACAGGGCCCACATCCACCATGACCAGCCCCCTGCTGGTGGTGGTTGGGGGGAGGGGCGGGAGGCAACACCCCGGGAGGCAGCGGCACCACAAGTGGCGGTGGCATGATAGGAGGAGAGGAATGGCCAGGCTGCTGTTGTGTTGGTGATGCCTCCGGGGAAGAGGAGGTGAGGCTGGGAATCAGTCCTATCCTTAGCAGCCCAGCCAGGTATAACTTCATCATAAGATGATGCCTCCTCTCCTCTCTATTGAGCCTTGCCAGGCTCCGCATGAGCTCTGCATGATTGGTGGAGATGCTGGCCTGGATTCCTCGAAGCCTGGCTTGGTGGTGGTGGGAATGGAGGTCTGTGGGGCATTGGTGAGTGAGGAGGTGGCGGAGTGGCGAGGGTCTAGGGCCCGGCTGGAGCCTGGAGCGATACCTAAGGTGGTGTGGGTGTGCCGGGTGGTGGTGGTGTCCAGGCCAGCACACTGCTGTGGAGGGGAGGAGGTGGTGGCTGGCTGTGCTGGTCCCCATAATTCCAGTTGGAGGGCCCTGGTGAGATATGCAGTCTTTGGAGGAGGGGGATGGTGGTGGAATTACCTCCTCTTCCTCCTCCTCCAAGCCAGGGCCTGCAGATCCTCCTCTTTCCTTCTCCCCTTGCGCCGGTTCTTGCAGATGAGCCGATGCCCCCGGCTCTTGCTCACCACTGGACACAGACCTCCTCCTGGATGCTGAAAGATAGAAAATAAAGGTATATGCCATTAGTATGATGAATAATACATTGGTATGTGTTCACTTCTCATATCTGACACCTAGGCTTGAACCTGGGTGATTCTCCTAATTACAACTCAGATTAGCTATCATATTCTAGATTTGATCTATCCTTTGTTTTATGATTTATGTCTTGATTCCGGCTGCGTTCTGTAACTGCATAGGCTGCAGTGGGCACACCAATAAATGGCCTCTATGTTGCTTGATTACTGTTCTTGTGCCCGGGAATGACAGTGATTTGTCAGCTTCATGGATGTAATGATGCATCCATCTATCCCTTGTTAATTACATGGAGCTGACATGTCAGTGTCCTTGTTGGCCATCATGTACATGTGTAGTGTGTGTGATGCACATATGGTGGCATGTTGGTGTATGTGATATTCACCTGACATGGAGGCTGGGCCCTGCTGAGTCACTGGGCCTGACGATCCATTGGTGAGCGGTGGTCTCAGAAGGTCTCTTTGCAACCCTCTCCCACTCATTATAGGTCATGCTGAGGTCCCATCTCCTCCTTGGCCATCATACTCCTCAACTTGGCCCTGATGTCGTTGAATCTGTGACAGACCTCACATCCCTTGGAGCTGTGCCTTAGAAATAACCTCTGCCGCTACCTCCCTCCAAGCCTGAGCCCTAGTCCCTGGTTTTACTTTCCTCCTCCCTGCAATAATGATGGGGCAGTCACGGATAGCACAGAGGAGGACCACATTCTCCCAGTGCTTATAATTGTGGGCCCTGTGCTTGCCCTTAACCTCTTGCCCTCTTGACTGTGGACCGGTACCCTTGCCTCGCTGGCCTGTCCCTTCCCCGAACTACCACCCCCCCTAGGATCAGGGCCCTTCCCATCTGTCCCTCTGCTAGTTGTGCCAGATGCTGGAGTCCCCCTTCCACCACCCACCACTGCACTCTCCTCTCCCTCCTCCTCCTCTCCCTCTTCCTCTCCCTCCTCTCCTCCCTACTCTCCTTCCTCTCCTCCCTCCTCCACCTCCTCTCCATCTCACTCCTCTCCTCCCTCCTCTCCACCTCCTCTCCCTCCTCCACCTAAGACCTCATCACTCCCCAAGGCCACCTCTTGCTCCTCTCTTTCCTCCTCCACTGTACTCTTCTCCTCCTCCCCAACTCTTCTCCCCTCCTTTCTCCTCCATCCATATATATATCCCAAAATTAAACAAAAAACTGTATATGTCTGTTGTTAAAAAAAAATGTGTGTGCTATGTGTTATTAACACTGTTGGGTGATGATGTGTGGGGGATTTGTGATGTGTGTGCGTGTGGTGTGAACTAACTATATATGTCTGTACGTGTGTTCTTTAAATTATGGGTATTGCAAATATGTGTAATCTGTAAGTATGTGTAAGCAAGTATTAAGTGTAAATCCGTATGAACTTTGAAAGAAAATACAACACAGTCAATGCATGGCCGTGTGGGATGCAAATTTATCATCTCCTACTGTCAATCATATTCGGCTTGACTGCTTTTTATTGGCTGAAAGGGCTGTATAGCACTACGTTATTCTGTAATTGGATATTTACAGATGATTGCGGCCCGTCCGGACCCTTTACAACTTGCATGCGCTGAGAGGGTTTACGGGCTTGGGGTTGCGGCCTGCAACTTGTGGTCTGGTCGAATTGAATAGCACTGTAACTGGAGCGTGCTGCGGGCCCGCAGCAGGCCCGCAGACAAATATGGCCTAGATCACGGGACATGCAGCCTCCAAATTGAATGAGGCCCATATTGTTTTTGTTTATGTGGCCAAGCTTGGGCTATTTTTCAAAGCATTTCAAATAAAAAAAAAACTATTGTTCAACCAGCTGGACACGATGATAAAAATTTCATGCAACCATAACTTGGTTTCTGTGTTGCCATTAATGATGTATTTAATGATATCACAAATAACAAAATCACCAATGCAATTAGTGGCATCACCTGACATCATGACATTAGCAATGACAACTTCTGTTTCTCTCATCATATGTCTCACATTCTTATGCCAAAGCCACAGAAGTATTTCAGAACCCCTAATTATGATCTGGTAGTGTGAACCAATTAAACACAAGCTCATACACATTTTTTTTTAAATAACTAAGATCATTTTTAGGCACAATAGGATACCTTTAAATGTTAATGATATGCTAATATATGTAATAATATATAGTACACCAAGCCAATGTTGTCTTTATAGTAGATACAGTAGATACCTAAACTTACTCTGTATGGAGGTAGATCTCCAGAAAGCAAGCTGCAACCTTGGGGTTCAGATTTGAATGAATTAAAAGCAGAGCAAGAAGAAGTGTGAAACAAAATCAGACTGACATTTTGTCCTGGATATTTAAAAGACCCATGCACATGCAGTGTTTGTAGAGTACAGAGGCCTCAGTCATATAGGTAAGAAGGGGTCCAAAATCAAGGTTCCAAGTCAAGTGTTAAAGAGAAGATTGATTTCCCAGGATCGAGGATCAGAACTCACCAGATAAAGCATTCTATTTAGAGACTTCATTATTCTTCTTTGCTGAACAGTGCAAGTTACTACTTATTGCTAATAATTTAGGGTAAGATGTTAGTGACAAAACACATTATAGCGACCTATCATCAATGAAACTACATTAAAAGAAGATGTAAAATCATCTAATGTGTGATTTGAGCTGGAAATGTTATTTTATATTTTAATATCTAATAAGGGGTCAATTCTTTGGAGGCAATTTGATGTGAAACTGCAGTTCGAAAATATTCTACAAGTACATTAACCTATGTGGTCATAAAGATTGCACAGAAGAATGAATACATGTTTTCAAATGTTAAAGTGTGACTGGGACTAAGAAGCTAGTTCATCTCCAAGACAAAATTGCATTTTTTTACATTTTCCTGTCCTCCCTTTTTAACCAATTGCAGGGAATTGAGAGGAACAGAGATTTCTAGTTGCAGCTTCCCTCACCACAAATGATGTTGTTCCTACAGAAATAATGGGGAGATCAGGCATATTCCTAATTCGCCAGTGACAATTGTATGGTACACTAGAGCTAGGCTGGAAGTCATTAAAAGGTCTTGTGCAAATGCAGGACATGGATGGCTGAAACTGTGTTTTTGTTCTTTGGTTGCATTACTCTTCATGAAGAGACTAGATATTTGATTTTGCTGAATATATAACTCAATATCTGCTTCCATAAAGTAAACATAAAATTGAAATCTGATGCTTTAAAGTTTCGTACTTTCATACTCCTGGCTCCATTGCCATGCCAAATAGCAACCTCACTTACTGTGCAACAGGAATGGAGCTAACAGTGGTGCTGATGATGCAATGCACCAGTGACCTCCTCTGGGTAGGGGGGGGGGGGGGGCAATGCCTCCTTGGGCAGTAATTGGTCTGTGCTTGTTTAAAAAAGTGCACTTCTAGTGAAGCTCCAAGAGGTGGCAGTGTAGAGCAGTTCAGCATGCTGGGGGGGAAGGGTGTATCAGGAAAGAGGTGAGAGAGCAAGGGCTGGATGATAGCAAAGTGCAGTGTTGTTCTGTGTGGAGGAACAAAGGAGATAAGGATGGGTGCTACAAGAGGTGGGAGCTGTGTGGGGATGGATGCTGTGATGGGGAAGGCTGCTTACAAGAACTCAGTGCTATACAGGGATGGATGCTAAGAGGGGTGGATGCATTGTGTGGGTTGACGTGGAGAGGGACTGGGTGCTTTGTGAAAATGGCTGCTCAGGGACTGGTTGCTATGTAAAGATAGTACACGCGTAGAACTGTGCAGGCAGGAGATATGGTAAGGGAGGCAGATATGGGAAGAGGAGTAGCTAAGAAAAGGGGTCTTGGGTTGGTTTAGCTATGGGATAGGGTCTTGGGGAAGGGTGCTGTTATCGGAAGGAGTATTAGGGAGGGGGGCTGTTATGGGAAGGGGTCTTGGCATTGAGTTGGTACAAAAACTTTTTGCACAGGGCCCTTATTCTCTAGCTCCACTACTGCATTGCTGTTACCTCCAGGGCAAGTAGGGCACCCAGTAGTTGCATAAAATAAACTATGGCCCCTATTTAATTCCAAGCCCTTAATTACCTTCACACTGCCCGTATGTCTGCTGGGAACATATTATATGAATTAAAAACTTGTTTAAGACTACATCCAGGGAAAGACTATTCCATCAAGCAAGCTATTAAGAATGGAACATTCTCTATTTGTTATACTTTTGTTGGCCTTCTGCAAAACCTTAGAGCCAGACAGCCCTATTGTTCCACAAGATTCTATAGCATCTTTTTACCAGGTCATTGCACACACCAGCATGATATGCACCCACCTTAAAAAAAATAAGAAAGTTCCAGGATCAGCAGGGAATTTTCCTGGACTACTGTGGCATATCTTGATTTATCTTATTCAGTTTTGTAACTTTTAGTTGATAGGTTATGATTTTCATCCGTTGCTTGCTCTTTGAATATCAGACCTCATAGGCATTGCATTGCTAGCCATGGTAGCAAAGAATTTAAAAGATTATTTTCTCCTGTTCGCTTTTAAATTACAGCCTTTCTGTAAAATAAAATTTCACGCTCAGGATTCTGATTTTCCATTTCTTTCTTGGAAATATTTATTTATAAATCCAAAGTGTGTTGGAACGGCTAATCTTATATATTAAAAATCCAAAGAGATGAAAGTTTTAATAAAAAAGAATGGATTTTATAATTTTAAATGAGAAAACTGCAGAAAAATAATGCAGTGCAGCATAAAATCATCTTTTAAAGGGGCACTGCAATACTCCAGTTGTGTCGAAATGTAAGTACTAAACATCAGAATAAACAACTTTTACATTCACTGTAATTAAATATAATTGATCTTTAGAGAGCAGACATACATAGAAAATCACCTTTATTCCTCTCATCTTAAATGTGCTGCATCTCAAAGTATTGATGATGCTGCAACAGTGTAATAAAATGCTTGTCAGAAACGATTTGTTGAAGCATGCGAGTCACAGGAGAGAAAAAAACGTCTTGAGAAGTCTCTCTATAAATAAAATGCATGGGTTTAGATGATATTTACCTACATAGCAAATGACATCACACTGTAGCTTCTTAAAATTAACAAAATAAGAACATTTGCAAAATAAGAACATTTGTAGTTATGTACGACAGGAACATAAAAGCATTTTAGAGAAAATATTATTACATATAATAATATATATAAATATTATATATATTATTATTATTGTTCTATTGTTAAGCAAGCTACTTGCATGGGACTGTTCCTCCCACTCTTGTAATCATTTTAAGACAAAATGGCTATTTTCATTAAAGCAAAACTTAATACATTAATTAAAAATTAAAGGCTGTAATTATTTTTTATATTTTATACCTTATAAAAAATAAATTACACATTATCAAGTCAGATTCTTCAAAATATCATACAATATAATTCCATTCCTTTAAAGTGTTCCTTTAAAGACTGCAAGAAAAAAAAATATTCAAATGATTTATCTCTTTTTATTGTATGTCAACCTTCACCATGTCTTGTAAGGAAACTTCCCTTTTGTTAACATCCCTTAGCTGTTTGTTCTGTCTATGTTTTAAAATTATTTATAGAAATTAGTATTTAGTGTCTAATAACCACAGCCTCCTTGGATTACTCAAAAGTAATTTTACCACATCAGGAAGGAGTTTTTTGGAAGAAGTACAAAAAATAAATAGAGAGAAAAGGAGCAAGTGGATAGGTACACTTTTTACACTTTATCAATGGATGTAAAAGTTGTTTACACTTATTCAATTCTGAAAACTTCACATTGCAGGAAAGTTATTTTTTTACTTTCTACGACTCCTCACAAATAAGCACTATGCACTTCATTAATTAATTTAATAATTAGTATATGTATTTTTAAATTGCGTGAAATAGTTAGATAACATATAAATACATAGAAAATTGTTTCCTATTAAATGATAATTGTTCATGGTAAGAAGATATCCTCTTTATTTCTGAAGAATTTAATTACATTTTAATTATGTTAGAAAATTAAGGAGTATGTCCCAGTAATAAGATTTTACAGTCTAGGAATAAACTCGGTAATAATGTGTTGTTCTGCAGCATAGGACCTCTGTTATACAGTGTAAAATTTTAATTACAAATTGTTTAATTTAATGTTATCGCTGAAACTAAGGACGTACTGCAATTTATTCCAAAGTCAATTGTGAGTTTGAACTTCTTCACTTGTAGAGTGGAGGATTATAGTACTTCTGGCAATATGTTGGAGCCTAGCCATGTAAAGACTTAATTTGAATCTACCCAGCAATGAAGCGCATACAATCTCTTGATTCATGTGCTGCTTGAAATCCTATTATCTATTTAAATGTCTTCTTATATGGAAGTAATTATAAAATGACTTCCTCCACAAGACTCATCCACCATCCCTCCTTCACTTCGCCTGTCGCTCCCTACATTGGCTCCTCATACCCTACAAAATATTATTCCTGCTATTCACCTTAAATGGTTTCTGAAGTATATAACAAACTAACAGCATTAGCAGCTGTATAAGCCATGAAAATCACACATTTAATATCTTCTGGTTTATTCACTTCCTGACAGCTGGAACCTGAAATATTTGTTTTTATCTATCAATCAAGAGTAATGGTTGGGGTGGAAAAAATAGAAAGATATGAGTGGTATTTGGTGCATAATTGGATCTTATTGAGTGTAACACTTATTCACATACTCAGGCCGTTTGACACATTAAATGCAAGCACTATTGTTATAGAAATATAAAGGTCATTCTCACACATACAACCTCCACCAAAGTATCATGGATCCCTTCGGAAACTATCAAAGGCACCAACATTTACCGGCTGAGTATAAATCTCAGACTCCACTCTGTTTCAGAAGTGCTAAACCCTTCCAAAATGTTAGAGAAAACAATATTAGGGAGTCGATTTTGAATAAAAGCCTTTAAAAGGCCACCTTGGAAATGGATATGAAAATATACTCATAACAACCCAAAGGAGTGAAATGTAATTGTCAAATCTAAGCATATACAGTGCATTGCAAAAAGTATTCACCCCCATTGACTGTTTACCTATTTTGTTACATTACAGCCTTAAGTTCAATGTTTTGTTAATCTGAATTTTATGTCATGGATCAGAACTCAATAGTCTAAGTTGGTGAAGTGAAATTAGAAAAATATATACATAAAACTATTTTTTTAGAAATAGAAAATAGAAATTTGGCATGTGCATATGTATTCACCCCCTTTGTTATGAAGCCCCAAAAAAGATCTGGTGCAACCAATTACCTTCAGAAGTCACATAATTAGTGAAATGATGTTCACCTGTGTGCAATCTAAGTGTCACATGATCTGTCATTACATATACACATCTTTTTTAAAAGGCCCCAGAGGCTGCAATACCTAAGCAAGAGGTACCACTAACCAAAAACTGCCATGAAGACCAAGGAACTCTCCAAACAAGTAAGGGACAATGTTGTTGAGAAGTACAAGTCAGGGTTAGGTTATAAAAAAATATCTGAATCTTTGATGATCCCCAGGAGCACCATCAAATCTATCATAACCAAATGGAAAGAACATGGCACAACAGCAAACCTGCCAAGACACGGCCGCCCACCAAAACTCACGGACCGGGCAATGAGGGCAATAATCAGAGAGGCAGCACAGAGACCTAAGGTAACCCTGGAGGAGCTGCAGAGTTCCACAGCAGAGACTGGAGTATCTGTACATAGGACGACAATAAGCCGTAAGCTCCATAGAGTTGGGGTTTATGGCCGAGTGGCCAGAAGAAAGCCATTACTTTCAGCAAAAAACAAAATGGCACATTTTGAGTTTGTGAAAAGGCATGTGGGACAAGCGCAAACCATCCAACTTGAAGGTAGCTGGAGCAGTTTTGCAAGGAGGAATGGGCAAAAATCCCAGTGGTAAGATGTGGCAAGCTCATAGAGACTTATCAAAAGCGACTGTTGTGATTGCCTCAAAAGGTGGCTCTACAAAGTATTGACTTTAGGGGGGTGAATAGTTATGCACAATGACTTTTTCTGTTATTTTGTCCTATTTGTTGTTTTCTTCACAATAATAAAAAAAAAAACAAAGTTGTGGGCATGTTCTGTAAATTAAATGATGCAAATCCTCAAAAAAATTGATGATAATTACAGGTTGTGAGGCAACAAAACACGAAAAATGCCAAGGAGGGTGTATACTTTTGCAAGGCACTGTATGTCCCATAGGATAACATGGGAACAGAGAAGTTCTCTGAAAGTATTAAGAATAGAGACCATATATTATATATTCAAATAGTAAATGTGGTGAGAAACCTGGTCTTATACCATTTTATTTGTATAACATTTTGTGTGATGCAATATTGTATTAAAAATGCATCTATGAAATATTGTATCGTTGAGACTATAAATTGTCATTCATCTAATGAGGTTTTGAAGATAATTTGTGTGTGCACTAGCCCTGTCTTTAAGCACTTTGGCCAATAGTGGGCAATGGTCGTCCTATGAATTCACTAAGGCATCTCTTTTCTACATTCTAGGAGGTCTCCCTACTACACTGGGCGATTAAAAAGAAATATCCACTGGGAAGTCGCAATATTTTTAATATACCAGAGTCTGCTTCTTACAGTAGTATGCTCAGAACCTAAGTGTTCCTTAAAATCTTTCTATCAGGAGCAAAATATTTCTTCATGCGGATCTCAATCTTGCTATCCCAATTTTTACATATTTTTTTAGCCAGCAGGTAATATATTTTACTTAAGTAATTTACTTTTACTTTATGTAATAATGTTGCATTTTATGGACTTATGAACATTGGTGTGCAATTACAAAATCATGGACTTATGGACACATATGTCCAGTTATGACATCCGTTTTAACATTTATTCATGATTCTAAAAATTCTGCTAAGAAGATGACAGGCCAAGAAATAATTGACTTTCCTGTTGGATTAGCAGAACAAATGGGGGCTCAGAGGAAAAAAGACTGACCATTAAAACAGATGAATCAACAGATCATAAAGGCAAATGGACATTGCTCAAGATGGACAAGGTTCGTTAAAGCCCTCTGTTCTCTAATCAGCATGTATCAAGGTCCTGTAGAACTCAAATAGAATACCATCCCCCAAGAACCTTGAATTGAGTACCATCGTCTGAGAAAGCATGCTGGAGAGAATCTTCTATCTCTTTGTGAACAAAGAATTCACTGTGTGGGGAAGGACTGTGTGGATGTGGAATGTGTGTATCCTATCACATATATAGTTGTGAGCGTACGAGTTGTTGCTAACGCTGCGGGCTCGCGTAGCGAGGGCCGGGGCTCGCGTAGCGAGACGCGGGCCTCGTGAAGCGAGGGCACTGTGCCAGGTTCTCAGTTGCTGGCATGGAGCGCCGCAGGCGCTCCTTGCCAGCAACTGAGGACCCTCGCAAAGCGAGGGCCTCAGTTGCTGGCTTGGAGCGCCGCAGGCGCTCCATGCCAGCACCTGAGGACCTCGCAAAGCGAGGTCTTCAGTTGCAGCAACTGCGACCCTTGCAAAATTTCAAAAAAAGTTCACGTCGCAACACATTACGACACTCGCAAACAACATACGACACACGTTCACACACATTACGACACTCGCAAACAACATACGACACACGTTCACACACATTACGGCCTCGGAACACTCGGACGCAACTCGCGAACATTACAAAATTAAAAACACAATACATACACACAGCACATACATAAAAACCTTACCTACACAAACAGGAGGCACCCAGGACCTCAAAAATGCAACTTACAACTTAATTGCACTCAAAATAAAAGAGTTTAGACACTAAATAGTTTGTTAAGCGACACAAAAAATGGCCGACGAATAAAACGAAAACGAGGCTACACACGCAAACACCATACGAGACACGTTACTACACATTACGACTTCGCAAACATCGGACGCAACACGCCGACATACAAACATTTAAAACTTAACAAAGACACACAACAAACACATAAAAAGCTTACCTACAGCAAGAGGAACCAGCCAGCACCTCAAAAAAACAAGTTACACCTACATTTAAATCAAAATAAAACACTTTAGACACTAATACCATCGCTAAGCGAGAGAAAAAATGGCCGACGAACAAAACGAAAACGAGGCTTCAGACGTAACTACACTACACTTACTCGCAATAATGAAACACATACTATGCGGAACGTATCACAATCATATTAAACACCATTTTGAACAGTAATACGCAGAAAATGGCGGATGGAACGCAAATTGTAAGCTGGAACGCAAATAGCGCATGCGTATTGCGTTCTAACGGTCTCACTTTCCAGAACTTTCTACAAGTTTATAAATACTGCCTATTTCAAACAAAAAAATACATTTCTCCTCAGGTGATCAACGGAGTGACTTCTGAGATAACTGTTGCTTTTACTTGAGAAGACAATTCTTTACTAATTTACTACTTTGCATTGTGCAAATTACAACTGAGAGGTAAGCTATAATATATTACATTTTATTATCAGGACAGGTCAAACAAATAAAAAAAAATAATAGGATTTATGTAGTGACATATATGGCACATTTATGGGTATAGGCTCAAAAAAAAAATACGGTTCATTTAACAAAACAACAAAAAAACATAATTCAATATTAAACAGAGGTTTATGTATAGTGACATGTGACACGCACATATATGTCTGTAATGTATAGTGACATCTGACACGCACATATATGTCTATAATGTATAGTGACATCTGACACGCACATATATCTATAGAATGTATAGTGACATGTGACACGCACATTTATGTGTATTGCCCCTGCATAGTGACATGTGACACGGACATATATGTGTATCATCTACATTGACATGTGACACACACATTTATGTGTACTGCCCCTTCATAGTGACATGTGACACGGACATATATGTGTATAATGTATAGTGACATGTGACACGCACATTTATGTGTATTGCCACTGCAACAAAATTAGCTTAAAACAAAATCAGTAAACAACTACATTTAAAGGACATTATATGTCATGTATACTGATATGTCACACGCACATATATGTGTATCATCTATAGTTACATCTCACACACACACATTGTTGCTAACGCTTGCAGGCTCGCGTAACGAGGGCAGTGGGCGAGGGCCTCAGTTGCTGGCATGGAGTGCCGAAGGCGCTCCTTGCCAGCAACTGAGACCCTTGCGAAGCGAGGGCCGCAGTTGCTGGCATGGAGCGCACGCAAACAACACGACACACCAATTACGACACTCGCTAAATTTTACGAGCAACGCAAACAACATACGACACACGTTAACACACATTACGACCTCGGAACACTCAGACGCAACTCGCAAACATTACAAAATTCAAAACACAATACATACACACAGCACATACATAAAAAGCTTACCTACAGCAAGAGGTAGCATCCAGGACCTCAAAAATACAACTTACACCTTCATTTCACAGTATTACACTGCACACATTCAGCACACTTACACAGCAGCTCCACACCACTAATGCTGCAGCAACATCAAAACAGATTGCAGATCTTCAACACAATGCTTCACAATAGGTAAAGTATATTCATTTATTAATGTATTATATATTTATTATTACACACCAAACACCATTAGCTCACTTAGCTCACTTACAATTTCATTGCCGTCATTTTTTGACGGGCAATTCGCTAGTAACATATATAGTTCTCAGCAGCGCGGGCTTGCCAAAAAAGTTGGTAACGCAATGTTAAAACTGCAGCTCGCTTTGCGAGCCGGCTGCAACTGCAGCCCTCACAAATCAAGGGCCACAGTTGCGGCTATGCAATGAGCGCCAAAGTCGCTCCATGCGCTGGTGGATATGAGCGCCGTAGGCTCTCATCCCTATGACCCTGCAAGACTTAAGCATCATACCTACGACCCGCGGGACTACAGATTAAAAGAAAACCGTAGAAATCGCAAATATTATTGCCCGCGAAGCGAGGGCCGCGGTTGGGGCCAGGAGAGGAGCGCCGTAGGCCCTCCTTGCACTGGTGGAGATGAGCACCGTAGGGTTTATCCCTACGACACCGCACAACTTTGTCAGGGAGCTCCAAAGCGCTCACTGCCCTGGAGGAGATGAGCTCCATAGGCGCGCATCCCTACGACCCCGAATGACTTAGGCATCATACCTACGACCCGCGGGACTACAGATTAAAAGAAAACTCAAATACACAATTCACAGTGCAAGACCCATAGAACTTTGAAAAAATCGTCTGCAAATATTACGGCCTGTGAAGCGAGAGCCGCGGTTGCGGCCAGGCAAGGATCCGAGATAAGCTCGGAGACCTGCATTAACCACACATTAACCATCGCAGTGGGGGTACCGATGGCACGCGATCGGGACCCCCGCTGCAATGTAAATTTTAAATTCCCGCGTTACGAGTCCTTAAAGGACCGTAAAGGTCCTTAAAGGACCCGTTATAAAAGAAAACAAATATACACTATCACCCTGTCACTCATGGGGGTCAATATAGACCCCCATTAGCCATTCATTAACCCTGTCACTCATGGGGGTCAATACAGACCCCCATAAACCCTTCATTAACCCTGTCACTCATGGGGGTCATTACTGACCCCCATAAGCACTTAATTAACCCCCTCACTCATGGTGGTCAATACAGACCGCCTTAAACCCCTAATTAACCCTGTCATTCATGGGGTCAATATAGACCCCCATAAGCCCGTCTTTAACCCTGTCACTCATGCGGGTCAATACAGACCCCCATAAGCCGTTCATTAACTGTGTCACTCATGGGGGTCAATTCAGACCTCCATAAGCCCTTCATTAACCCCCTCACTCATGGGGGTCAATATAGACCCCCATAAGCCCTTCATTAACCCTGTCACTCATGGGGGTCAATACAGACCCCCATAAACCCCTAATTATCCCTGTCATTCATGGGGGTCAATATAGACCCCCATAAGCCCTTCATTAACCCTGTCACTCATGGGGGTCAATACAGACCCCCATAAGCCCTTCATTAACCCTGTCACTCATGGGGGTCAATACAGACCCCCATAAGCCCTTCATTAACCTTGTCACTCATGGGGGTCAATACAGACCCCCATAAGCCCTTCATTAACCCTGTCACTCATGGGGGTCAATACAGACCCCCATAAGCCCTTCATTAACCCTGTCACTCATGGGGGTCAATACAGACCCCCATAAGCCCTTCATTAACCTTGTCACTCATGGGGGTCAATACAGACCCCCATAAGCCCTTCATTAACCCTGTCACTCATGGGTGTCAATACAGACCCCCATAAGCACTTAATTAACCCCATCACTCATGGGTGTCAATACAGACCCCATAAACCCCTAATTAACCCTGTCACTCATGGGGGTCAATATAGACCCCCATAAGCCCTTCATTAACCCTGTCACTCATGGGGGTCAATAGAAACCCCCATAAGCACTTAATTAACCCCTTCACTCATGGGGGTCAATACAGACCCCCATAAACCCTTAATTAACCCTGTCCCTCAGGAGGGTCAATACAGCCCCACATAAGCCCTTAATTAACCCCCTCACTCATGGGGGTCCATACAGACCCTCATAAGCCTCTATTTAATCCCATCAGTCCCATAAGGGTATACTAAGACCATTATGGGCCTGTTACAACCCAACATTAACCACATAAGTGTCATGACGGTCCTCAAGGACCATCATGACCCTAAGCATAAACACTACACTGCACTATACCCCCCCAATAAAACATTAAATATCAACTAAACAGCCTCTACACTAACCTATTAACACCTACACTACCTACCTACCCCCTAATAACCCCCACCACTCTAATTACAGAAAATTAAAAAGCCTAAAGTCACAAAAAATAAAAAATCTACATTACATAAATTAAAAAACCTGTCACAAAAAATAAAATATCTACATTACAGAAAATAAAAAAACCCAAGTCACAAAAAATAGAAAAGGAACATTACAGAAAATAAAAACACATTACAACCCCCCCCCCCCACAACAGAAAAAAAATTACACACCTGAAAAGGAAATACATATAATACATACAATACAATACATACAATATAATACATACAATATAATACAATACAATACAATACAAATACATACAATATAATACAATAAAATTAAATACAATACAATACACCCTTATCTAATATACAATACATCCTATCTATCTAATACACATCCCCCAATCTATATAAATAAATACCATAATCTAATATACATCCTATCTATCTAATATACATCCCCAATCTATCTAAATAAATAACACAATCTAATATACAATACATGCTATGCTACCTATATAAAACACATACCCCTAGCTAACATGCTTTCTATATATAAAATAATCTAATTCTAAGCTAAAATAAAATAATTAAGACCACTTACCTTTGCAGATGTCCATTCAGATCAGGCACGTAGGAAAAAAAAATTAGTGCAACACATTTACAGTACATAAATAAACATTCTAATCATTCTAAATATTATACTCACCTTTCCGCATGTCCCGTCCTTATTCTTTTACCCTTCTCCGGCGCGGCACCTGTTAAAAAAAACATAACATTAATACACATACATAAACATAAAAACTAAATAAAATAAACATAATCTACATTGTA
The DNA here is from genome assembly GCA_027410445.1 of Discoglossus pictus. Lineage (NCBI taxonomy): Eukaryota > Metazoa > Chordata > Amphibia > Anura > Alytidae > Discoglossus > Discoglossus pictus. Next base: position 100,103,840 of record CM050171.1, on the reverse strand, counting down.
TTTACCTCCCTGCGATGTCTCCGGCCTCCTCCTCCTCTTCTGCTCACGCCCTGTAAAAAAAAAAAAAAAAAGTACTCACTTCCGTACTCACGGACATTCCCAACGCTAATAAGGCTCCTGGAGACTTTTCCGGAAGAAAATAGGCAATGGCACCTTCTGTTTGCTTGAAAACGCTGTCTATCAAATTCACCCAATCAGGAGGCGCCAATGTGTGAGCCAATCAGAAAGGGATGCACCCTAAAATCCCACTCTGATTGGATAATGCACGTGTCAATCTTTATTTAAACCAATCACAAGGTGCAGATGCCTTCAGCCAATCACAATGGAATACACCCCCACAGGGTGATTGGCTGGAGGCATCTGTGCATTCTGATTGGTTGCACTGACAATAGCCAATCACAATGGAATACACCCCCACGTGCTGATTGGTGAAGGCATTTGCGCCTTCTCATTGGCTATTGTCAATGTCAATCAGTATTACAGCCAATGGGAAGGCGCAGATGTCTTCACCAATCAGTACGTGGGGGTGTATCCCATTGTGATTGCTGATGGCAATAAAGCCTTTTGATTGGTTCAAATAAAGATTGACAGGTGCGTTATTCAATCAGCGTGGGATTTTGGGGTGTATCCCTTTCTCATTGGTTCTCAATTGGCATCTTTTTATTGGCTGAATTTGATAGACAGCGTTTTCAGCCAATCAGAAGCCACCACTGTCAATTTTATTCTGGAACACTCCGTAAGGAACTCGTTAGCGTCGGGGATATCCTCGGATGCTTCTGGGGCAGAACACGAGGAGGCCAGAGACATCGCGGGGAGGTAAGTACAATGTAGATTGTGTCGATTTTACTTGGTTTCATGTTTATGTATGTGTATTAATGTAGTGTTTTTTTTTTAACAGGGGCGTGCTGCAGAAGCAAAGATGGACGTGACATGCTGGAATGGGACAAGCTGGAAAAATGAGTAGAATTATTAGAATATTTAGAATGTTTATTTATTTTATGTAAACGTGTTGTATTAACTTTTAAAATCTTTTTTACCCCAGGTTGGTGATCTGAAGAAACATCTCAAAGGTAAGTGGTCTTAATTATTTTATTGTAGCTTAGAATTAGGGTTGCTATATAGAGATAGCATGTATTGTATATTAGATAGATAGGGGGATGTATATTAGATAGATAGTATTGTATATTAGATAGATAGGGGGATGTATAGTATATATATAGTATTGTATATTAGATAGGGGTATGTATATTAGATAGGGGGATGTATATTAGATAAGGGTGTATTGTATTGTATTTAATTGTATTGTATTGTATTTAAATGTATTGTATTGTATGTATTGTATTGTATGTATTGTATTGTATGTATTGTATTATATGTATTTCCTTTTCAGGTGTGTAATTTTTTTTCTGTAGTGGGGGGGGGTTGTAATGTATTTTTTTTTTTCTGTAATGTACATTTTTTATTTTTGGTGATTTTTTAATTTTTAATTTTATGTAATGTAGATTTTTGATGACTTTAGTTTTTTTGATTTCTGTAATTACAGTGGTGGGGAGGGGGTTATTAGGGGGTAGGTGGGTAGTGTAGGTGTTATTAGGTTAGTGTAGAGGGTGTTTAGTTGATATTTAATGTTTTATTGGGGGGTATAGTGCAGTGTAGTGTTTATACTTAGTGTCATGATGGTCCTTGAGGACCGTCATGACACTTATGTGGTTAATGTTGGGTTGTAACAGGCCCATAATGGTCATAATATACCCTTATGGGACTGATGGGATTAAATAGAGGCTTATGAGGGTCTGGATAGACCTCCATAAGTGACGGGGTAAAAATTGGGTAATGCTTACACTTTGGGTCATGAGGGTCCTGGATGACCTTCATGGCACTTATAGTGTTATTACATGCGTTCATTAGTGTTTTAGAGGGGTCTTTATAGTTGAGGCACACAGTACACTCACATTGTGTGGCAAACAGCATTTCAACACTTTCTTTTATTGACTGTCATTTTTTGACGGGCAAGTCGCTAGTATATATATATATATGACAATTACTCTCTCTCCACATCTCTCCGTCCTCCCTATTTCTTTCTCTTTTTATCTCTTAGTTAGTTTAGTTAGCATTTCTAACTTTTGGTACATACTTTTTTGTTTTTTTAGCGTCGCACAGTCGTGTCCAACTCTCCGCGATCTTATGGATCGCAACACACCATGCTGATCCACTTTTTATTCATGGTAGAGATACTGGAGTGAGTTACCAGTTCCTTCTCCATTGTATATACTTTTTGTCTATAATAAAAAAAAATGTGGTTTCAAAATGCAGCTTCCTGAATTACTGAGATTATTCTAATAACAACAGTCAAAATAATAAGTTAGACTCAAAGCACTTCCCAATACTTCCATAGATATTATGTTACCCAAAAGCTTGGGTAGATATAAGTTTTACGTTTCTTTGTGAAAATGTCTAATGATGAGGACTCTCAAACTGTTATGGGGACCAAATTCTACAGAGCTGGATCTGTGAAGCAGGCTGGAGGACTATCTAGCCCACCAATGTCTGCTCCTTCAAAAAAAATGATGATTTTTAAGAGAGGAAGACACTGAGTAGGAAAAAAAGCAGTCCAATGTTTATATATATGCAGCTTACCACCTGTTCCCGATATATGCTTTCTATTAAACTACAACAAAATACATACTGTATGTGTTCCTATGAATAAAATATACTTTAAAACATCATGATTTCCATATAAAGCTACATTTTGACTATCAGCAGTACTTTAATGAAGGCTTTGAAGAAAAGAAATACCAGCACAACATAGTAATCTATTAGAATTCTTGATATTCTGTATTAAGTCACCAAGAGGAATTACCTGTCCACTCAAGAAATCCCCATCTCAATATCAATACTAATTTGAGATTTTCAAGTGGATTTCCTGCTACAATATTCTCTGAAATATAAATATGAGTTACACGTAGTTCATAGCAACACAGATATAGGACGTGTTTTAATGCATGGTTAGGAAAATCTTGATGGATTAATGTAATCGGAATAATAAGTAGTGGGATTAATCAGAGCATGCTTCCATGCAATGTCATTAACATGTTTGGAATAAATTTCATATACAAAAATATGCATATCTCACAGATGAGCAAAATTCTTCATTTTCATTGAAATGATGGCATTGTTCATGTTTATTTGCAAGCAGCCTGAAAATGTAATATTGAGGCAGAGCTGAGGGAGATAGAGATGAAGGATGTGCCAATCATAGCAATGAGAAGCGGTTCAGTATCTGATATATTTTATTCTTCAGATAGGTAGCTCTGAGAAAGGCCAACCAGCCGAGGCAGGAAACCGCTATTCCATAGCTTTCCGTGAAGAATTACTGAGTTTGTACAGTGATAAAAAAGACTAATATATTCTTGACAAATATTAAAAAACATATTTATAAAAGTTTTATTTTCAAACAAGATGCTTAGGAAAATATTGTGTGGATACGGAAGCAATGTAGATTAAAGGATGTCACCAACTCCTTTAAATTGTTTTTTTTTTATTTGGTACTAGTGTGAATGAAAGAAAAGACATAAAAAATATCAGTACAGTAAGAAATGGAATTACAAATGTCAACAACATGAAAAATGGAAATACCTAGTTTAATTGAAACATTTCTACTACACCTAACAGGAGGAAAATCATTACTATTGAGAATAATTTTTATACATTTTATTACTGCCCATTAAAACAAAATAATACTGATCAATGCAGTCAAGAAACAATATTTAGATTTGCAAGTATATAATGAAATATAAATTACCATATTCACCTTATTATTAGGACTGAAGTAAGCTCAGGCTTCCCTGGTGGTCCAGTGGTTAGGATTCGGTGCTTTCACCACTGCGCCCTAGGTTTGATTCCAGTAAGAGAACCAATAGGTCACACTACTCTGAAGCTATGCAGGGTTGGGCCTGTTGAGTACTTGGATGGGAGACCACCTAGGAATACCAGGAGCTGTATGCTGTGGCCCAGTGCAGAAGGAACTGCTAACCTGCTCAAGTATCTCTACCGTGAATACCAAGGGCCATATTAAATTCCAAGCCTGTACGGCAATGGTACACTTGCAAAGCCTGTGGGCTTGAAATTCTGCGGAGTTACAGAGCTATTACAGTCAACCGTGCCGCGACCAACGGGCCGGAGACGCAAGCCCATAAACCCTTTCCTCACATGCAAGCTGTTAAGGAGCTGGCCGAGATGCGATCGCCCGTTATGATCCAATCGCGGCGTAACATAATGTGGCACAGGCCAATAGAAAGCGTTCTAGCCGCAGATGATTGACAGAGGGAGATTATAAATTTGCGTACCACCCACTCATGCATTGACTGTGTTGTATTTTTTGATGAAGTAGCACGCAGGTCCCAGAGTTGGTGGTTGGTTCTAGATAGAGAGTAGGAGTATTTTGAGAGCAGAAAATTGCAGTTTTGTTTATTTCTATTATACTATTTACGATTTTACACTTAATTCTTCATTGCGCATATTTAGAGATTACACATAATTACAATACACACAATTTAAAGAACACACATAGAGACACAAAGAGCTAGGTCACTGTCATGATTTAATTGTTTAAGGACTCATATTGCCAGTAATTTATCAATATGGCAAAGGGAGCATGACATTGTTGCATTGGGATTAAGTGTTATTGTGTGGTAAATATGTTGCCTGCAACATGGTTATTATGTATCCTAGTTATTATATATTATAGGAGGGAAAATGTTATATAGAACATATGTGGAATTGGTAAAAATGCTCTGCATGGAAGTTAGCTGTAGGTCAGTGTACACTCACACATACAGACCTTGGGTCAAGACAGATGTATGTACTTCAAGTAGTCCTAAGCAAACACTTGCATTTAAACTGAAGGTTTTTTCACTAGCCAGCTATAGATATCTGGTGAATTTGATCTCAAGAGCTTTGATAGCCCAAGGTTGCAAGCCAGATGGCCGGCCATCACACATACACAAATGTACACAAGGGTGTGGTATTCGAGAGTATAAATATGTTGTTTTGATCATTCAATAAAAGAGATAGTTTTCACATATCCACAGTGTGAGACTATTTCTGTGTGTTGTATCCTGACTTGGGGAGTGGTCTTGCCATGTGCCACTAAGTAACCTGTATGCAGTATTCTCTGCCTGTACCTCTTTAGAAGCCATCTTTTGTGCCACAGAGAACAGTAACTACACAATTCTGCTGGGGTAGGTCTGAACTAGGTTCATATCAAGCCCCCTTGAAGAAGAAGATTGTGACAGTCACTCGATACACACAACCCCATCCCATCCCCACACCCATCCCCCAACAGTTATTAAATACACATCATACACACATTTTTTTCCCAACATATATATATATATATATATATATATATATACAGCCAAACTACTGATTTATCCTTATTTTATTTTTGTGAATATAATAGAGGGAGGAGTGAGTAGGGGAGAAGAGTGGAGAGGTGGGGAGGAGTGGTGGAGAGGAGGAGGAGGTTGGCAGTGGCAAAGGAGAGGAGGAGGAGGAGCAGGAGAAGGAGGAGGAGCATAAGGAGGAGGAGAAGGAGCAGGAGGGGGTGGAAGTTGAGGAGGAGCGTGTAGAGGAGGAGGTGGGTGCTGGCAGGGTGGCCCTTGTACCAGGCATGCATAGAAGAGGGATAGAGGGGGGATAGGAGTGGAGAGGTGGGGAGTAGTAGAGGAGTGGTGGAGAGGAGGAGAAGAGTGGTGGGGAGGAGGAGGGGGTTGAGAGTGGTGAAGGAAAGAGGAGGAGCAGGAGGAGGAGTATAAGGAGGAGGAGGAGCAGGAGGAGGAGAAGGAGCAAGAGGGGGTGGACGTGAAGGATCAGAGTGTAGAGAAGGGGGTTGATGGTGGAAGGGGGGCCCTAGCACCAGGCACACACAGAAAAGGGATAGAGGGGTAGGGGCCTGATCCCAGGGGGTGGTAGTTCAGGGGAGGGACAGGCCTCAGCGACAGGTCAGGGAGGTAAGAATCCCCATCCCCAGTCGGGAAGGCAAGAGGCTAAGAGTAAGCACAGGGCTCACAATTACACACACCGGGAGAATGTGGTCCTCCTTGGTGGCCACCATGTGATCCTTGCAGGGGGAGAAAAGTTAGGTCAGGGCTTAGGGCTGAGGCATGGAAGGAGGTAGCGGCTGAGGTTACAGCAGTGGGCACAGCACCATGGGATGTGAAGCCAGTGAAGCACCATTTTGATGACATCAGGGCCAAGGAGAGGAGGATGATGGTCAAGGAGGACAACAACGTGACTGTGAACTATAATGAGTGGGAGAGGGTCACCAAGGACCTTCCATGCCACAATGTTTACCTAATCTAGCCTGGCTACAGAGTCTTGGATCTTGGCCTCCCATCACATGGTCCATGATCCCCTTCTCTGTGGTAACGGAGGGTTCTGTTGAATGTGTCACCAATTGATGATCACTGAGGAATGCTGTTGAGAAGAGATGCCGCAGTCCCTATATTTTTTGGGTTTGTTTTAGGTACAATTCAGGTCCATGAAGGCATCTTCTGCATCTGGAAGCATTGTGAAGGAAATGTATGAAGTGTAAGGTTTTCCTAGTGCCTCTCAGCTAGACCATTCCTTCAATGACAGCCCCCCTCCCCTTGAAATGTAACTCCCACAATCGTAAAGCTATCACATAGACACATATCTAAGACATGATTGTTGTTAGCTCAAATGTAGAGTAATACCGCTATGGCGGAGGACGATGGCACGTTAATGATAACCAGCATTAATATATGCACTAGTGAAGCATGTTATCCTGTCCTCAATATCAGTATGAGAACTAATCCTTGTGTCTGATGTAAGTAGCAGTGAATCTGGCTGCTGACCTTTGTGTCCTCTCCGTATTAATGGGTATGTTCCCATATTGCTGATTATCCTGAGACCTAGCTAGTAGTTAGTAATGCTTGCAGATGGGAATCAGGTAAGTTGGTATATTGTTCCAGTTACAGTATTGTACTGTACTGTACTTGCATGTTGATTTTTTTTTATCCTTCTCTGCCTTATTTTAGTTGACCATTTTTTTCAGATTTTTGTTTTTGTCACCACACTGTATGTGTGAAACTGGATTGTATTACAAAGTCCAGAGGTTGAATCATCTCTTTCATTGAGCAGATCCAGACAAGTTGTAAGTGCTATGCACATTAGTGGTTTCTTCAATTAAATGGAGGGATTTCTGATAATCCTTTTTTTCATCAGATTCTGGTTGCAGTGGTGTAGTGACCACATGTGACCCTGGTAGGTGCTATGAATCATGCTTATTCTAGACTATGACATAACCCCCTTTAGGTATCTCCTTTTTTCCAAAAGCCTCTTGCTCTCCCGAGATTCCCCACACCACACTTGTGATATTAATGCACAGTCTTGTCCATTTCTGATTGTGCTCTGTGTATGAAATAAAGCTTTGTTATACCATTCTCACCATTTCAGTGGGTTTTTAATGGTCGGGGTTATGGTACATCCACATGCATCACATTTGTGTCACATTCCTATATACGTAAACTAATGAGCCCTAGTTACTATTCAATAGATCAATACATATAACAATAATATTAGTAATAATAGCATTAGCTATCATATAATAATATATCATATATAATAATAAAGGGTTAATACACATGCAAAGTCCAGTTTGTGATAAGGTGGAGTATCAACATTGTCCTGAAGGCCGGATAGCGATATGACAGGTGATATTGGAGTGGTAACCAGTTCTTTCTCTAGTGGACTGTGATTTGTCTGACCTCTCTGCTATGACCTGCCACCTAGAGTGACCCTGCATGGTATAGCTCACAGCTTAATTGAAGTACACAAGCCCCTTCACCACCACCACTTAGCAATGCTGAAGGGCACCAGGGGAACATACACCACACTAATCTACTCTAACCCATCAGGAGGGGCAGCAACAACACATGGAGGCTGTGCAGAGGCACGTGGATCAACAGCCAACTCACCTTCATCAGGGATAATCTCAGCTACGCCAATCCTGGAAAGTCCCACACCATTGCTGGTGGCCATGTGCTTAGATGTATAGCCATTCCCATTTGGTGACCTCCCATTATGTTCTGCTATTCATCAATTTACATTAGTGTGGATTTCTAGGTGGTGGTGGTGAAGGGGCTCTGTGTACCTGAATGAGGCAGGTCATAACAGAGAGGTCAGACAAATCACAGTCCACTAGAGAAGGAACTGTCAACCCACTCCAGCATCTTTGGCATGCAAACCTTGTGGAACAGCACAGGCAAAGACGTAGCTAAATGTGCTGCAGTTCATCGGGTCATAGAGTCAGAGATGTATATGCTTATATATATATATTCCAGGGTACACATTAGAGGCTCTGTGAGTGAGGAAGGGTTAATATGGCATCAGTTTCATGTTTTTCTGTTGCAATTTAATAAGATAGTGTGTCTTTAATTGCTTCATGCATGTTGCAGCATGGCTTTTCATATTGTCATATGCATGACCATTACAACATATGATGAAATAATAATTATTTTAAATGCATATTTTTTTATTTGGGGATTGTTGTGCAAGTAATTATAAAGCCTTTCCATGCTTTCCCCATATTTTAAAGTCCACTGGTGTGTTTATATTGTGTTTTACAGTGTTTGAGAACTAGTCTGTAAACCCTTTGCAGGTCCTATTTGGAGGCCGTAATATTTTTGCTTCCATTTGCGGGTTACGGGTATGAACGCCAGTGCGTTTTTGGGGATTCGTAGCAATTTGATAGCGATTTGCGAACGTAACATCTACGTAACATAACTGCTGTGTTTTTCAATCAAAATAGTGTGACTTGACAAACATTGTGAAGAATCAATGGTTGACCAGCCAAACTAAGAACATACTCACACAGGAGCAGAAATATTCTAAAAGTATATTAAAAAATATATATATTTCTTGTAATTTTTTTGCAGTAGTTGGCAAAAATGTTACTATGAGAGGACATATATATAGGAGAAACTGGGCTATAAATGAGCTCAGAGAGCTGAAATATTCAGTATACTGTATATCTCCAGTCTTTATCACAATATAATGAACGCAGGTTTTTGGACATCCCTTTAGACTCATTCAATTTCACTTTATCCAATTTGTTTTGCTGCAGTTGGTCACAGAGATAATTCTTACATATCTATTTATTATAATTTATTTATTCTAACCAGCTACATTATCAGATTGCCTTGTTCTTATTATTGACTCAGTCACTCACATAAACATGTTGCAGTGCTCAGCATATTACTAACCTGCATCATATTGAATTATTCACAGCTCCTCTGTGAGAATTGCCTATCCTCATCGTAATTGGAAAGTAATGAGCAGATATTTGTTTTCATTCCTGCTGAAGGAATTCTGACCCCTGACAATTCTTGGATTTCTCAGCCAATCCTTTCTTGAGATGTGAATATTTTAGGCATCTTGTATCCTGTAGCAATTTACTTAATTTGCATTAATAATGCATAACTGCCAATGTTACAATATCAACGTAAATGGTTTTATTTAGTTATTTTTACTTCCTCTCAATACTCCTACTATTCATGGACAAGGTATACTGTTCTGTTATAGAAGCAATGCATTAATATAGTAATATCATGCATGTCACTGTTTGACAGATAAAAATTGATTGCAAACAATTATAAAAAACAACAGAGCATACTTTAAAATTAAATCAGTCGTTCTACATAGAAAGATATATTATTCAGAATAAAACGTTCTCTCTCTTTCTCTTTCTCTGTCTCTCTGCAATTTGGTATTACTTCTGCCCTTGACTGATGGATGTTGGCTAAGGGTTATTATTATTACAAATGGTATTCACTGGTATTGACGCACCAGTGTAAAATGTGTATATTTTATTGTCACAGAACCCAAGCCAGATGGACCAATCAGTACTAGAATCCTACACGTTAGGCTAGGGCTTCAATTAGAGGAAGCCGTTTTTGGCACTCGATCACTGGCACAGTCCAAAGGCACTCAGAATAGAACGCAATAAGAGTAAAAACAAAGACTTGGACAATAAATAGTTCTACCATGTGTATTAAAAACTAGCCCATTTAATCCAGACAATAAACAAAATGTTTATTACCCAATACATGGGATGGGATCACTGACAAAATATTAGTCCCAATAAATATCCCAATGGTAAAAACCCAATGACTGTCTAGGTACATGTGGGTGACCTCATCCAGCCCCAACCCCTCAATATGCCTGCGCAATGTGACATAGTTATGTGGAGGTTACCACTATGGAGGTGATGTAATTAGTGAAAGGGGTGGCATATGTGCCAGTTCACCATAAGTCAACTAAAGGTGTACAGCTATCATTCCCCCTCTAGAGTATGGTCTTCTGACTGGGCGATGCCTTTATTGTAAAAGGCAGAGGCCACCTCCCCACATCTTCAATGACCCATTCTGTGGAGTGCATTACCACCTTCTTCCGCCTATCTCTCTGCACCCATACAGTTCATTTTGGCTATTCTTGTAGAGAAAAGGACAGACCCGTGGATTACAACCACTGCAGATAGTTTAACCAGAGAAGGCTAGACTTGCCTAAACTCCCAATGTTGATACTTATATCCTTATGCCCTCTCACATGCACTCCCTTTACAGTAGCCTAGTTAGAACCAAGCTTAATTAACCCCCAAAAGTGTCCCACCCATCTGGGTTGTAACATTTATTATATTTGTTTAAATATGCACTGTATGGTATCTGTAGTCACTATCTTTGTCTTTCTCAGTGTTTATTCAGTGTTGCCTTCTATTGAAATAGAGTAGGAAATACCATGCAACCTGCAGTTTTCTAACTACCTGTATCATAGTTAGCCAGTCGTAGCAATGCTTGCGGACCGTTACCCTTTTATTTCAACTGAAAAATAATATTCCACTATGATCACACCTTTCTGATGCTACAATTGTGAAGTACACAAACACATCCTTGACAGTAGTTGACATTAGCAGTAAAAGGAGAAGCAACTGAGAAACATACAATTTTCACTTGGACACCATGGTTTCTGTCTGTTTTGCTGATTATATATAACACTAACGACTTGCCCGTCAAAAAATGACGGCAATAAGATTGTAAGGTTGGTAAATTCTGTTGGTGTTCCAAGATGCTTCGGCGCTCATTGCGAGGCTGTTGGTTGTTTGTGTGCTATGAGCATGTTTTTTTTTTGCTAATGCTAATGAAATAATTAATAAAATAATACATAATGCAGGAAGCATTGTGCAGAAGAGCTGGCAATCTGTTTGGATGTTGCTGCAGCATACAATGTGTTTTTTTGAGGGCTGTGGAGCTGCTGTGTAAGTGTCAGTAATGTGTGCAGTGTGTAGTGTAAATAGTGTGCGTGCACAAGCAAAATCCGCATTGTGTAAGTAAGTGTTGTAAAATGGAGCCTAATGTGTGGTACGCGTCTGTGGCTGATTTGGCGTGCTTGTTCTTGGATCGCGTCCATCTTTTTCAGAAAATCTGTATGTGTTTGGTGGTGTTTTGCGTCTTTAGGGTCCTGTAGCCTCGTTATTATAAACTCTTCTATTTCAACTTAAATTGAGGTGTTACTTCAGTTTCCGAGGTCCTGGGTGCCCCCCCCCCCCTTGCTGTGGGTAAGCTTTTTATGTATTTGTTGTGTGTATTTATTGTGTTTTTAATGTTTTCATGTGCGCGGGTTTCGGGCGATAAGGTCGTATTTTTGCAAGGTTGTAATGTTTTTTTTTCTAAGTTGCGTGTCTCCATAAATTTTGCGAGGTCCTTCGGCGCTCCATGCCAGCAACTGAGGCCCTCGCTATGTGAGCCCGCAGCGTTAGCAACGACCTGCTTCCTCACAACTACATATGTGATAAGGAAAATTGAGCTGATTTCTACTTTTCAACAACTTTCTGTAAAAAGTCTGTATTTAGTATGTTACTTGCAGTTATATGGCATCCATATTGTTACGTTCAAACAGTTAGATCTAAGCAGTCATAGATGTCCTGAGATAAAATCCTTCAGAGCCCTTGTGGTGAAGTCTAGTCCCCTTATTGTTCATTATTTTGATTTGCCTTCAGTTCAACTTGTCACAGATCTATATTTGCCACAGTAATAATGCAATTCATAGGAAGTGACTTATTCTGCACATGCTCACAATGATTATAAACATGAGCCTGCAGTTTGTACCAGAGGTACAATTCACACTAAATCTAATATTATTTTTTGTTATAATTTACCAATTTACATAGGGGTTAAAATTAATCTCTTTAACTTTTAATAGAAAGATGTGTAGCAAATTCACTTGTGTCACACCTGTAAAGCAGCAGTAAGTCAAGACTCTTCATTTATTAGGGGAGAAGGGCAGAATATTTTCTTAGAAAGGAGATTTGATCACCCTAAGAGTCATATTGTTTACTTTTCTATTGACCCTTTACAATTAGCTACTCAGTATAAATAAGTTGTAAGGAGGACCCCTAAATTATTTTGCATCAGAGCATTCCATTCACTAGATCTGCCACTGGGTACATTAGAGTCAATAAAGGTAACACATATAACAATTCCATACAATGGAAGGGGACTGAAACCACTGAAGCCATATGTAAATTGTTGAAGATATCTTGGAGATGTCAGATATTAGCATCCCATAGGATAACACATAAATAAGAGTTTTGTTTATTAATTCTCTACAATAGCCTAAGATAAATGTGCCAGTGTATTCAATATTCAATGCAGACATAAGTTGCTGTTGTATAAAAAACTATGAGCCTGATTCAATTGCAAGCCCGCATCTCATGGAATCGTTGCCTTATGTCTGCAGGCATGCTGCAGGCTCCCTTTTGTCTCCGATTAAGGTGCTCTTCAATTAAAGAATCCCACAAGTTATGGGCCGAAAGCCAACTCCATGCACTGGTTTGTAACTTTTCAGGGAGGGAATATGATCAATTAAGCAAGACAGTAAACTCCCATTTCAAAACAGCCAATAGAAAATGAGACCACCATCATTACGGCAGTAAAACATGGAGGTTACATGTCAATCAATTAGGTTCGGGGGTCCGATATGCGATGGGACTTGCAAAAATGCAAAATACTAAATAATAAAAATGAATGCCAATACTGTTTTAGTCCATGTGGGTGGCCTGATATGTATTAACTCATTGATTCCCAAGATCGATATAACCCAAAAATGAAACATCAAAAAAAATATGTCTTTTACTGCCGATTTGCGAGCTTGAGACTGTTGTGCAATCACATATAATAGTTTTTCAAAGCGAACTTGCAAGAACCGCAAAGGACGCAGTTCTGGCCGCAAATGCGGAATCTCGCAAAGGGAGGGGCCGCATTTGGTAACAAAACCACCCCACACAACCGTTAGCACTTAGTCCTACGTCGCCTCACCTATGTCACAAAACCACCCCACAAAAATCCCCCAGTTTCAGCACTCAAAAATCGGCTAAGCGAAAAAAAAAATGGCAGGCGAAAAAAATGAAAGCAAGGCTCCATGACCCCTTGACAGTGCAAAACACTGCCAGCCACGTACAACTTGGCCAAGCTTGGAACCCCACATTAAAACCTTGCAGAGATCCAAGATAAGCTTGGAACCCCGCATTAACCCTTTCCTGAAGGGGTCCGATCAGACCCGCGATGTGTGCCCACATTAAGGACACCCGGCAATGTTCCGACATTGCATTTAAAAGGTGTTAAGTCCCTGCCGCGGGTCCTTAAAGGGCCCCTGGCACACAAACAGTTAAGGCCGGTAGCAAGGGGAACCTGCTGCAATCAAAATGAGAATTTCCAACCTTGTGGGTCCTTAAAGGACCTTAAAGATCCTTAAAGGACCCGCAATAAAAAAAAATATTACTATCACTCATGGGGCTCTATACAGAGCCCCATCAGCACCTAAATAACCCTTTCACTCATAGGGACAATACAGACCCCATAATCCATTAATTAATCCTGTCACTCATAGGGGTCAATACTGCCCCCCATAATCCCTTAATTAACCCTGTCACTCATGGGGGTCGATACAGACCCCATAAACCCTCAATTAACCCTGTCACTCATAGGGGTCAACACAGACCCCATAAACCCTCAATTACCCTGTCACTCATAGGGGTTAATACTGCCCCCCATAATCCCTTAATTAACCCTGTCACTCATGGGGGTCGATACAGACCCCATAAACCCTTAATTAACCCTGTCACTCATAGGGGTCAATACAGACCCCCATCAGCCCTTAATTATCCCTGTCACTCATGGGGGTCAGTACAGACCCCCATAATCCGTTAATTAACCCTGTCACTCATAGGGGTCAATACAGACTCCCAAAAGCTCTTCATTAACCCTGTCACTCATGGGGGTCAATACAGACCCCCATAATCCCTTAATTAACCCTGTCACTCATGGGGGTCAATACAGACCCCCAAAAGCCCTTAATTGACCATGTCACTCATGGGGGTGAATGAAGACCCCCTTAATCCGTTAATTAACCCTGTCACTCATGGGGTTAATACAGACCCCCATAAGCCAACAATTATCTCTATCATTCCAATAGGGGTCAATACAGACCCCCATAAGCCAATAATTAACTCTATCAGTCCAATAGGGGTCAATACAGCCCCCGATAAACCAATAATCAACCCTATTTGTCCAATAGGGGACAATATAGGTGCCTACAGGACACTAATGAACCCATGTAATAACACTATAAGTGCCATGAGAGTCATCCAGGACCCTCATGACACAAAGTGTAAGCACCACACTATTAACCCTAACTATACCCCATTAACCCAACCCTGAGCCTATTTAATTCTAACAGTACACATTTAACCCTAACAGTACCTATGTAACCCTAACTGGGCCTATTGAACCCTAACTGGGCCTTTTTAACCCCATCAAAGTCTATTTATCAAGGCCTCTTATGGGGGTCTATACAGACCCTTATAAGCCTCTATTTAACCCCATCAGTCCCATAAGGGTATATAAAGACCCTTATGGGGCAGGTACAACCCTAACATTAACAACATGATTGCCAAGACGGTCCTCAAGGACCCTCATGACACCTAGTACAAACACTAAACTGCACTATATCACCCCTATAAACCATTAAATCTAAAATAACCCCCTCTATACTAAACTATGAACACCTACACTACCTACCTACACTACCTACCTACCCCCTAATAACCCCCCACCCCACTAATTACAGAAAATAATAAAACCTAACTCACAGAAAATATAAAAAACTACATTACAGAAAATAAAAAACCTGTCACAAAAAATAAAAAATCGACATTACAGAAAATAATTAAAAAACTACATTACAGCCCCTCCCCCACCACAGAAAAAAAAATACACACCTGAAAAGGAAATACATACAGAATATTTACATTATATGACATTACAATACAAATAAAATAAAATACAATAACCCCTATCTAAAATACATTAAATCCTATCAAAAATACACACATTCCCCATTATCTAAAATACATTAAATCCTATCTAACATACATACATACCCCACTATCTAAAATACATGAAATCCTATGTAACATACATACCCCTCTATCTAAAATACATTAACTTCTATCTAACATACACACATACCCCCATCTATCTAAAATACATCCCCTCTATCTAACATACAATAAATCCTATCTACATATACAAATCCTAAATTTAACCTAAAATAATTAAGACCACTTACCTTTGCAGATGTCTCTTCAGATTGCCCCCCTAGGGAAAAAACAAAAAACAAATTAGATAGATAGGTAGGGGGGTATGTGTGTATTTTAGATAAGATTTATTGTATTTTAGATAGTGGGGTATGTATGTATGTTAGATAGTATTTAATGTATTTTAGATAGTGGGGTATGTATGTATGTTAGACAGGATTCCATGTATTTTAGATAGTGGAGTATGTGTGTTTTTTAGATAGGATTTAATGTATTTTACATAGGGGGTTATTATATCTTATTTTATTTGTATTGTATTGCCATGTAATGTATATATTCTGTATGTATTTCCTTTTCAGGTATGTAATTTTTATTTTTTTCTGTAGGGGGTGTGTTGTGATGTAGGTTTTTTTATTTTCGGTAATGTTGATTTTTTATTTTTTGTGACTTAGGTTTTTTTTATATTCTGTAATGTTGACTTTTTATTTTTTTGACTTAGGTTTTTTATTTTCTGTAATGTAGATTTTTTTTATTTTCTGTGACTTAGGTTTTATTATTCTCTGTAATTAGTGGGGTGGGGGGTTATTAATGGGTAGGTAGGTAGTGTAGGTGTTAATAGGTTAGTGTACAGGGGGGTAGTTTAGGTTTATTGGTTTATTGGGGGGGTTTAGTGCAGTGTAGTGTTTGTACTTAGTGTCACGAGGGTCCATTGCACTTATGGGGTAATGTTAGGCTTCTAACTGTCCCATGAGGGTCTTTAGATACCCTTATGTGACTAATGGGGTTAAATAGAGGCTTATGAGGGTCTGTATAGACACCTATAAGAGATCAGATTAAAATGCCTGGATGACCCTCATGGCACTTATAGTGTTATTACATGGGTTAATTAGTGGGCTATAGGGGTCTATATAGTTGAGGCACACAGTACACTCACATTGTGTGACAAACAGCATTTCAACACTTTTTTATTGCCTCAACATTTTTGACGAGCAAGTCGCTAGTTAATTATAATGTCTGCCATCAATTTCCTTGTTATTTACAAAGCAGTACTGATTTTTTTATTTGCATTTACAGTGGTACAAATATGTGTTTAACCCCCTTGCGGGTCCTCTCTAGGACTTGTAGGATGTTCTTCTACATTTGCCGTTGACAGGTGTGAAAACATTTGCAGCCATGGTGAATTGGAGCAATTGAATAGCGATTTGCAATTTTAGCCATTGCAACTCTTGCGGAATTGAAAGACCAAAGGCTTCGGGAGGCTGTAAGTTCCGGGTTTAACCATTGCAGAGGTTTTAAGCCCATAACCGATAAATCATTTGGACACCGCAAAAAGACGCCAATTGAATAGCATATTATCCTATGGCCTCACTTATGAGCAACAAATTAATCTGGCTCTATGTTTATGAAAGTTCAAATATATATGTAAAAGATTTATATTGATTTAATATGTATATCTGTATGTTTGGTGATTTAAGTTGCTGAAGAATGGAGACAAATTTATATAACTGCTATACCTTAGTACTATAGCTTTGGCTTGGGGGAGGGGGTTACAAAGCACTTTCTTACCTGAGATGAGGTGAGAAAAGTTGAGCTGAGATGACATGAGAAGGTCTGTTTTTCACCATAGGAAATAGTGCATAGTAAATCAGGAAATACAGAGAGATGCACTTGAGATGCCTAGTAAGTTCCGTCACTTGGTTACCACTTAAACTTTAGAGACCATCAGATTACAACATGCGAAGTGTCCAGTGACAAAAAGGTAACACATGTTCTGATCCCATCCCTTAGAGCAGTAACTTGCAAACTAAGCAATTTTCATAATTTTACAAACATAGTATATATTCTATTTAATATAAAATAAGTTTACGTCTAGGTGAAACTTGCCCTTTTAATAAAGTTTATGTTCTTATTAAAAGTAAAATGCATGGAAAACATGGTGACACCCAAGAAATAAAAATAACAGAAACACGTTTGGTCTTTGTAAAAATGATTATCAGCAATCATAGCGATACAGGAGAAAATGACACCCTGTGATATGTTACTTAGTGTTTGAAGTACGTTCTTCAGGATTTGAAGTACAATTGTTTCCAAATGAAACAAAAATGAAAAGGATTGTTGCTTAGTAATTGGAAAAATGTATTCGAGGAGGCTAAGGAATCAGACAGAATGATGAGGGTCAGTCTATCCCTAACGTCAGAAGATCCTTGAGCAGCACTGTTACTGATACTGGAGTGGCAGTGCTGTTGCTCGGAGATAATTAAAGATGTATTAAGGCTTTCAAGCTGCTATCTCAAAACAGCATATTTTAATATTAGCTGTAGTTCTCTAGTCTGCAGAAATATCACAAACTTGCAATTTTACTATTCTAAAGAACGTTGGAGTATTTTGTTTCTTAAGCACTATAATTCAAAAATCTCCGTTCTCAATAATGTGCATTAAAGAACCAGTGTTGTCAACCTTTTTCTAAATGCCCATTTGAATAACTAAACTTGATACTGGGCAGAATGTTTAAAAAAAATCAAATCAATAAATAAATGTAAAAAATAAATAAACTCTGCCTTTATATCTTTACATTTTACACCCAATTATTCATTACTGCAGGGATAAAACATTTTTGGTTAGCTGATCTTATGTTACTTTTTCAGGAGGGTGTGCCCTTATAAAGTAATACGTATTTAATTAAATGACTTGGAAGTGGGACTGGAAAGTAGTGTCTCCATTTTTGCTGATGACACAAAGTTGTGCAAGGTAATTGAATCAGAAAATGATGTACTTTACCTCCAAAGGGATTTGCATAAATTAGAGGAATGGGCATCTAAGTGGCAGATGAGATTTAATACAAATAAATGTAAAGTTATACATCTGGGAAGGAAAAATAGCTATGCAACTTATAATCTTAATGGAGCAGATCTAGGGCTATCGGATATTGAAAGGGATTTGGGAGTACTTGTGGACAACTGCCTAGGTAACAGTGCTCAATGCCAAGTAACAGCTGCAAAGGCAAATAAAATATTAGCTTGTATTAAGAAGGGTATAGAAGCCAGGGAAGCAAATATAATTCTACCACTAAACAAATCCCTAGTACACCCTTATTTGGATTATGGACTCCAATTTTGTGCACCACAACATAAAAAGGACATTTTAGAGCTGAAAAATGTACAGAGAAGGGCAGAAAAGCTAATAAAGGGAATGGAGTGGCTAAGTTATGAAGAAAGACTAACAAAATTAAACTTATTTACTCTAGAAAAGAGTAGTCAAAGAGTGGATATAGTTACCGAAATATAAAGGGGTGATCTAAAAATTTTGCAGGGGGGAAAATGTGTATTCAAAGTCTCCTCCCATTTTCACAGCCTTTCTTGCATCATCTCAGCCACTTGAGATGCTCAGTAAATAATTCTAGTTAGTAGTTAAAGGGCTCCTATGTTCATATATTGAAAATATACTGTTTTAAAGAACAACCCTTTAAAATAGGGGACATGTTCTTCTTTAAAGGGTTGTGCTTTAAAATAGTATATTTTAAATATATGAACATAGGAGCCCTTTAACTAGTAACTAGAATAATTTACTGAGCATTTCAAGTGGTTGATATGATGTGATCTAATTTTTCCCCTAGGAAACAATGCGTAGTAAAAACAGGAATACATCTCAGATGCTTAGAAAATGCTAACCTATTATCCATCTATTATCACACTAGAGCTACAACACAGGATGGAAATTGAGATGTTCTCTAAGAGTTCTCTATGAAGAACATTACAGAAAGCTAAAACATTTGTACACCCCAATACCTCCTGCCTTCTCCACTCCCACATCATTTCTAATAGAATGTCTTGGCTCTGTGTGGGTAGAGGGAATTGAAGTGGGCTTTCAATTATCTTTCCACAAATATAGTTGTGGACCACCTTCTCTCACACAGAAATGTATTAAATTAACGGAATACACAGAATAAAAGGGGGGGAGGAAGTGTGTTTAAAGTGTGCCTCGAAACTCCCATTGGTCATTGCTGACCCCCATGCATCCTTACCAACCTAGTCTCCAACCACGAGGGTCCGTTAACCTTGAGCATCTTTGATCCTGCCCCCTCACTGAGAACTCCAGCCTGCTAGGTCCTTTGTATATCATGCCTTTTAAACTGAGGGGTGAAAGCAGCCAAAGGCTCCAGACGTCCCTGAACTTGGGCATGCAGTCAGTCAGGATATGTGTAAGTCTTTCTTTGATTGCAATATAATTAACCTTGTTAATCACTACATGGGTGCTGAGCTCCTTGCTTTTCTACTGTCTAGCTATATGACTTGTCATCGCTAGCATGAGGAATTCTAATAATTTGTTCTGAGGGGGAGAGAGAGGGCCTGCAGGAGCACCCAATAACGCTACTTACGCCTCAGGTTTAATTTGGGAGCGTACCAGCGAGGAAGCTAATGAAAATACTTTGTCCCAGGGTTTCTGTACTAGGTTGCATGTCCACCAAATGTGATAGAATGTACCCACCTCCAGGCAAACCCGGAAACACGCTGGGCTTGCACTATTGTTCCATCTATGGATCCGTTAAGGTGTTGTGTATGTCCTGTGCAAAACCTTTAAAGACGTCTCCAGCATCCTTTAGATAAGAGTCTCCATGTAGTGGACCAGTAGTTCTTTTCTCTAGTCTTTCCCAGATCCTTCTCCCATGAAATCATATATTTCGGCTTTCTATCTAGGGTGTCCAAGTTAAAAGTATTGTGCAGCAGACTAACCCTATTTTTTGACAGAGGGAACAACTCACATATTTTAACAAGCCAATTCACCCTCGGAGCTCCGTACTTTCTGCCCAGAGAGCTCCCATGATGATATAGTTTGAGGAAATTAAACTGTTCCTTGGGAGGTAGCAGGAGTCGGTCTATTAGTTCAGTAGTACTCATTAGATTACCATTATTGTACCAGGACCCTTTTGTATTGCTATGATACTGTGTCTAATAAAACGTAGAAAATTAACGGAATACAGCACCTGTCTCCTTGGCTGCAGAAACCAAAATTAGTTTTACAACAAAAGTGGTGGATAAAAGTGGTGACTTCCAGTTACTAAAATTAGTTTTATAACACATAGAGGATAAAAGTGGTGACTTCCAGTTACTAAAATTAGTTTTATAACACATAGAGCTATTCATCAAGCACAGTTACATTTTACCCCACCTTGATAAATAGCTGCATTCAAAAACATGCAGGATATTTTTGTTTTAACTCTGCTAGGACCTGCTTAGCCCCACTTCTATTCCCACTTGATAAACTCTTTGTGCTGGTGTTAAGACCCAAACACAACAGAGAAGCAACATAACATTCAGAAATTATCATACATAGGGTAACCCACATTACATAACAAATTAAATAACTGTAAAACATATTGTAAACCAACTGAGCCCAATCCCACAACCACATAAATAAGAATCCAAAGGGAAATGGTGGTCAGGGGATCATGACAGCTTCTCCCCCCTTCAAATCGGTCAAGGGCAGGGGATGATCCTGCTGGATAATTCCAAAGCTTGGCCATTATTTGTCCCCCTAGGCCTCCTCATGCCTAAGGCCTGATTCTGAGTGTGTAGGGTAGACCCTGCAATTATTCTCCTGTACTAATTTCAGGGGGAAAAAACATTTCTGTAGTAACCCATATTTAACACATATTTCAGCTTATCGGAATCTGCAAAAAATAGTATATAAGGTGAAGGTGCAAGCTCCGTTACATAAAGTTTTTTAATAGAATGGCTTTTTTTAGTAGGAGGGAGTCTAAAGGATAGGTATTATGTATTTCCCCCAGTGGTATAGGGATTCATTTTGTGTGCAATGGGGGACCATGAGGTCATAGTTTAGTATACCATTCATGTCCCTCATAGGAGTTAACCTTAAGTAACATAGAGGTGTACAACTGCCCCCATGCCAACATTTTTTTACTATATTCGTGATGCTCTCCTTGTAGAAGGGCTCCCCTAGGCAGTTGCCTGCTCAGCCTAGTGGTAAATCCAGCCCTGGCTTGAATAGAAAGATTTGAGAAACTGTTAATTTGAGGGCTTCGTAGTAAATGATGTGTACATTTTACATCACAATTTTGTTGAGGAGAGAACAATTAATTAAGTCACCACATTTTAGAGCCGCCAACATAGTAACATCCAGCACAACCATCTAATGACAAACTGCTTGCGTTTACATACATGCTAAAAGAATACTAGACATAGGATATGGGCAATATTGGACAATTCTGTTCTGGTTATTTATCAGGACAAGCAATGAGTATTTCATACATGTGATTTTTTTATATTTTGAAATATGGAAAAGCATACAGTTGTGTACCATTATTTTCTTTTTAGGCACATGTGTCTGTGTTCAAACATAGTCGAGGTGAAATGGTCTTTTTGATTAGAATTCATATCTCAGAAAAGAGAGATCTCCCTATTAGTGAAACAAGCACCGGTAAACAAGAGTGCAATCACTGCACAGAACTTAACATTCAGGGCTAGTAATAACTTCTAGTGAGTGGAGCAAAATGTTAAAGAATAAAAAATAAATAACATTGTGTAGAACAATGGAATTACCTCGCCAAGGTGACAAAGCACTGATCTATGTGTCTGCAAAAACTATATTTCTGCCACTTTTAGACTCTCTACTATTCCATGGTGTTGTCTGTTTGTTAATCAGCTTCTGCTTAGTCTGGAGGACACAGAACAAGATTCCCATTTGTTTTTACTTTTTTTTAAATTCATTTTACAGAACATTTTATAAGAAATACTGTACAAAGTTATTCAGGAAATTCACATAAAACACAATTTAGAAGTGATTTTCAAACATTTAATATTTTTATATCACATAAAAAGATATTGGGATATATTTATCAAATTAAATAAAAATGGAGTGAAGTGAGACTGAGTGGGATTTGATATAGTTAAGAGGGATATAAATATATACTTTGACATTTACTGAGAAGTCTTTTTACAAATAAGGATACTTTAACTTAACTATATATGGGGAACAGGCTTTGTTTCACATCACCTGACCAGACCACCATTACCTCTCTTTTGATTCTACAATGTTTCTAAAACTCTCTAAACCCACTTAGATTGTAAGCTTTCACAGAATATATGTGGGTGATGGTCACTATGACCTATGATATAGCATTACAGGTCATCATGCAATTTATTAAATACTGCCCAACATGACATATTGCATATTATATTTTTATGATGAGTTGGGACTTGTTAGGGCTGACCAGCACTCAAATTACTGGGTGAGCTTTAGATGGCTAAATTTGCAATACAGCCTCACATACTAAATCTACAAGATTTAAAAAAAAGAATAAATACAATTAAAATAATCCCCCCCGAGCTTGATTGATTCCCAACCCCTTTAAAAATGAGGGGTTTATTCCCTACCATCCTGCTGCACTAGGGGTGGGCGAAGGGGGGCCTATATGTCCCCCTGGGTCATTGGGGGGTACAGAGAACCCCAGTTAATCATTTATTTATATGCCCAAAGGGATTGGCTTGGTGGAGGGCATTGGCTTTTTAAGGGGTTATCTTCTCTCACTGAAACGATCACAGGGAGCCCCCAACCACTAATAATAAATATAATTTATTTTTAATAGTTAGATTTTATTTATTAATGTATTATTCATTTATTATGTTTTATTATCTGTTTTATTTTCACCTTTAATTCTACACACTTGAGATCCAGATAGAAATCTACAATGTAGCGCATGCTCAGTAGGGCTTAAAATAGAGAAATGTAGGCATGTTTGCAGGTGGTAATCTACCACAACATTGCAGAACTCACTGGGCTCATTTTTATCCACTCATTTTAGTAAATCGCGTGAAAGCTTTGTGCTACGATGAGTAGAGATGTTGTGTGATAGATTGAGACACCTCACGTGAATTCTTAGTAAATCCTCCCTATGTGTTATTTAAAACTAAATGACATTTATAATAAATACATATTGCAAAATAAGTGAATTCTGCACCTCTTTAAGAAGAGAGGTCTGCAATTCTTGTCATTGAGATAGGCCAATCTCTTCTGGGTGAATGAAGCTAGACCATATCATGGCCCCTAATATCTCATACCATATTTCATAATTCATGCATGTACAACTATACTGCACATATTGAAAATATAAAAAGTACAAAAGTAACCAAACAATAAATTTGTGGTTGTGTTGTCACTAAAGGAGGAATAAAAATGAGACTTAACTATAGCATTGTACCTACAGTTTTTGTAAGTATGTTATCAGCTGGAATGATTTGATGGTTTATAATTTTATCCAAAAAACTCCAAATTAACCTCAAGGTAATTCCAGTTTCTGCATATTGTTTCTCAGCATAAATTGCACTAGCTGTTTTGAAGCAAAATCAAAAAGCATAATCCCCTATGAAGCACCTTCTGGGGTATCATTATCTCCTTCACTTACTATAAAATATTAATTTAGAAAATGTGATGTATCTTTGTTCCAAGCACCCTTCAAAGGAATTATTAATATGCTAATGCAAAGCAAACATAATTTTCCTATCTATCTGCATTTTGTAAAATATATTGTCTAATATGAGAATATTCTTACAATTACCTCTTACTTGGCTTTTTAAACAATTACGGATTATAAGGCTAAAGTCTGTAATTATAAGTATAATTATAAGTTCACTTAGAAATCATCAGCCTTATTAAATTGCGATTCGGCCTATTGAATAGGGCTCTATATAAGCACATAGCATATTTTTTTACAGAAGTTTTTAGTTAGTGAAGACCTTGCTTTTGGATAGAAGTTCACTAACTAAAAAAGCAAAAAGTTCTGTAAAAAAGATATGCTATGGCCAAATCGCAATTTAATAAGGCTGCAAGTCGTTCATTTATGTTATTCCCAGCATGAATTTTATAACCAGATCTGCACCATTCTCAGTGCACAAAAATGAAAATATTTTAAAAAAATTATACTTTAAAGTCATTAAATTATATATGCTAGAAGCCACAATTTTCTCTGGGCTAATGCGAGTTGCATTACTTTGATTGTATTTGGGAAAAAAGGAAACACTTTAGTAAATGGTATAAATGTACTCAGACTAAATTGTCGACAAACAGATATTTTAAGCAGTAACTAAAATACACAAAAGATGCAAAAAAAAAAAAGAAAACACATTCCAGACATTTACTGCTGGAACATAAATTTACACCTAATTACGTGGTAAATTGAAAACATATTGATTGCCCTGACAATATATTAGTTAACAGTAGAAAAATGTTCACATCCAGGCAAGAAATTAACTATTCAGTGCATAGCAAAAATAAGCAGTTTCTGAGATTAAAGGCAAACTTCAGTAGACAAGTGATGTAGAAGGACATGTTCGAGGCTCATTGTTATGCCCTGCAGAGCCGCTTTCAGCTTGTTGTAGACACCTGGAAATCACATGCTGTGCAGAAGTGAAGGCGTTTAGAGTGATAGTTTTGGGCATGTAAATGAGCACATGAAGTGATCACTTTTATCTTCCCTTAGGTTACCCTTAGGCAGAAGACTGCTGCATGACAGATCTTGTATAGATTTAACCAATGAGTGGAAGTGAAAAGCCTCTCTAAGTAAAAACACACAATGTATTTCTTACCCTGAATTTGACCTGAAGCCTCTGTTTAAAATATCAGGCTATCAAATTTACAGAATATTTTCTCCAAAAAAACAAAGTATTATTTTTTTATTTTTATAAGTTAATTTATTCTTTTTTATTGCTTTAGTATTTATTTAGCTGAATTACAAATATCTTATCCTGAATTTGACCTCTGTTTAAAATTCTGATTATCACATTTTCAGGCCAGTTATTTAAAATATT
Organism: Discoglossus pictus; assembly: GCA_027410445.1. Classification (NCBI taxonomy): domain Eukaryota; kingdom Metazoa; phylum Chordata; class Amphibia; order Anura; family Alytidae; genus Discoglossus; species Discoglossus pictus. The sequence continues at coordinate 100,078,346 of CM050171.1, read as the reverse complement.
TTTCTAGATGATACATACAGCAAACAAAGTATTTTTTTAACTGATGTGAATAAATGTATTCTTTTTTTATTATCTTTATTTTCTTTATTTATTATACTGTATATATTTAGCAGACGGTGAATTAAAAATGTTAACTATTCTTGGCACAACTATGTATATCTTTAGAACGTAAGCTCTTAGGAAGGGGATTTCAACTCCTTCTGTACCAACACATTTAAAGGAGACATACTAAAAGAAGTGAAACTATCTATCCAAAGGATTACCATATATGCCCATACAGAACCCATGATTGACCATAGGAAACATATTTTTAACAATTGGAAACCATTACCTGGCCAAGGAAAATAGATACTTGGCCATAGAAAAAGTATTTCTGTGCATAGGGTAAACATGGCAGTTCGTAACTCTCCTTAAGTAGGAGCATGGGTGTAGGAGCCCCCAAAAACCTGGGGGGATAAAGTATAAAGAGACAAAAAAAAATAGGGCCTGAGTGGTTCAGTTCAACTCTACTCCTAGGACAGGCAGCGTCCAAGGGAAGAGAGGGCAGGCCAACCAACAAGTATAAAGAAAACATGCAATAGTGGAGAGTAGGTGGGATATCCCCTTCTGAATTGCTACCTTGTGGTGAAGGTGCTTGTGTACTTTAATGACACTTTGAGACAAACTATGTAGGGTCACCCAAGATGAGAAGGTCATAGCAAAGACATCAAACAAATCACGGTCCACTGGAGAAGGAACTGGCATTCCACTCCGGTATCTTTGCCCAGTAAAACTTTATGGATAAGCAATACCAGACACAAGATGTGCCTGGCATGCTGCAGCCCATAGGGTCATGGATAGTCAGACACGATTGAATGACTAAACAACAACAGGTGGGATTTGAGTGATGATGGAAAAGAAGGGGATGGGAAGAGGAAGACTGAAAGATGAGGTAGAAAGTGAGAAAGGGGGAAAAGTGAATAATGAAAAAAGAAACAACAGAATAAAGAACAAAGAGTAGCAATGAGTTGGAAAGATACGAATACGATACCCCCTCCTCTTCTCCATCTACACATCCTCACTCGGCACCCTAATAAACTCTTTTGGGTTCCTGTACCATCTCTATGCAGATGACACCCAAATCTATCTCTCAGCACCAGATCTATCCCCCTCTTATATAGCACACGTCTCCGACTGCCTCTCTAGTATATCCTCTTGGATGTCCGCCCACCATCTGAAACTCAACATGTCTAAGACTGAACTCTTAATCTTCCCACCCTCTACTATAGCTTCAATTCCTCACATCTCTCTCTCTGTCAACAATGCCATCATCACTCCCACCTCCCAAGCCTGTTGTCTCGGGGTTCTACTGGACCCTGCCCTATCTTTCATCCCACACATACAGTCTCTAACCAAATCCGGTCTTTTACATCTAAAAAACATATCCAAAATACGCCATTACCTTACACAAGACACTACTAAGATTCTAATACACTCTCTCATTATATCTCATCTTGACTATTGCAACTCGCTCCTTGTCGGCCTGCCCATCACTCGCCTCTCCCCACTTCAATCCATAATAAATGCCTCCGTCAGACTCATCTTCAATACACATCGTTCAGTGTCGGCAGCTCCTCTTTGTCAATCACTTCACTGGCTTCCCTTAGCCTCCAGAATAAAGTTTAAAATCTTGACCCTAACTTATAAAGCCCTCAACAACAGCGCACCCCCATACATCTCTGCTCTCATCTCCAAATACTCCCCCACACGCCCTCTTCGTTCTGCTAACGACCTTCTTCTTTCTACCACTCTTGTCACCTCCTCTCACTCACTTTTCTCGTGCGGCCCCTATTCTCTGGAACTCCTTGCCTCGCTTCACCAGACTATCCTCCTGCCTTAAATCCTTCAAAACATCAATAAAAACGCACCTCTTTAAAGAAGCCTATAATCTTCCTCCCTAACATGCTCAGCACTTCTCTCTCCCTACTGTACCACATACAAACTTTAACCTTTAGATTGTAAGTCTGCGAGTTTCAATCCTGCAAGGTGCTTTAGGGCAAGCGCTATGGACAATGGATTCCAAGCTCAAAGACAGGGCCCTCCATTCATTGCAATGTGTGAATCTTTAACTTGTCATTGCCTGTAACTTAACTTATGTATAGCGCTACGGAATATGTTGGCGCGTTACAAATAAACAATAATAATAATAATAATAACTGTATCTGTTGCAAGATTAAACAACTACATGCAAAAGTCCTGTGTTGTGGTACAAAAATACATGCCTCAAAAGCCATTTTTAATTACAATGTTGTGTTTGTACCTTTGTTCAAACATGTTTCTGCTTCCTCTTGGCTGGCCATTGCATCCTCCAGGGTTGCAATTTAAAAAGGAGGGAGTCAAAGGCTTTTGCTGGGCCAAAGACTTCCTGCTCCATAGCATAGATAGATACATTGTGCATATTAAGGCTGAAGGTGATGAGTTTTTAATGAGGTAAATGAACGATTTGAGGCAGAAGGATGTCTAGTAGAGTGAGGCAAGGAGTTCCACTGAGTAGTGGCAGCATGAGAAAAGTCCCGAAGGCAGGAGTGAGAGGAGGGGATAAGAGAAGAGGAAAGAAGAAGGTTGTTAGCAGAACAAAGAGAGTGGTTGGGAGAGTTTTTAGAGATAAGAGCAGAGATATAAGGAGGTACATTATTGTTGAGGGCTTTATATGTTGGGTCATGATTTTACATTTTATTCTGGAGGCTATGGGGAGCCATTGAAGTGACAGATACAGAGGTGCTGCAGAAACTGAGCGTGGAAGATGAGTCCTTTATTATGGATTGGAGACAGACAGGTGATGGAGAGATCAGCAAGGAGAGAGTTGCAGTAGTCAAAGTGAGATATGATGAGAGAGTGAATTACAATTTTAGTTCTGATTTATGTAAGGTAGTGACATATTTTGAAGATATTTTTCAGGTGAAAATTACACGTTTTTATAATTGATTGAATGTGAGGAATGAAAGATAGGGCAGGTATGTGTAATACATTACAATTTGTTTATATTTATTTTAATCATGGAAAAACAAATGTCTGATATCTTGTATGAGCAACAATATTCCTCTCATAAATAAACGGGCAGATGGTATGTTCAATGCAAGTGTTCACCACTAGAGGTGCTAATAAATTATTTACAAGGTTATAGAAAGAGGTTTTAAAGGGGGACAAACTTCTTACTGAAGATTAAAAAAACACTCATGTGTCACATTTATAATATGCCTATTTAAGTGTAAAATAAATAATTACAGCCTTTAAATATTACCTTAGTATTCAATCTTGTTAAATGGAGGCAGATATCTGCTTTTGTTCCTAACAGCATTAAATACCTGGTAGGAATAGCTGTAACCATGGATAACAACTGTTTAAAATTGTATTAAAAGGCTGCCATTAAGAGGGGCCATTTGACAAAGGGACTAAAGGAAAGAGCAAGTCCCAGTAGCATAATTATAATGATACCAGCAGAATCCTGCTAAATTTAAGATTTGTTTCTAAAAATGTTTTTGGGCTCATGACTTACATAGCTAATGTTCTTAATGTTCTTAGTTACATAATTAAAAAAATTGATTGTTTTAACCCCAGGCTCCTCGGATCCTTTAAGCTCAATTATGGTTACAAGGTAATTTGATTAGGAATATCAGAGTTTATATAAAACAGTTAAAGGGTCATGGAAGATTCCCTGTTTTTGATATTAAAATACAGTACCAAATATTCATAGGATATACCGTATATATACTGCATATAAGCCGCACTTTTGAAATGCAAGGGTAAAAAAAGAAAGATAATATCTGAATATAAGCCGCAACTTACCTATGCGCGTTACAGGACGGAAATCATAGCTCACAAAACGTTACAATCGTGAAAATCGTAAATCGCTATTCAATTGCTACAATTCCGCAGGCACTCACACCCGACGGCAAATGTAAAAGAAACACCTATGGTGTCCAAATAAGTTCATATTACATCGGTTTTATGTATAGAAAAGTACAAAACATTGACAGTAATATTTAGCTTATCTGTATCAAATAATTATCATATGTCATCATGTGCACAACACAATAATGAGACAATAAGGCCACACTTGATTCCTTTCTATTTACAAAGATCAATAAATTAATAAGTGTCATTATAAAACTTTACAATTTGCACACAATTAGGGGGTAGATAACAAAAATTACACCAATAAATGGTTAGTGATAGTTCTGAGCTTCCATAGTCTATAGGAGGAGAGAAGAAGTGGAGGTAGGAGAAGAGATAGATGTATGGGGAGAGACGGACAGACAGAATATGATGTGGCTAGAAAATACACATATTTGGGAATATGAAGAATGATATTGAGCTCTGTGAGCGGAGCAAAATACAATGACGTTTACTTAGATTTATTTTTAGTAATAAAGCATGGCTGATATTTGTTAAGCCATTTATAAAATACACCTTCTGAACCTCGAGTACAAAGAAGATTTACACAGTAAAATTTGCCAAAACATACATGTTTATATACTATAGTGTAACTTTGCACTAACGTATAATGCATCCATGTATAAATGGGTTAAAACTTACTGTAGGTCTTAATGTGATAGGTATCTCCATCTGCATACGGGTAAAAGCGATGAATGACATTAGAATTACATTAATTGCGCAACAGTCGCAAGCCCCCAAATCAGCAATATTTTTTTTATGGTTGCAAAAATAAGCCACGCCCGTAATTTCCAAGCTCGGAATTCTGAAAAATAGTGCGTCTTATATTCGGGCCAATAATTAGATCCCTTAGTGGAAACAAAAATAATGCTAAATTGGAAAATAGTAGGATAAAAACATATACTTTATTAAAAATAATAAATAATAGTGATCAATTTCTGTTTAAAAACAATTAAAATGATTGGTCTAATGCCCTATTAGCTTGTATAATATAATAAAGCAGGACATTTAAATGGGAGTAGATACAATCTATGATCCCCAAAGGGATACCTCCTAACTGGAAAGCTTGCCTTTTTGATCTCTTAGTGCTGAATAGAGATGGGCTTACTAAAATGTACCAGAGTATTAAATTAGACCCTTCCTACTCTGGATGTCCACATCAGACATGTCCTGATGTACGTTATGTTAGTACATCTAGCACCATAGAATCACTGGGCCTCATTCAATTTAAAGCCTGCAACTCGCTCGCAAACAGGCCCATGTCTGGGATCGAGTTGCATGCTTCCATTGGACTCCATTTGCAAGGCTCTTCAATTGCTCCAGGTCGCGAGTTGCGATCTTGAAGCCATCCCCGTAAACCATGCACTGGTTCGGAGCAGTTGTGGGTGGGAACCGTATCAATTCAACGAGCCCGTAACCGGCCATTTTGAGTCTGCAAATCGCAAATGAGGTTACGTGCCAATCAATCAGGTTCGGGGGTCTGATATGCGAACGGACTCACACAACTTTAGAAATGAAGAATTATGAAAATGACTACCAATACTGTTCTAGTCCATATGGGTGGCCCGATATGTATTAACTCATTGATACCCAAGAACATTTAACCACGAAATGAGACATAAAAATATAACTTATTTCCTGCAGTTGTGCAGTCTTGATGCTGTTGTGCAATTAATTCTAATGTCTTTCATCGCTCTCCCCGTAATTTACAGGGCAGGATTATGGTTTTATTTGCATTTAGAGTGCTACGAATTGGTATTTAACCCATTTGCAAGTCCTCTCGAGTACACATAGGATTTTCTCCTCCATTTGCAGTTTACGAGTGTGGAAACGTTTGCGAGCAGGGAATTGGAGCAATTGAATAGCGATTTGTGATTTTTGCCCTGCGAAAGTGACACATCAAAGGCTTTTGGACGGTTTAAGTTGCGAATTGGACGACCAACATTTTTTCAAGCTCGTAACACGTAATCCGATCCGAGCATGCAAAAAGATGCCAATTGAATAGCGATTTTGACTGCGATCTCACTTACGGGCCCCCTCATCTCTAATTCGGCCAGTTGAATAAGGCTCACTGTGTGCATGAGCTACAGTGGGCGGATCTTTGAAGGGACTGTATGGAAGGCTTCAATAGAGTTTTTATGCACTTTTTAATAAAATGATGTTTAAATATGCACATAAACACTACACACATGTAGGTTATTTTAATATTATAAATAGCAGACATTTCATGTCCCTTTAAAATTGTACTTCTCTGTTTTTTGCAGTGTCAAACACAATACCTGCAGGGATATCCTTCCCCACTTTTATCAAGCACTCTGAGACACTAATTAGCACATTAAGTTGCATATTAGCATACAAGAGCTGCACAAAGAATATTGAATAGACTGGAATCATTTACTGTAGAGAAAAAGGGTATGTTTTTAAATTGCTTTAAGTAGAAATCAACTTCCTGTTGGGACGACGAGTCCATTTAATGTGCACCATTTGATTATTGTGATATACGACCAATTAACTATTTCAAAAACTCTTTCACATGCTGATCTTGTAATAGTATATTCTAGTTCCCTGGAATGGTATAACAAGACTGATTGAGTGTCAATGCAGAGCTGCACATTGGAAAGGATGTCAGGTGAGTAGAATGACTAATGTCATTGTAAGAGGAGCATGATTGATTGTCATGTACTGCATCCTTGTTGACAATATCTTGTTGTCCCAGAGTGTAAGAACACAGCGAGAATGTCTTGTTGTCAGAAAAGTGAGAGATAAGAACAGAGAAAATCAGAACAGATTTAAAATAAAGAAAGATCCAGACATGTAACATTTTAGAAGACAGGCTTTAGACAGATGGAAAGATCAAAAAAGATATTAACCAGTTAAGAAATAAAGTGGTTGGAAAAAATAACACCAAACAAAAAATTAGTTTAACATTGAAGTAACTAAATCACAATTCCAAATTATTATGGCAGTAAAACATGAAGGTTATATGTCAATCAATTAGGTTCGGGGGTCCGATATCAGATCAGACTCGCAAACCCGCAAAATAAAGAATTATGAAAATGAATGCCAATACTGTTCTAGTCCATATGGGTGGCCTGATATGTATTAACTCATTAATATCCGAGATCGATTTAACCCCCGAAATGACACATACAAATATTTTTTATTTCCTGCTGCTTTGTGGGCTTGAGACTGTTGTGCAATTAATTATAATGTCTGTCATTGCTTTCCCCATTACTTACAGTGCAGTAGTGATTTTTTTGTTGCATTTACAGTGCTACGAATAGGTATTTAACTCCCTTACAGGTCCTCGCTAGCACTCTTTGGATATTCTCCTACATTTGCCATTTACTCGTGTGAACACATTTGCGGGCTTGGGGAAGTTGAGCAATTGAATAGCGATTTGCGATTTTAGCCTTGTGAAAGATCAAAGGCTTCTGGAGTCTGTAAGTTACAACTTTAACCGTCACCATTTTTTCAACCCGTAACTCGGAAGCCATTTTGAGCCAGCAATACCAATTGAATATCAAAGTAGCTTGCAACCTCACTTGTGGGCTTCCGGATCTCCCGAAACCTCAATTGAATATGGGCCCTAATTTGCTTACAATTATGTTATATATGCTCCCTGCATTTATATGTCAGCTGTATATAAGTATTTAAGCGTTATTTTAGCTACACCATTTCTATAGGACCTCTGCAGTTCAAGAAAAAAGGCACTTTTCTATTGCCCAGTTCGTAAATGTATACACACTTCAAATAACTCTTAATATTGCCACATATTCTATTAATTAATAGCAATCTAATTACGAGTTAGCCACCCACAATCACTACGGGCAAGTTTGGCCTTAGAACTCCAATGGTTTTAGCAAAGCTCCAATATTATGAGCTCTAAAAAATGAAAGTTACACAAAATCGATATTCTATTAGACCTTTAGCTCGCAAATAAAGTCTAGCTCTCAAATAAAGTCTAACTCGCAACTGAAAAAAATATCAAGATTCTGTCAAAAATATTGCGAATACTAAATAGGACTTGCAAGGGCTTTTTCAAACACTTATTAGAGCTGTAACAGCAATTAAACACACAATACTGTACTTTAAGGAGGCATAAAAATTTATTTTTTTATTATAAATTAGCTAAATTACTTTTTTTCCTTCTTATTTATGCTCTTAGACAGATAACATTTTCAAACATATATTTTTACTTCATTGTGCAGTGGCCCTTTAATTTGCATTTTTTCTATCCAAGTAAATACAGTATATTAGTATTAGTATTGGGCTTACTGTAAATATAAACCGTGCATAAAAGAATATTAGACAATTGTTGCTTCTTGAAATTAAATTATGGCAAGAGCAATATGATAATCACAAAATTCTGAAATAATACACAAATTTAATTATATACAAAAATGGGTGATTGTATGCAATGAGCAATGCATAGTTTATGATTCTCTGAGTATGTAATAAGTGATAAAGTATTTATTTTGATTAGATTACATTACGCCTCATTTACATGCTACTAAATTATCTATTTGCGTACGTACTGCTTCAGTAACTCAGCGCCATGTATCACTCTGTCTGGGTTCCACCCTGCACATATTCAGCAGGGATATCTCCTGTAGTTTTCATTTTCCAATCCTCTGTTTTGTCCGTGCTTGAAAACCTTTATTTTGTAATCAGCACAATCCTCAATGAGCCATAGAAAGTAATATGCAAGACTTCTTGGTTTAGTCCTTCTGTACGAGAGAGGCCTGCAGCGGACTGCTGAGGACTTTTAGTACTGTAGCTATTAGCTAGCAATAAATATATTTAACCAGTCAACCAATGAATGAATACAGAACACCAGCCTCTGAATCAGTTGTACGGCAGGATGCCGCAGTTGGAGACACAACTGTCAGCCTTGGGGATATAGAAAGATCATAGCAAATTGCTTGGAAATTACCAGATAGAAAAACAAGCACTTGTAAAGTGTATGACTCCATTAAAGGGCCACAGTATTCATACAATGAAAAATAACTATTTTGATGAACTGCAATTGGTATGGGGGAAGCTGTTTTAGAAATATAAAATATATACAGCATTTAATTAATTATTCACTTAATTTATTATAAATTGTGTATGATACTTTACTGCAGTGAAATGTACCACTTAGGTTTTTGCTGATATACATTCTGAGCTGGAATTAGTTTTTGCCTACAGAAAGGAAACTTCTGTCTGCACAATGGAAAACTGGGTGCTACAACTGCCTGTGGTTTTATTAGATCTAATGGAAAGCTCATTAGTTTACAATAACAGCCTCCTGAGACAGCAACAGAAAGATGAGGTCAAAAAAAGGAACAGGACACTGCAGTAAAGAAAAATTGTACATAAAAAGAAATATCTGAAGGGCCAGTTTAAGCACTTTTCATGTTAAATCTGTTTCTTAGTTCACCAATAATTAACATTAAAAATACATATTCAAACAGCAGCAAACCAAAGCTTTAACCAGAAAATATATAATATATAAACCGTTTTCCTCATTAATGGCGTTTGCTGTACCCCTCACCACCCTTTTCACTGAACAATACTGAAATGAAGTAAAAGATTTAAACCAAGATAACATCATTTAAGCCTTATCAAGACAGCATAATCAATGTGATTTTTTTTCTCTTCCTTTAATAGTTCTCAGGACAATGAGGCATGTGGTGTGTGGTGCAGCAATGGCCATTAATGAGATAAATTGTTTTTAAATTATATATTCTGGCTAAATGTTTGGAGCCTCATTCAATTAGGGCTTGCAACTCGATTGCAAACAGCAGAATGCCTGCGATTCAGTTGCATGCTGCCGTTGTTCTACTTTTGCAATGATATTCAGTTCGCCGGGCCCGCAAGTTAGGGGCCAACAGCAAAAATCGAAAACCATTGCTGTTGGAAGTAGCATTTGCGGGTTTGGGAGCAAGTCTGTAACTCCCAATGCAGAAACAGCCAATGGAAACAGAGATCAGTGAAGGCCGTAGGACTGAAATCCAACCTCCTTTTTCAAAGTCCTACGGGCTTGGAGGTTGAAGCCATGATCGATTTAACATGAAAATTGAACATTATATAAAGTACTGGAGAATATTGTGCTATTAATTCTGAGACCTAACATCACTTTCACTCTTCCTAAAAGTACAGTATTTCTTTTTTATTTGCTTTTTAAAGTGCTCCGATTTATTATTAAGCACTTTGCGAGACTTCCTTGGTACCAGTAACTTGTGGTTAGATATTTGCCATTTGCTGACTTGACGGAGTGGTTAGCGAGGGGGAATCGGAGCAATTGCATAATGATTTGCGATTTTAGCGTTCTGGACTCTTGCGGCCGTGAACTATCAAAGACTTGGAGGGCATTAACCTTCGATTTGACAAATCGCAATGAATCGTAGCTTGGAGCACGTAACTCGATTGGAGCCCGCAAACAGAAGCCAATTGAACAGCAAAATAACTTGCAACCTCCATTTGAGAGCCCGGATCTCTAAAACGGAGCAATTGAATGAGGGTCTTGGTTTGCTGCTGGGCACATATATTTTTAATCTTAAATAACGGTGAACCAAAAATAAGTTGAGTATTAAAAGTGTGTAAATTGGGTCTTTAAAGCTATTGCTTATTCTTTTTGCTCTCCAAATACATTTTGTTCCTTATCAAACTTAGTTATTTAAAAGAAAAAAAAAATACAGAACACCAGCATGTGAAATCTCATCCCTGTGGGCCTAGCTTTGGGTCACAGCTGTGCAAAATAGCAGCTCTCATGAGGGTGAACAGGAAGAAAGAGGGAGGATTCAGAAGATGTATCTCTGTTACTCTGGGGTAGTGTAAACTTTATATCATGATTACAGGAACAAGCCAACGTGGAGTGACTAAATGAAGTGTGTGTAAGTTCCACTGTTAAATGTTAAACAGTGGCCATGACACAATTTTTGGTCCCTTATATCTTGTACCAAACAATCTACCTGCTCAAGACTTATGAACATGTGTAAGATAAACCTTTATGCAAAATTAATTTTATTTTATAGCCCCTGGATTGAGAAGAATCATTTTTGGTCATCGTCAGTACTGCTCAACACCTCAGAAAAAGTGGAGTGGAAACATTTTCATAATATCTGACATAACATAATTTCTATGGGAAACTGTACTGGTTTTGTTTAGGTTTTTATCTGAATTGATTAACTCACCACAGGAAGCCTGATACTATTTTCTATTCTTTGACTTGCTCTTGGGTGTTTATATTTGCAAATGTACATTTGAGATTCATTTTTCTTAAATTGCCATATAGTCCCAAGGCGTGAAGAATAATCTAATTTAGTGCATGGATTATAACCTGATTTACATCCCTCAACTCAGTTTCTTGTCTAGTTTTCAGATATAGGCTTCTTGTGTGTGACATTTTTTATTACTGCCAAAAGTCTGGAAGGTAAGGGCCAGAAACCAATTTCAGTAACATTGTTAATCATCAATAATCCTTTGCAATTCCTATTTTATATTATTTTTAGTTACGTTAAATCTTTGATTACATCATTCAGCAGATTATGATAAGCTTGTAAACCTCATGATAAAAATCTCAAATAAGTCATAACAACATACATCTTCTACCTTGTCTCATGAGCTAACACTTTATGTTTTTTCCTTTATGGGTGTACTGGGCAAACATGTGAAGATAAATGTAACAATATGGGATGATAGAAGTACTGTATATAGTTAAAGGTTAAAGAAAAAAAATAATCTTTAAAGGACCACTGACATTCAAGAAAAGCTGTATTTGTTTGTGGAGTGTATAACAGACTAATAACCCTAGCTGTGTAAACTGGGAACAAAAAAACATCTTAGAGAAAATAAGAATTATGGTAGGACATATATTGTCTGTTTCATTATTTATTTATAGCTGGAGCATGAGGGTATTTTTATTTATAAGTGGAGGGAGGGGATAGAAAAGATGATTTAATGATTTAATATATCTTTTTGAATTTGACATCTATCTCTTTTCTCCACACATGCTCAGAAATGGGCAGCTTGCAACAATGAATGCAAGCCCTATGCCTCCAGAAATGTAAATGCTCCTCCTTTGTTTCTATTTAAAACTAGTTTTGCCATATATTTCTGCCTAATTATGCCTTTAGATTCAAAATCTCTGACTTTTGCAAATACAGCAAAGTAAGTAATAAAACACTACTATTAGCATTAGTTTCGTTTTATGGCAAACATCTTGCAAAGACAGTAGAAGAAAGAAGGGATTGTACAGCTAAAGTTCAGAGAATAGGTTTAAAGGACAATTGTGCTCATTTTGTGTCTTTTGATAAATGTATGAATAATAAGCCATATGCTTGTAAAAAATATAAATAAAATATGGACATCGCCTTTACATTTTTAATTGTTATGTGTAATTATTATTTACAGCGTAAAAAAAGTAAAAATGTTAACTAATTGGAATGGGTGATAACTAATTGGCACTGGGTGATGATGTCATTTTTAAGCCAAACACCAAATACCTGGAAATGGAACTGGAAGGATTATTAAGCAACATTTTTAAATCACTTTTTAAGAATGGGACGGGATATTTTATGTTACACATTTTCTGACTTATTTTAAGTATAATGTGTTATATCACTTTTACATACTTCATTACATACCACTTTTTGCAGTCTAGTTTTTGTTTTGCAGTTTGTCTTTAAATTTGGGAGGCTGGACCTGAACCTTGTTCTGGAAAGCAGCTAATTAAAAATCACAATCTGGACTAAAATTAATCTATCTAGGATCAAATATTTACACAAGCCATTGATAAGTGCTACTTTATTTCTTCTAGTTATATTTAGCAGGGATATGTTTCTGCCTAGGCTCATGAGGCCAAGGCCTAGGGCAGCACATTTCCAAAGGGCATCAGGCTGCCTGAGGATGCAGTGGAGTACATTGAATATGTCTGTATATGCCCAGGAATGTCTATATGCAGTGATATTTCTGGCAGTAATATTTCCCTAGTACTGTTCTGTATCAGAAAATATGTTCATTATACGACTACTAGCGACTTGCCTGTCAAAAAATAACAGTCAATAAAATTTGAAGCCATGGCAATGCTGTTTGCCACCCAATGTGAAGATTTTTCTACTGTGAGGACCTTCCGCGCTCATTTCGAGCCTCTCCTCTGGTGTACTTTTGCTCCTCTGAGCAGCCTCTGCGCTCATCACAAAGACAGATACATATGTCTATATTTTTGTAAATAATAATCAATTAATTAGTTAGTTAATAATTTAATATACTTTACTTATTTGTAATTAATATATCCATCAATCAATAAGCTGAAGAGCAAGCAGTCTCTTTTTATTGTCCTGCAGCATATCATGTCCATTTGGACTGTTGCTGGCCTGAGGAGATAGTTTTATTAATGTCCCAACTGTGCATTAGAAATAGGCTGTGTGTGCGAGGGCAAACCATTGGTTTATTTGTGTAAAGCGCTACTGTAGATGCGTAATGTTGTGATTTGCAAGTTCGGAGTGTAATGTAGCGTCGTAAGTGTATGTGCTACGCGGATCGTGAGTATTTGGCATCCTTTGTAGAAGTGTATTTTGTACCTCGTATGTTCCTGTGTGAAAATGGTATGCTGTTGGCGGTGTGTTGCACCGTCCAAGGTCATGTAGCCTCGTTTTCATTTTTTCGGGCCGACATTTTTTCTCTCGCTTAGCCGATTTTTGAGTGCCGAAACTCTTGAATATCGACTTAAATTTGCGTCCCACCTCACTTCCAGAAGTCCTGGCTGTTCCCCTGTGCTGTGTGTGATGTTTTTGTTGTTTTTTTTTGTGTGTATTATTTGTGTTTTTTGTTTTTCACGGTTCGGCCGTTAACTTTGTATTTTTCCGACCTCGTATTTTTTTTTTCTAAGTCTCGCATCTCATATTTTATTTTTTTCAAAGTCCTGCGTCTCGTAATGTTTTTTTTTCTAAGTTGCTCGTTCGTCAACTGCTTAAATTGCGAATCGGGCAATTGAATATGGCTCTATCCAAGCACAAAGGGTATTTTATTTTACAGATGTGTTTAGTTAGTGAACAAAAGCAAGGTCTTCAGTAACTAAAAACTTATTTAAAAGATGCTATGTGCTTATACAGAGCCCTATTCAATTGTGCAAATGGCAATTTAATAAGGCTGTAAGGCGATCCTTTTTTTACCTAAGTGTTTGTAGGCAAAGTCCCGTGTTTCATTGCCTCCACTGCTCACCTCGCTTTGCTGGGAATTGTGGTGCCTTAACGACTTGCCTCGCTACGCGAGGCTCACAGGCGATGAGCGCCTTTGCGCTCATTGCCCAAGTGCTGTGCGTGTTAGTGCCTTAACAGCTCGCCTCGCTAAGTGAGGCTTGAGGGTGATAAGCGCCTTTGGCGCTCATCGCCTAAGTGCTGTGAGTTTTAGTGCCTTAACGTCTCGCTATGAGTTAACTCGCTGCAAGTTAACAGCTTGCAGGTGATGAGTGCCTTTGGCGCTCATCGGCTAAGTTCTGTGCTGCAGGTTTTAGTGCCTTAACGGCTCGGCTCGCTATGCGAGGCTTGCAGGCAATGAACGCCTTGGGCGCTCATTGCTAAAGTGCTGCGAGTTAATGGCCCGCTTCGCTTCGCGAAGCTCACAAGCGATGAGCGCCTTTAGTGCTCATCGCCTAAGTCGTACGCTCCATGCAAAGCGTGACAACATCTTGTAGTTCAAGAATTATAATATGTGACTAGCGACTTGCCCGTCAAAAAATGACTGTCAATAAAATTTGAAGCCATGGTGATGCTGTTTGGCACACAATGTTAAGCTTTTTATACTTCGGCACTCATTGCATACCTCGCGTGTCCTTTGGCTCCTTTCTATAATCTTTTAAATACAAATTAATGAATTAATTGAATAATAAATTAATATAGTTTACCTTTTTGTAATGAATTAAGTAATGTTGTTAGTGGCAAGTTAGGATTATAAAATAGCGTAGTTTATCTATGTCCTACAAGGTTTGCCGTCCTTTGTAATAGTGTATTTTGTATCTTGTACGTTCCTGAGTTAAAGTGTTACGCGGTTGTCAGTGTTGTGGGCGGTCCAGGGTCGTGAAGCCACGTTTTCATTTTTTGGAGCACAATTTTTTTGGGGGGCTTACCCGATTTTCAAGTTGCGAAACTCAGCAAAATAGACTAAAATTTGCATTCCACCTCACTCCCAGACGTCCTGGTTGTTCCCTTGTACGGTGTGTGATGTTTTTGTAGTATTTTTTATTTTTTTTGTATGTGTTTCATATTTTTTGCTTTGCGCGGTTCGGCTGCTAAGTCCGGCCTTTTTTTTTTTGCCTCCACTGCTCGCCTCGCTTTGCGAGGCTCGCAGGCAATTAGTGCCTTTGGCGCTCATTGTCTAAGTGATCTGATTTAACGTCTTGCATTGCTTCGCAAGCGATGAGTGCCTTTAGGCGCTCATTGCCTAAGACGTACGCACCACGCAAAGCGTGACGACGTCTTGTTGTTCGACAATTAAAATATGTGATTGTAATTGTTTAATTCTTACCGTCAGCTCCAACTCTCCGTGACCGTCAGCACACCAGGTGCATCTATCGTTATGTCTCTAGTAGTAATTGTCCATAAGGTTTTCTTGGCAAAGATACTGGAGTGGGTTGCCAGTACCTTCTTCAGTGTACTATGATTTGTCTGTCCTCTCTACCATGACCTGACCATCTTGAGTGACCCTACATGGTATTGCTCACAGCTTCATAGAAGTACACAAGCCCCTTCTCCACGACAAGGTAGCAATCCAGAAGAGGTATATGACTATAGGTGTGGTTTAATGAATATTGCAAGAAATATTACTTAATTTTTTTCTGCTTGCCTCTAGTATGTTGCCATGTTGGCCTTTCTACATGCGATTCCTAAGAGTGTTTCACTCTGTGTGGATTCAGGTATCCGCCTGTGAAACTACATATTGCAGCCTCTAGGGCATGCAATATAGACTGCTCCATATAGGTTCACAGTCACATGGTTTGGCTTCTACACTAGAGATTCTAGTTCTGCAAATAAAAAAAATCCAAATCCTCCCTCACTGACCTTTAAAGGATGATGAAAACAAATTTCTCGTGAATTTCAAAGAGCATGTTTTAAATATCACAAATGTTGACATTCTGCTTGAAAATATCTGCTTGAACTTCCTTGAAGGAGCATACTATAGTGTGTATGTTTCACTGGCAGTACAGTATTTCCCATATATTACTGCTCAGTGGCTGACAGGGGTCAGAACAGTTAAACAAGTTTATTGTGCTTTGAGAACATAATTTGAACAAAAACCCAATATGACACATTTACAAATGCCCACTTTTATATGAAATAAAAAAGAATAAATACTGTATATTTCCATGTCCATTTAAAGAGCTAATGTGTGAACACTTATTGAAAGGCATACTTTTTATCAATCATTTGCAGCTCTGATCACTTTATTAATTGTATGCTGCTGAGTCACACTAGGAGAATTCTATGTAAATGTGTGTGTGTGTGTGGGGGGGCGGTCAGTGAACACTCCTCCTCCAGACTCTGTGAGTGAACCCAGAAGCAGCTGTATGCGGAGTTGCACCAATTATGTGCTTGTGCGAGGCAGAGCCACGCTATGTGCCTACGTGTTGAAGCAACATTATGGAACCTGCGAGGCGGAGAAGAAAGGAGGGAAGGACAGGGGGTGGGGAGAGAGGGGGAAAGAAGAGGGGCTGGGGAGAGAGGGGGGACGAATGGGGGGGTTAAGGGAGAAAGAAGAGAGGGGGAGAAGAGAGAGAGAAGAGAGGGGGAATAGAGGGAGGGGAGGAAGTGGGGGAGAAAGAGGGATACAAAATGAGGAGGGGAAAAGAGAGGGAGGGGAGAGGGAGGCAATGGAGGGAGGATCAGGGAAGAATAGAGGTTTGAAAAGAGAGGGGGAAGAGAGAGAGCGGAGGAAGACAGGTAGGGGAGGCGATAAGAGTAGGAGGGGAGAAGAGAGGGAGGGAAAGAGAGAGGGGAGAGCAAGGGAGGGGGAGAACAGAGGGGGAGAGAGGAAGGGGGGAGAGAGAGGGGGAGAAGAGAGGGGGGGAGAAGAGAAGGAGGGGAAGAGAGGGAGGGGAAAAAGAGAAGGGGGATAGAGGAAGGGAGGGAAAGGGTAAGAACAAAGGGGAGGGGGAGAAATGAGGGGGAGGAGAAGGAGGAAGAAGAGGGAGAAGAGAGGGGGGAGATTATGAGGGGGAAGAGAGATGGGGATGGAGAAGAGGGAGGGGAAGAAAAAAGGGAGGGGAGAAGAGAAGGGGGAATAGAGGAGAGAAGAGGGAGAGGATGAAGAGAAGGAGGGGGAGAAGAGAGGGGGGAGAGAGGGAGGGGAGGAAGGGAGGGTGAAAAGAGGAGGATGGTAGAAGAGAGAGGGGAAGAAGAAAAGGAGGGATGAAGAGAGGGAGGAAAAGGAGGTGAAGAGGGAGGGGGAAGACAGAGAGATGGAGGTAAGGGAGCGAGAGAGGGAAAGGAGGAAGAGAGGGGGAACGAGAGAGAGGGAGGGGCACAGAATGAGAGGGAGGGGGACAGAGTGAGAGGGAGGGAGAGAGAAAGGGAGGGGAGTGAAAGAGAGAGAGACAGAGAGCACAGAGAAAGTGATAGAGAGGTGGGCACAGAGAGAGAGGGCACACAGATAAAGGGAGAGGGCACCCAGAGACAGTACAGAGAGAGTCAACACAGACATTTAAACATAACATGTATGACACCGTAATTTATGACGGGCATGTTACTAGTAATACATAAAACACTTTAAAAATAAGTAAGTTTAGGATTTTTTTATAATTTGCTCAATTCTCCTTCTTTTGCGTATTGCATACAGTGGTCCCTTAAGGTAAAAGATTACCTAACAACTGCAACGTGCCAGTGCTACAAATTAAAATTAAGAAATAAATAATTGTGCTAATATAATTGAAATTATCTGTTCATGCATAATATATGAAAGCTTTGTCTGTTTTATTCTGAAACATCAAACAATTCCCAGGCTGTTTGCCACAAAAGAATATAATGAACTTAAAACAGCTTTTGTACCCTGAACCACAGGTTAAAAAATTAGTAAGTAGAAATAAGTATCAAGCAAATGGCTGTGCCTCCATGTAGCTGTTAATTATGTAATATGGGCTCCTTAGCCAGTGTGTCAGGTTCAATAAATGTATATTTCAAGTTTAAAATGTTGAATGAAAGTTTCTGACCCTGACAAGGTTAATTTCAGCTGAGACGTGGCGAAATGTAATGGGAATAATATTACATTAATATATGTCATTTTCAGATGCATTTTAGGAAGAACATACCTAATACTGCAATTGCTTTAAGTAATTGCTCTTCTTATCAGTTGCAGAAGCTAATTGGACAAAGTAGGTAACACATAAATGAATGCTTTGATGTGATATCAAATGCTGTAAATGATGCGATTTCACACCTCAGCTAAATTAAAGCCCACTGTATGAATTTGTGATAAGATGCATAGTTTACATACTTTTGGTAATCCCCTGTTAGAAATGTCTCTATTATAGAGAAAGTAACAAACATGGTAAATTTAAAATGCAGTGTTTTGGATTTATTTTTTAAATACACAGTCAACAAAAATAAAAATAAACACATAACAAAGAGCTCAATTACATTGTGGGCTTATAAGGCTAGTGAGAATTAATCTAGGTAACTGTATTTGGGACTTTTGTAAAGACAGAAGTATGTCAACAATATATTTCTAGCACTGCCAGGCCTAATTTTTCCATTAGGCAAACTAGGCAGTTGCTCGGGACGCCTGTCTATGGAGGATGGCATGCGTCAGCTACTGCTGCTTATACAGTAAATATGTAGGAGGCAATGACTGTTGTTAGTTGACAATAACAAAGTTCATCTGTAACTAGCTAATTTTTGCTTCTTATCTATACACCTCTTTGATGGGAGAGTGACAAATCAGCACAGACCGTGGAGATTGTTATCCTCCTGAGTGACTGAGCCACCCTATTCAGGATTGCACTGAATGCGAAGGGGGCTGGAAATGGTGCCACAAATATTGCCTGCTTCACCTTACCCTGGTCAGTATACAACAGCTGGTGAGACTCCCACATAAGCGGTCGGACAATAAAAAAACTTAAAGTGACACTGATTACCATTGGCATATGGAATGTGCGTACACTACTGGACAACATCATGGCAAACAGAGACTAGAAGAGAGAATGTCAGACATTGTCGCCAGAGAGCTACAACTTTGACATTGCAGCCCTTAGCTAAAGTCGCCTTGCTAATGAATGATAACCGTCTTAACCGACTTAGCGGTGGCTAGGGTTTATTTTCATTACCTAAAGCGGCAACCCCGAGCCACGCTTGGGATCACACGCTTTCTTCCTCCGACGCCGACATCCCTGCGAGCATATTGATGCAGGGGGGCCACGTCAGCACCCCCGAGTGTACCGATTTGGCCAGACCGCCAGAGCGGTTAATCAGTGGGTGGCTATATTTTATTCTGGAGTGTGCCCAGAAGCAATGAGCAAGGCAAATCTGGAGTTGGTTTAACCATCAAAAATTGTCTTGTTCCGGGAACTTGTTAGCCTCCCTAACAGTGTGAGTGACTGGCGTATGATAATGCAGCTCCTGCTTCAAAATGGAAGACAAACCACTTTGATCACTGCATAGGTTCCCAAAATGAACAACCCTGAGCATGTGAAAAGGCAATTGTATGAAGAATGAAATGCCCTACTATTATCAGTGCACCATCAGTGATTCTGCTTGGTGATCTTAACGCAAGAGTCGGTTGCAATGCCACAGCCTGGAAAGAAGTAATCGGGTCAAATGGAGTTGGCAAGTATAACAGCACTGATCTCTAATTGACTACATCATCGTCAGGAGAATGAACAAATATGATTTCAGGGTGACAAAGTACATGTGAGGCTCTGACTGTTTAACTAATCACAGGATTATAGTTTTCAAAATGACGCTCTATATCATGACAAAAAGCCGACCACAAAGCTGTAAGGCCCTCTAAAGGATCAATGTATCGAAGCTGAGGTACAGCCACATCACTGAGAATCTAGTCAAAAATCTAGATAATGAGCTTGTTGATTTTCATCCTGAGTATGACGTTGAGAAAGACGGGAATTAATTCCGCCATACAGTCCATACAAATGTACTGAAGTTAATCTGGCCCGTTTCATGCATGCATCAAAACTGGTTTGTCAAAAGTGATGTGGAAAGCCTAACTTGGTGAGAAAAAATGTCCTGTATCATGCCCATCAGAACAAAAATCATCAGTGGCAAAGAACTACGCCTTCATCAACACTCTCAGAACAGTACAAAACAAACTATGCAAAATGATGGACTTATGGCTGAACACCAAAGCAAATGAGATACAGTTGTGCTCAAAAGTTTGCATACCCTGGAAGAAATTGTGAAATGCTGAAATTTATTTTGAAAATATGATTGATCATGCATAAAAAAACTGTGGCTTTTTAAATCGCAATTAGTATATGTGTATAAATAGTCAATGAGTTTGTTAGCTCTAACATGATTGCACTGAGCAGTTTCGATACTGAGCCATGGGGAGCAGAAAAGAACTGTCAAAAGAACTGCATAACAAGGTAATGGAATTTCATAAAGATGAAAAAAGATATCAAAATATATCAAAAGTCTTGAAAATGCCAGTCAGTACTGTTCAATAACTTATTAAGAAGGGAAAAATGAGGGGATCCCTTCGGAATACAAAGAAAAACTCACAGGTAACCTCAGGAGAAATACCAGGCTACTCTGGAAAAAGACGGTGTGGTTGTTTCAAGGAGGACAATACGACGATACTTGAACAAAAATGAACATCATGGTCAAGATGCCAGAAAGAAGCCTTTACTGCGCCAATGCCACAAAAAAAAACCTGGTTACAACATGCCCGGCAACACCTTGACACGCCTCAAAGCTTCTGGCACTCTGTAAGTTGGAGTGACAAGACCAAAATAGAGTTTTATGGTCACAACCATAAGCGCTATTTTTGGAGAGGGGTCAACAAAGTCTATAGTGAAACGAATACCAACCCCACTGTGAAGCATGGTGATGGCTCACTGATGTTTTGGGTGGGTGTGAGCTCTAACGGCATGGTGCATCCTGTGAAAATTGACTGCAAGATGAATGCTGCATGTTATCAGAAAATACTGGCAGATAATTTGCATTCTTCTACACGAAGGCTGCGCATGGGACGCTCTTGGATTTTCCAGCATGACAATGACCCTAAGCACAAGGCCAAGTTGATTCTGCAGTGGTTATAGCAGAAAAAGGTTGTGGAGTGGCCATCACAGTCTCCTGACGTTCATATCATCAAGCCACTATGGTGAGATCTCAAATGAGCGGTTCATGCAAGACGATCAAAGACTTTGCATGACCTGGAGGCATTTTGCCAAGACGAATGGGCAGCTATACCACATGCAAAAAATAGGGGCCTCATAGACAACTATTACAAAAGACTGCACGTGGTCATTGATGCTAAAGGGGGCAATACACAGTATTAAGAACTAAGGGTATGTAAACTTTTGATCAGAGCCATTTGGGTAACTTATTTTATCATTATGATTTAAAAAGGAGCCAAACAACTATGTGATAATAAATGTCTTCATAAAATCACTTTCCTTCAATAAAATATATTTTTTTGCATGATCAGTCTTTTGAACACAACTGAAGAGGCGTATGCAAACAGGAAAGAGTCCAAGCGGTTTTATGAAGCCCAAAACACAAGCAAGAGTCTGTTCTAGCACCCACGCTGTTCAGCATGTTATTCTCTTCCACTGTGACCAATGCCTTTCAGAACTGTGCTTACGAAGTAGGCCTAAAGTACGAAACTGACAGGAAACTCTTTCATTTGAGGTAACTGCTGTAAGACCTGTAGGGGGTTCTCTAACTGGAAGATGGAGAGGGGTAAAAATATCATGGACAAGTTGATCATAAATATTGAACTGTTCCCTGTGCATGGAGTGCCTCATGAGTAGAAGTTGGGAGGAGTGGTAAATAAAGGGCTACTGCAAAAAGTACTAATATTCATTTAAAAGGTTACATTTTAAACATTACAAGGTTGTTGTTTTTTTTGTTTGAAGAATAACTGGTCTATAGTGCAGAAAAATGGCATTCATTTTAGACCTTGTGGTGACAGAGTGACAGGGAGCCAATATTTTTTAATGAAGGCAAAGAAGGTTTTAAATGCATGATAGAGAGCCATGTTTTTATAACTGTAGTGAATATAGATATTTTAGAAACGTTTAGTTATTGATTGTTTTTTTTTTTTCAAAGACTTAATTAATTGGGTTATACGGACACCATCGTGACTTCCCAAATCCATTTTCGTTTTTCAACAAAATCCAAATAAACATAAACAATAGGTTTGGATACGTGTTGTTAAGGGTGTGGGTCAATCTTTCGTAAATCATTATATTATTTAGTCTGTTAATTATGTCTTCTTTGATTAATTCTTATGATTTCCATTTTTTGGCCGCAGCATTAAAAATTGTAGCCATATTTTTGGATTTTTAGTGATGTCGGGGTTAGGTATACTTAAAAGACAAAGGTCTATTGAGGGCTTGATTGTGGTGTTTAGGGTTTCGGATGCTACTTTGATGATATTAAACCACATGTTTTGAGATAACTGGCAATCCCACCAAATATGGCAGAAGGTACCTTTTTCTTTGCAGTTTCTAAAGCATTAAGGGGGGATTTGTGGGTTGTGTTTATGTAGTTTGTCTGGGGAAAAATATGCTCTTTTAAGGATGTTTTTGCTTTTTGCTAAATAGCTAAAGTAAACTGATTCTTTAGTTAAGTTTGAACATATACAGCCTTATTAAATTGCAATTTGGCAAATTTTAAAGGACTCTATATAAGCACAGAGCATATTTTTTACAGAAGTTTTTAGTCAGTGAACTTCTATCCAAAAGCAAGATCTTCACTAACTAAAACTTCTGTAAAAAAAAATATGCTCTGTGCTTATATAGATCCCTTTAGAATTTGCAGAATTGCAATTTAAGAAGGCTGATATTTTCCCACTTTTGGTGGTCCCATGTGACTCCTAGGTCTAAATCCAATTGATTGCTTTTTTAAACCTTGGGATTGATCTAAATTCTATAAATGTGTGTAATAAGATAAAATGTTGTGTTTTTGAATTTTCACAAATGAGGGCACTCTGAACTTATCGGGACTTGCCCTGCACCATCATGAAAAGCAGTCAAATTCAAGCAGAAGTGCTATAACCCTTTTTCTTTTAAGCTTTTTTCACTGATTTTATAATTATTTTTAAATGCTGCAGTATGAGATTTTAAAGCTCTCTTTGGCACCATTGCATTTATTGCAACAAACTCTTAATTCCTAAAGAGACTATAAATTACAAACTCACTCTGCATGTGTAGAGAGTTTTTTCGCTGCAATAATGCATTTTAACTTACCTTTGGGGTTAATATATTTGAAAAAAGCAAATCTGATTTGTTGTAGGAAATAAAATAAATGTGTATATGCTCCAATATTTTTATTGCAGCAGACAGATTGCATTGGCATCTCTGTGAAGCTTGTAATTTTCTGTTATTTTGTTGGGGGCGGCATGCCCCAACTGCCGCCCACAGCAAGTTGACTTTTGCATTGGGGCCGTCCATGCACTGGCTCTACCACTGGGTGAAGGGGGTGGGGGAGAGAGAGAGGGAGAAAGGAGAGAAAGAAGGGAGAGGGAGAAAGGAGACGGGGAGAGAAAGTGGGAGAAAGAAGAGAGAGAGAGAGAGAGAGAGAAAAAAGGGGGAAAGAGAGAGGGAGAAAAGGGAGGTAGGAAGGGGGAGAGAGAAGTGAGAAAGGAGAGGTAAAAGGAGAGAAAGAAGGAGAGGGAGAGAAGCAAAGAGAGAGAAAAGAGAGCAAAGGGAGAGAGAGAGAGAGAGAGAGAGAGAGAGAGAGAGAGAAAGAGGGAGAGAAGGGAGATGGAGAGAAATGGGGGAAGGAGACAGAGAAGAGGGAGAGAGAGAAGAGGGAGAGAGAGACAAGGCGGATAGAGAGGAGTGAGAGAGAAGAGAGAAAGAGAGGGAAAGTGAAGAGGATGAGAGAAGGGGGAGAGAGTGAGAGAAGGGGGAGCGAGTGATATATATATAAATATATATATATATATATATATATATATATATATATAAAATGTTGGCATCAGAGAGGGACCCAGAAGAGAGAAATTTGGGACTTCTTATATACATATA
Organism: Discoglossus pictus; assembly: GCA_027410445.1. Taxonomy (NCBI): domain Eukaryota; kingdom Metazoa; phylum Chordata; class Amphibia; order Anura; family Alytidae; genus Discoglossus; species Discoglossus pictus. The sequence continues at coordinate 100,054,225 of CM050171.1, read as the reverse complement.
GTATTTATTTTTTCTCACCTGGGGGGGCAAACTTGGGGATAGATCCAGGCGGCAAAAGTTCTAGCTTCGCCACCGTGTAGGACCCTCCCAGAGGCAACAGAGGCAAACAATCTGCAGGCAGTACCAAGGGAGTTTATTTGTATTATACAAAAACTCTGATAAGATGGTGAAATATGCATTAATTTTAGAAATTCTAATATTTATTTTTCTTGAATTTCAGTACTTTGATGATGCAGAGCAGTATTGATAAATTGTATATTCCTTTAACTTAATGATGCATTTCAAATGAACTGAGTTGGGGTTTAAGTTACTCATATTTAATTGCATTAGCTTTCAGTATAAGTGCACTCAGGTCCCACTGTTTACAACATTTGTTCTTGTCACTTCACCGTTACACAAACAGAACAGTGTGTTGCCATGACTGAAACATTTATTTGTTCCCATAGGTAATGCAATTAAGGTTACAAAACTACTTCTTTCTTTTCAGTTAGTTTATGTGACCGAAGCTGCCAGGTTTGGCTCAATTTAACTTTACTTATCTAAGAAACTTGTATCAATGACATTGGAGATAAATAAAATTGCTCATGGATACTCCTGCAATACTCCTTTGTGGTTCCTATCTACCAACAAATCTATGTTTTTATCTTTAACCGGGTTTATACAAAAGCACAGCAACCTAAAGTGTGGGAAAGAGATATATGTTATAATAAACTGAAATAAAGTGTTTTTCTCTTAAACAGTGTTTCTCAACAGTAGGTCTGATACCTTGTTAAAAATATATAAAAATATATGAGTAAAAAAAAGGAAATAAGGATTGGTTTGAGAAAAAGGCATATATGATGTGAGAAAGATTGATAATGTGTAGAGATTAACCCTGTATACTTGTCCATGTCTGCATTAACCAGATTATTGAAGCAGTTGTCCTGTAATAATGATTTAGATTTCAACAGCAGTCCAGAAAAGTTTTGGATTGGAGACACAAGGTCCCTGGTTCCATAAAAGTAGGGACCTGAGGTGTAAAGCATGTGAACACACACATATTTAACACATATAGGTCAATATTGTTAAGGTGGAATATGATAAATTAACATTTTGTATCATTATAGCATAGGTTTTATTTTTTGCTGTCAGATGAATATTGGCATTGAGCACTTTTTTATAAAAAGATATAACTACATATTCCTCATACAGAACCACTCCAAAATGCACCTACACAATGTTGTATTACTCTTGAAAACCAAATAAACACAAATAATCAATTTTATTTTTTTATTATTATCATTAATTTGTGTCGCACCGACATATTCTGTAGCGCTGTACAAGGGGAGGCTCAACCATTGTGATTCAGTTGCCTGTTCATACTTGGGCATATACTGAAAATGCAGTTGGACAAACCTGCATTAAATGGTCACTAATGAATTAGAGAAGACAGTATTCTCTAGAGAAGATTCTGATGCTGGGAAGGATTGAAGGTTGAGGGTCAGTGACTGACAAATGTGCCTGTCTTGGTGAGGTCTATAGGGTCACTGAAGGTCGGACACGACTGAACGACTAAACAACAACAATGAATCAGAACATATAAGTTTATCATATTGGCAAGTTACAAATAAAATTAGGAAAACTAAGAACATATGCAAAGTGAACTATAAAGTGAACTGTAAAGTGCTGCAAATAAGTACCTAATCAATGTTATTGTTATGCCAAGCACAGAGCAAGGTGTACATCAAAGAACAGCAGGGAACAGATAAGCAGCAGGAGAGACATGGAATCCAATACCAAATGTGCCAAAGAACCTGAGGCAGAAGAATAGCCCTTCGATCCAATGATCAGGGCAGGATGAAAACAGAAGAGCAGGTCCAGCAGAAACAATCTAGGAGTGCATAGGAATGCAGTTGCACAGCAAATCAACTGAGCACTGAGGCCTAGTTTTGGCTGCAATAATTAGGTCCAGGAGGAAGTAGCAGGTGAGGTGAATCAAAACCTAATCAGTAGCCGAGTGCCCAGTTAAACAGATCTCCATATGGTGTTATGGCAAACAGCATTCTTCCAAAAACATGTACAAATCTCGTTGACTGACTGTGAGAGTCACTTAGCTGCAAACACACAGCTCGATTGAAGCTGCAGCCCAAGTGGTAGCATGACAGTGCCGCTCAGCAAGGGGAGTCTCTGGATGTCAAGAGGACCTGGATGAGTTGGGTGCGCCCTATGAAATGTTCAAATTAATCCAAATGTCGATGTTAAATGCAGATTCCCAGGAGTCGTCATCAGGACCATAGCCTTCCCATCTAATCATGTATTGCAGCTGATGGCCTCTCATTCTGGAATTCAATAAATGTTCATCACTATAGTATTCAGTGCGATCTACCAGGGAATGGCTTATTTTCAGCTGGTTTGTGTAATGTTATGTGGAAAAATGGATGAAGCTTCATGTGAGGGTGGAGCAGCAATCTATAGACCAAGTCATTAATTTTAGCCTGGAATGGAAAAGGTCCAAGAAACCTTTCTTCCAGCTTCTAAGAAAGTCAGTTCAGTCTGAGATTCTGGGTGCCCAGAAAATAAGGAGCAGGTATTCATGAGCAATCTGCTGCAGCTTGGTATCACTCTTGAACTTGATAGACAGTATGGTGAAGAATGGATAATTGCCTTTTTAACTGTATAATCAGTTGGTGTACTTCAGGTACTGAGGAGGCTGCTGGGATCTCAAGGGCAAAGTAAGAGTGGAACGCATAATTTGAATAGAAATATGACTTTTTGGTACTGCAGTTTCTGCTCCATTTTCAAAGCTCTCCAAAACCTTGTAGTGAACTGTGTTCCTCAATCCGAAAGGTACTGATCTAGAATTCCGTGGAGGTGAACAATCTCCCTTATAAATAAATCTGATGTTTCTTTGAAGTAAGCTTGCTGAATGTCAGGAAGTGTGCCATTTTAGTGAGAGGGCAAGTGTGACAGATCCATCTATATGGACTGATATTGCTGGTTCGTCTGTTTTGCCTCCGTCCATGGAATAATACATATGGATGTATATAATAGTATGGGGTAGTCCTGTTGTACACATTGCAACATACATATTGCAATATGAGAAGGGCACCCAGCTGGACACAAAGGCTAATCACTTAAGAAAACACACTTAAGTGATAGCAGCCAGGAACAATAAGGTCCTAACAGACAGAGAGGCGCCTTAACCCCATGAAATCTACAGGTTGTCCCACTCACAAAATCAAGGCAAAAGTTCAGGCTCAGAGAGATGTTACTCTCTACACCGGCAGAGGTAGAATGAGCAGTTAGCCACGTCTAGTGTGTGGCTCCTGGGGGAGGGGACTCCTGGTTCCCACGCCTTAACTCTGTCTGATTGGCCAGAGGTAATTATGGGTTGACCAAAGGTTGTCACTGCCCCTATTGTGTATGTGAAGGGTTTAAAAAATGTGTGTTGTTTTAATAAAAGAGAGTTCACTTTTTGACCCTCAACACGGAGCGTGGTCTCGTTCTTGGGGGTGTCGTAATAACTGGTGGCAAGTGACGGGATGAACCTCATCGCCCAGAGAGACAACTACATCCAAGATTTATGGTAATACAATACCAAAGACTGAAAAGAGCTACCCTTAAAGACCTACTGGAACAAAGAGGCAGACAAGCCAGTAATCTCAGGAAAAGGGAGATTATTGCAATGCTAAACGAAATGGATGAAGGAACCAATGGGCCCAGCACAGCTGACAGAACCCCCGAAGAGGCAAGCTTTGACCGGGCGGTAAGAATCAGACTGGCTCATTATGGTCCCAACTCGTCTTCAGAGATCATCAGCCGGGTCTTGGACGCTGTAGATGCCAACCTGCGACGCCAAAGCGGTGCTGCAGCAGCTCCAGTTCTAGCAACCCTGGTGGAGAAAAGGAAGGTACAGTTTGCAGCTTTTAAATCCTTCATTGAAACAGAAGGGGAGATTGATGGGTACCTTGCTGATTTTGAGCGGCAATGTGAGCTACACAAGGTACCCGCAGAAGACTGGGTTACTATATTGTCCGGAAAGTTATCCGGCCAGGCCAGTGACGCTTTTCGGGCCATTCCTGATGAGGAAATTGGGGATTATGTGGCTGTAAAGAAAGCTTTGCTCTCCAGGTATGCTGTTACACCGGAGGCATACCGGAGGCGGTTCAGAGACACTGCCAAACTAACTGGGGATTCCTACGTCGAATGGGCATGTAAAGTACACCGCACAGCCGCTCACTGGATGGCGGAGTGTCAAGCCGTATCCGGGGAAGAGGTGCTGCAGATGTTCCTGCTGGAACATTGTTTTGAGAAATTATCCCCAGGCGTCAGAGAGTGGGTAAGGGACCGCAAACCCTCCACCCTGCATGAAGCAGCCCGCCTGGCAGATGAGTACACGGATGCCCGTAAACTGGACAGTGCTATTGTTAAGATTCCTGCCAGAGTGGAGTACCGACCAGCAGCACCCCCTCCAGCTAATCACTACCCTCAGCCGCCCCGGTTTAATTCACGGGACTACTCACAGCCCATCCAGTGTTTTGGGTGCAAGCAGCTGGGGCACAAACAACTTGAGTGCCCACTGAATAACGCTTACCAGGCCCAGTCCTGGAGGAGACCCACTAGCGGTAACCAGCGCAACCCTCAGCCGCCCCGGTTTAATTCACGGGACTACTCACAGCCCATCCGGTGTCTTCGGTTCAAGCAGCTGGGGCACAAGCGGCCGGAGTGGCCGCTGAATAACGCTAACCAGGCCCAGTCTTGGAGGAGACGCACCAGCGGACACCAGCACAACCCTCTGCCTGCTGCCCACTGCGTAGAGGAGGAGGAATGTTGGGGCGTCCTGCACGAGGCAGACCCCGTCCAAGCTGCCCACTGGGATAACCGACAACAACACCGGCAACTGGTCAAAGTAAACGGGAAGGAGGTCAGTGGTCTGCAGGATACCGGTGCAACCATGACATTGCTCCAAAAGCACTTGGTGTCTGAGAACCAACACACCGGAGACACTGTGGCTGTGAGAGTAGCCGGAGGCGCTGTGTTCCGCCTACCCGTTGCCCGGATACATTTGGATTGGGGAGTAGGCGCTAGACATGTGAATGTGGGGGTCATGAGGGATTTACCAGCTGACGTCCTCCTTGGAAATGACCTGGCCCCTCTTGTCTCCGCATACGCTCCCGTGGGTCCTGCCAAAGTTAATGCTGTGACGACCCAGTAAGTAGAACGGGAATGCTGATGGATTGTCCCGGCAAATTGATATCCCTACCACCTCCTAGTCCAGTCATCCCCAAGTTGACCCGCCGAAGGGTCAAGCCGGGTCTGCCGGAGTGTCCCACATGGAGGGAGCCGTGTGACAGATCCATCTATATGGACTGATATTGCTGGTTCGTCTGTTTTGCCTCTGTCCATGGAATAATATATATGGATGTATATAATAGTATGGGGTAGTCCTGTTGTACACATTGCCACATACAAATTGCAATATGAGAAGGGCACCCAGCTGGACACAAAGGCTAATCACTTAAGTACACACACTTAAGTGATAGCAGCCAGGAACAATAAGGTCCTAACAGACAGAGAGGCGCCTTAACCCCATGAAATCTACAGGTTGTCCCACTCACAAAATCAAGGCAAAAGTTCAGGCTCAGAGAGATGTTACTCTCTACACCGGCAGAGGTAGAATGAGCAGTTAGCCACGCCTAGTGTGTGGCTCCTGGGGGAGGGGACTCCTGGTTCCCACGCCTTAACTCTGTCTGATTGGCCAGAGGTAATTAGGGGTTGACCAAAGGTTGTCACTGCCCCTATTGTGTATGTGAAGGGTTTAAAAAATGTGTGTTGTTTCAATAAAAGAGAGTTCACTTTTTGACCCTCTACACGGAGCGTGGTCTTGTTCTTGGGGGTGTCGTAATAGCAAGCAATCACCATGATGGAGTTCCAAGGTCGAGTAGGTGTACGTAATTATTGAAGAGAACCAGCGGATGGGAGTGAGGTACCTTGGCTTGTAGGTAGATATGACAGAATGCTAAATAGTTTTTCACAGAAGAGGACACAAAAAGTGTTGACTGAGTAGACCCAATGTTTTCTTAATACCTGGATGAAAAGCCAGAGGTGAATCATGGTTTTGTGGCAAAACTCATACATGTAATACAGGAGTTACATACACCTTTGAAGTAGTAAGTTTTTTCCCTATTTTAAAGAATGATATTCTTGGGTAAGTGGTGGATCTGTTCCATGAGGGGTGTACATGTGCCCAAGAAATGCCCAGGCTGCAGAATAGGCTTGAGTGAGGAAGAAGAGGAGGCGAGATTCCCAGTTTCGTGACAGAGCATCTGCTTTCCTGTTTCTACTCTTGGGTGGATATGTAATATGAAGGTCAAAATTGGTAACAAATAGAGCCCATCTCGCTTGCCTAGGAACCAGTCTTTTGACAGACTGATGATATTCCAGATTCTGATGATCTATGAACATGATAATCGGATAGGGATTGTGTGGGATCTAGTTGAGTGGAGCATAGAAAAAATCAAATGCTTGTTGAGCTAGAAAATTCCATTCTAAAGGAATGGTTGCACCTAAAAAGTCTAGGGGTAAATGTTTGCATTCATACAAGAGATGTAACTCGGAAGGAAATTTGTAGTCCTAAATAGGTAAGACTTTTGGAGACCCATGTATAGGGGAAGGGTTTGTGCCAATGTGTGTTCGTTATATGAAAAATTGCAAGTGCCTCTTTCTTGATGATTTTGATCTTACCTTAATACCCAACATTTTATATTGGCTAAATTGAAAGAGGTTTTTAAAGAGTTTAAATAAATTCTATGCAAATACGGAATTTTCACACTACGAATCAGGTGAGGCCATGTTATGATATTATAATGTAGTTTATGGTGTGACTGAGGCTAAAATTCCATCTATAGTAATGGTGTACATGACAGATTTTGCTTTTTTCTATGGTAAGAGAGTCAAGTTTTAACTTTAATGTATTAAGTTTTGTAGCTTCTGTGTTGATAGAATTCTCTTTCTACTTTTCCAAATGTAGCATGGGGAAGTTTCAAAGCTTTGTCAGGTATCCAATAAATATGTAAGTATTCATACAGGCAGATATTCAGTTACGGAAATAACTAGTAATTAACTATCACATGTTAATTGGAAAATTTGTTTGAACCAGTTACAGTGTATATAAGGTACAAACATCAGGGATTATGACAACAGGAATCAAAGCAATAGGGTTTAAGCCAGATTAACTAGCATCCCATTGTGTTTATGAAAAATGATCTTCATGAATATCTCACTCCTAATATGTATTATATTTCAGTTACTCTGATCTCATTGTATTGAATATTTTCACATTTCTGTTTGTTAGAGGTATGTGTCACATTTAGAAAGAGAACATTGCTGTAATGACTGGCAGTTTAAATTTATTTGCTCCCATTCAAAGTGCATCTAAGGTTACAAACTATGCTTTTTCCACATCTTGTGTGTCAACAAAGCTATAGCGTTTGCCCTAGGTTGACCTTGTTTATCTTGGAAACTTGTTTCAGAACTACTGAACTTGATAAAGAAGCATGTTTTTCCATTGGACATCAGTGCTAACATTTAGTTTGACCTGAATGTCTGCCCCTTGCAATATTGAAAAACAAGTTAGATACTTCACAGATTGTCATGGACTTAGTAAGTCAACATAACAATCTTCAGAACACTTTTTCAGCCCTGAAACACAGACCAAAGAAAATGATATTGCAATACAATATACCGAATTCAATTTTGCTTTATTGCAGTAATTAATTTTTGCATTATAACAAAATCAAATATATTTTCAAGGAGAGATTGACCAGTGGGGATTACCACATTTGTCATGGATTGACCAATCACATACATTAGTTTTTGCTCCCTGCAATGTTATTGTGAATAAGCAGTCACTGAAAGTTTATGATATGTTTCATACAAAGAGAGTAACATCATCCTGTCTAGGCAATATAGAATAATGATACTATCTCCAGCTTGAATTTTCTTGGTGCCTCAGAATATGATAGACAATCAAAATTATTGTCCCTCTAAAAAGGACAATGGCTTCATTCTTCTTGTCTTGCAGCCACCTTAAATTCCCTCCACATGTAAAAACACAGTCCGTAACGTAGCCCGCAAGACTTGCAGCTATTAAATTACCCCAGTAAAGCAGCCCACCAACGACTTGCGGGGTAGAGGCAAAAGAAAAGGCTACAGGATGTGGAAATTTGAACTGCACGCTTGCAAATCCTTTGATCTGTCAAGCCATAACTGTTACGTTCCAATTACGCTATTAAATTGCAACAAATTTACTGCCGTTCAAGCCCGTGACCCGCAAATGGAGCCAAAAAGCCTACGAGTACTAGGGAGGACCCGCAAGGGGGTTAAAGTCCAATCCGTAGCACTGTAAATGCAAATATACACACACTACTGTACTAAATATTAAAGGGAAACTGATGTTAGGTATTCAAATTAATAGCACAATATCCTCAAGCTCGCAAATCTACAATATAAAATACGTTATTTTTGGTTTAATTTCCGTGTTATAACGATCCTGGCAATCAATGTGTTAATACATATAATGGAACTTGCATGGACTTGAATATTATATTCATGGCTTTATTAATATTGCTTTATTTCTGGAATATGGGTCTGATGGTAACTCGTAATTGAAAAACATAAGAGATTGAAATCTAACCCCCATTTTTCAGTGACGTAATGATGACGATCTCTTTTACCATGGGCTCTGTCTAAGCCCATAACTACGGGTTTGACTAATTGATCATGTTCACAACCGCACATCAAACGTGCAAAAAATGGTTTAAAGTTTTGTGTCTCTGGCTCATAACACACGACCTGGTTTAATGTAATTGCTCTGTAACTGTTATAAAACCAGTTAAATTAATTAATTACAATATTATTATTCATAATCATATTAATTATGATTATAATAATTATTCTAATCTCATCCTATGAGATTCTTGTTTTCTACGGATAAACAAATTAATAAATATTCAAGAGGCGTTACAGATTTATGGTTACAAAATGTGCATTTATTAGAACACAATACTAAATACAAATACATTAATAATATATGATAATACTATGGAAACAACATCTCTTAACTTAGCAGAAAGGCATTCTAGTCTCTACCAATTATGTCCATGTGTGTGTGTGAAGTATAATACTTTACCAGGCCTCCACAGTTTAGTGAAGAGAGCTCAGAGAGTTGTAGATTGCAAAGAGCCAGGAAGCCAAGAGACAGAAAATAACCTGGTATCCTACCTATATCCTGTATATTTAAATCCCACCCGCATACTCATATCCTAGCTCTCATTGGTTAATTAGGTCACATGTCCTTCACAAAGTCCCTTCACTGGTCAGCTGTCCACACAAAGGATTCCTTAAGCCACATGTAAAACTAGACATATCCGGTTCTCAAAGTTACACACACACCCATGCGTTCAAGAATACCATATATGGTCTTCTGCTAATTCTCTGGATAAACCTGGGCTTAGTGAAATCCAGCGCCATCATGTGTTCATTCGGCAAATCCATCCACTATTCAGAGTGTACTCTCCAACCTAGTGAGGAAAATAATGAATATAGATAGTATTTCAGCCTTATATTAAAGCTGGTAAATATTCCTTACTTCTAACGGTAGGTGTGTGTTACAGTAACAAAGCTGAATTTCAAGCCCGCAGCCGATGCAGGTCTCACGTTGCACTTACGGGCTTAGAATTTAATGTTGCTATTGGTCTTTTTCCCAGGCAGGTTGTTAAAGGATTAGCTGTTTCCAATGGTCTCTCTTCTAGCCGATTATCTTGAACCAATTGCAGACCCCCTTGGAATGCAGTAAGTCCAGGGTACATAACCTTTATTTATGGCTGACCCATTCTATATATGGTAGTATCATGCCTATTTAGAAAGAAATATGGGGTTACCTTATTCTTTAAAAAAAACATTGTTAATTTTTGTCATCATATTCTGTTTGTTTTAGAAGATCCACACATTGCATTTTAGATTTCTACTGTGTAGTTTTACAAGTGGAAATTGAAAATGTTCTTCACAAATGATCAATCTTTCATATTTTATGATTACTATAACTGGAGAGGTTATAAATCATAAGGACCAAATACCAAGTGATTCTATCATTCGCCCGTTCCCGTCTAATTCACGGCATCAATGTTTTCATTCTAATACAAAAATTGTTACAATATGCATAAAATTTTCTTCTTTATGAGATAAAGTAAAACAACTGTTCTAAATCTGAATCTATTCTAAAAGATAACAGAGCAATGCTACTTGACAGCACACTGTGCATAATATTAATTCTACTGAAGAAAAAAATATTATTAATACGATTAGAGAATAGCAATGATATCCACACTAATGTTTTTTCTTTTAAAAAAAACAAACAAACAGATATTTTCCCTTGTAGCAAGACTGGTAAAAATGATGTCATTTTTATTTCACATGTCCTATTGGACAGAGTGGTTGACTTAATTTTCTATCATAGAGTGCAAAATTAAAGTTTTATCAAATATAAAAAACTGGTCTTTTTCTGATTTCAATTTCTTGATATTATAATTTAATCCTGGTTTAGATAAGAACCATTTTTGAAGCATTGGAAATGGGTTTTTTTCTAGATGAGATTTTGGGATTCTGAATTTCAGCACAAGTAAAATAGTGCTCTATGTTAATCAGTAAACATTTAATCCAAGACAGTGGAGACTGTGGCTTGGCCAAGGAAGTCTGTGCAATAAGCTTCACCTAGAAGATGTATAATGACATATATTATACATTTGTATACATATATTAAACAAATCTAAAATTTTCTACTTTTCCTAAGTAAAGAAGGGAAAAAATCTAAACAACCCCTAATTTGATTTGCACATTCTCATGTCTTATCCTGATCAATCTGCATTTTACAACACAGTAGCAGTGCACTGTACTGACATCAGGAAACATACTATGTTCAATCTCCATGAAGATTTACATTTCAGCATCCCTATTAGCTGTGGATCTCTTAGTGCATGAGTGGGAGAGAAATATAGATTAGCATTAATATGCCAAATACGGGAAATGAACTTTGTAACGGAGTTGGAACACGCAGTTCAATATCTCCGCTGGTATACGGTAAAATACCCAAGAGGCACTACAGTTTCACCATCCCGACCTCCCATATTGGACGACACACAATTTGGGAGTCAAATGAATACTGACTTTATTTTGTTCTGCAGAAATATTTATACCCATCTCTTCCCACAGGCAATACACATGCCCATATTTGGCCACACAATACACATAAAGAGAACAATAGGTGGGTCACACCTCTCCGAGGCTCCCTGGCAACTTTGATACAATCAGACATTGATTCAATTACACTTCTTTGTTCTTATCTGAGAATGAAAACACTGTATACAATAGACTTCCTTTATCTTATGCGGAGTCTCTGTAACAGGATTATCTCCCATGCCAAGTAGCTGCAAATGTCTGGGACAATATTCTGCAGAGCATAAACCAACATACATGCAGTATAATAGTAGGATCAATTTTTAACCATAATAATCATAAAACAGGGTAAAACAGTGATGGGTTCCGTTACAAACTTACATGCATATTGTTCAAAAAATATATTTGATAATTACGCATCTGAATGGTAGTGAATTTAACAGCATATTTACTGAAATATTTTATAGTGTGAGGAATTTACTAACAGGACGCATAAGGACTACTCAGGTCTTCATGTGATTTACTAAATGACTGGTATAATTAGGTCTTCAATGAGCTGCAGTAATTCCAGATGTAGCACTCTGTACCTACCCATATCCACCCCGTTACACAACCTTTTGCAGTAGTGCATGAGAGTTATAGGGTGCGTGCTGTCGGTCAGTGCAAGTGCCATAATGTTTGGAAAATCTGCATTGTTTGGCACTATGTCATTAACAACATATATAAGAACAATAAACCCAACAAAATTATGTATAAATAAAATATCTACCTAATGTTAACACACTATATTAGTCAATTACCCTGTATGAGCCGGGGTATTGCCAGAAAACTGCCTTCAAAACCCCCTACACAACTGGGGTTCATTTGGGGCCTCTGAGTATTACCTTATGGACCCTCATGTCAGCTAACATAAACCTACTACCAAGAAGAAAATTCCCCTGGGCAAGAGATAAGGTTCCAAGGGTCTTTAAGTAAGACAGAAGAGTACCAATGTCTGTTATTACCATTCACGTGCCTGCTTATCGAGGAATAAAGATTAAGGACAAGTAAGTTGGTTATCATTGCTGGATGTGGGTAGGTATAATGTTTGTCCCTACAGACTTATTTTTTTTAAATTCAATATTGTTTTTATTATTCAGGATAACCACAAATCAAAGAAAAGAACAAAACAATAAGTAATTTCAAACAACAGTGTCAATGTAAAAGAGCCAAAAATTACACAATGTTGCCGAAGTAACATTACCATTTTTACAAGCAAAAATATAGATATCAGTAATAACAAAGTATTAGCTGAGACAGCTATATTTTCAGAGTATCCTTCATTTTTCTTAATTTTTTAGGCTTAATAGAAAATTATACAAATAAACTATATACATAAACACATACAGCCTTATTAAATTGCGATTCGGCCAATTCAAAAGGGCTCTCTATAAGCACAGAGCATATTTTTTTACAGAAGTTTTTAGTTAGTGAACTTCTATCCAAAAGTCTTCACTAACTAAAAACTTCTGTAAAAAAAAGTATGCTCTGTGCTTATAGAGAGACTTTTAGAATTGTCCGAATCACAATTTAATAGGGCTCATAATATGTTGAAATATTTGTGATTCATTACCCTGGTAGAATGTCTTATAAGATCAGAGGAACGGGACAGACAATCAATGCCCCCCCACCACTTATTTTACCCCAAATTGCTCTCCTTTAGAAGTAAGTCTTTAGCGAACTTACTGTACCTCGTATTCCAGACTGCCCCAGAGCACCTAGGTTCAGACCGTCTCTGTCTCCTGCTTCCAGCCAACACCCCAAAGAGGTCTATATTTGAGTTATGTGATTGTCATACTTTCAGGAAAAGCTAGCCATATGTGTGAGTCTTTCATTGATCAGTATGTAGTTCATTTTGTTTATTACATCCCTACAATGCAGTGAAGGGGATTTCCAATGTCTGGCAATAATGTTTTTAGTCGCTAGTATAAAAAATTGGAGTAGTTTATTTTGGGAGGGACTTTATGTAGGATCATGTATACCTAGAAGACATGCCTCCATTGTGGGTTTTAGCGTGACATTGAGTATTTCAGAAGCTAAACAAAGAGTCTTGGACCACAGTCCCTGAACAGTTGGGCAATACCATCAGGATTGTATAACATCGCCTTCAATCTTGCACCCTCTAAAGCAAAGCCTATTTCCGGATATGTAATGAAGCCCCGGGAAAGGGTAGAATACAGGCTTATTTTTTTATATCTAGTAAAATGTATTTAATTTTTAATTTATTATCTTATTTGCATTTTTTTTTTTTCCAGGTATATGTTTTTTTAAGTAGTTTAGATTTTTATTTATGTGGGGGGGCAGTAGTACTTTATTGGGACATTACAGGCACATCTATAGGACTGAAATCTAGTTACGATGCCTACAGAAAAAAAAGATCCAATATAATTACTTTCTTGACACACTGTGTTAGTGCATTTTTGCTCACCAGCTTGTAATGATACTTGTATTATAATGTTAAATCACATATGCAATATAAATCTAGTGCTGATTTTTGTACTGTTATGAGATTCTAATTAAAAGCCATAGTTTTGATTTCTTGTCACACATATTATTTTTAGCTCCTTTAGGGATGTCTGGTAAAATGGTCTATTTTCTAATCATCCTATTTGTAATGAGATTTATCAGTGTGAAGCATCTGTATCTATGAGGAAACTGACATGAGACTTCTATTTCAATTCCCATTGACTGAATTTTAATTGGTCAATTAAAGACTGGACTCTTCTAGTATTACACGGCAATAGATTAATGTGCTCTGGACATTAAAAATGATTTAAAAGGCTTTCTTTTTGGCATGTGACATATCTTCATTTTTTTAACAGAATATTTGTTTAATAAACTTATTCACAGCCACTGGCTTTTGCTGAGAAAATTGATAAAGGTGCAAAAAGTGAAGATATTTAGTATTTCTAAAAATAAAAAAAATGGCAGCACGTTATACCTTCTATAAATGAAAATTCTATGAATGTGAAGTTGGGAACTTTGCCATATAATAATGACTGAATTAGTCACTGGTATTTGTTTTCCTTAGTGATGAACAGTGTTTCATTGGTGATCACATAGTAAATAATATGATACTTTTTAGTAGGTGTGACAAAAGCAGGAGTTATATAACACACATATACGCATATTATTTACTTTATAATAAACAACAACAAAAAACAATGGATTTCACATATCAAATCAGACAAATTATTGGCTGTTTTTATTTCTTTATTTCTTAAGAACATTTTTCTACAATGAAGAAACATATTTTAAATATATAAAATAGTACCAGAAAATATGTTGAAGCAAAACATATGCTTTTTTCAGTCTGATAAATATCCATTACATTTTAGTAGCATAAATTTATACATATCTTCAATTAAAAAAATAATCAATTTATATCTAAGGCACAAAATACACAGGAATTTTTGGGTGTTAACATGTAATTCACATCTGAAAATATGCTATCTATCTATCTATCTATCTATCGATCTATCTATTTATCTATCTTTTACCCAAATAATATTTTGTCTACATGTATAAGTAGAGTTTTACAAGCTAACCAAAGGAGTTGATATAGATGACATTTAACAAATATTCGTGAATGGAGCATTCAGTGCACTGCTTGTCCAAAAGCTAACAATCTAACATTGGGCATTTTTTTAAAAGTTAACCTAAAATCTTAGTAAATCCACTCTTCACTGTTGCATTGGGTCGAATGAATCAAGGAGAGACACTGTTAATAGTCAGAGAAGCAAGCACGAGCCCAATGGTTAAATCTGACGGATGTAGTGATATCCACAGCTGAGATGGTAGAAACTGTCCATGGGACAATTAAAAGAGAGGAGAGATGAAAGGCAATGTGGAAAAAAAACATATCAAATCCTGTTTGGACAATGACATGTAGAAGCACTATCTTCGTAAGTTCTCTTGAAGAAGTCTTCAACTAGTGTGACATGTACAGAGATTGAACAAAGCTTGACTCTTTTGTGTGTAAAAGCCTTGTAATGCTTCCATGTTAGCATTTATAGCACTAAAACCCTTTTCAGTGCTTCTTCCAATACCAGCACTCAATCACGTAATAAAACATGGGCGTCAAATCAAGTTTCTTTATTTACAAGCTCGGAGAACAGTGCATATATCAAAGAAAACAAATTGCAGTAGTCTGATCTCATTATTAATTGCACAACATATTATGGTCTCCTTAGCAGGCAGGATTAGATTTACATACACATATGCATAAGGGTTGGCTGTTAGAACTGATAAAAAGAAATGGTGAAGATGTAGTAAAACAATTTCCCTAGCCACTGCCCCCCCCCCCCCCCCCCTTGGGATAGGCTCTGGCTGTCAAAGAAAAACAACTTATAAAAGGTGCTAATACTTTAAACTACTAGTGGAGATACAAACATATATATTTTCTTTACATAATCCCCCCTTTGACACCAAGAGGTGTCAACAAACAGTGGAAGTCTTCTGCCTTCAGACTAAAATTCCCTATAGGCAAAGGCCCACGAATGCTTAAAATAAAACATGGAGCATGGAAAATTCTTGTCGAAGGCAGTGGCAAATCCTCTTCATTAGTGGGAGAAAAAGCAAAGTCCAGGTGAATTTGCACAGTAGTTAAAACAGAAAAAGCAAAATGCTACAACATGGCTACCAGCAATGGTGTGGGACTTACCAGGATGGGCGTAGCGGAGATTACCCCTGATGGAAGATGAGTTGGCTGTTGATCCACGTGCCTCTGCAAAGCCTCCATGTGTTTTTGTGCCCCACCTGATGGGCTAGAGTAAATGAGTGTGGTATATGTTCTCCTGGATCCCTTCAGCATTGCTAAGTGGTGGTGTTGAAGGGCTTGTGTACTGCAATGAAGCTGTGAGCTATACCATGTAGGGCCATTGTAGGTGGGCACGTCATAGGAGAGGTCAGAAAAATCACAGTCCAGTAGAGAAGGAACTGGCAACCCACTCCAGTATCACCTGTCATATTCCTATCAGGCCCTCAAGGAATGTTCATACTCCACAGAATCACCAACTGGGCTTGGTCTGTGTGTTAACCCTTTATTATTAAAATATGTGATATTTAGTATTGTATGATAACTAATGCTATTCTGACTATGATTCTTTTGATATGTATTGATCTATTGTATGTTAACTAGGGCTCATTAATTTACATATATAGGAATGTGAAACTAATTTTATGCATGTAGATGTCCCATAACCCCAACCATTGAAGACTCACTGACACAGTTAAAACGGTATAACAAAGCTTTATTTTTTACACAGACCACAATCAGAAATGGTCAAGACTGTGCATTAATATCATGCGTGTGATATGGGCAGGTCCCGAGAGAGCAAGAGGCTTGGGGGGAAAAGAGAATACCTTCAGGGGGTAATGTGATAGTCTAGAATAAGCATTATGCATAGCACCTACCAGGGTCACATGTGGTCACTACACCACTGCAACAGGAATCTGATGAAAAAAATAAATCACTCCATTTAATGGAAGAAACCATTAATGTCCATAGCACTTACAACTTGCCAAGATCTGCTCAATGAAACAGATGATTCAACCTCTGGACTGTGTAGTCCAATCCAGTTTCACACATACAGTGTGGTGACAAAAAAAAAAGTGGTCAACTAGGAGGATAAAAAAACCTAATCAATAGGCATGTATAATACAGTGCTAAATACTGTAACAATACCAACTCACCTGATTCCCATCTGCAAGCATTACTAACTATTAGCTAGGTCTCTGGATAATCAGAAAGATGGGAAAAATACCCATCAATATGGAGAGGACACAAAGGTCAGCAGCCAGATTCACCGATACTTACTGTACATCAGACCCAAGGATCTATTCTCTGACCGATATTGAGGTCAGGATCACATATATTAGTGCTGGCTGTCATTAACATACCATTGTGAGACTTTGCAAGTCCACCTTCATAGCGGTATTAGTCTACATTTAAGCTAACAACAATCAGGTCTGAGATATCTGGCTATATGATAGCTTTAAGATTGTGGAAATATCTACCTGAGAGGCACTGGGAAAACTTTACACCTCATACATTCCCTCCACAATGCTTGTAGATGCAGAAGTTGCCTTCATGGACCTGAATTGTACCTAAAACATAAAAGAGAAAGAAAAAGCAACACATATACATCAAAATGGCTGCAACATCTATTCTCAACAGCATTCCTCGGTGACCATCACTTGGTGACATGTTAAACAGAACCCTATGCATCCACAGAGCAGAGGATCATGGACCATGTGATGGGAGGTAGCCATCTGCATACAAGATATCACCATCACATGGGCCAAGATCCAAGACTCTGTACCATGCTAGATTATGTTAACATTGTGACTAATAGATTTTCACTGAGGAGTTCTGTTGACAAGGCACAAACATGTCCGTAGCCCTATGTCCTGCCCTGCCTAGCCACAGGGCAGACATCCTCCGGGGCCAAGTGCTGTCTCACTGCTGGTGGTGAGTGGGTGGGGGGGGGGGGGGGCGTGGGGAGGCAACCCTCCAGGAGGCCGTAGCACAACAGATGCCGGAGGCATGGTGGGAGGAGAGGAGGGGTTGGGCTGCTTATGGCTGGGGGATGCCTCCAGGGTAGATGAGGCAGGGCTGGGGACCAGTCATATCCTTACCAGCTTGGTCGGGTAGGTCTCAGTCATAAGATGATGCTTCCTCTCCTCCCTATTGCACTTTGGCAGGCTGCTCATGAGCTCTTCATGAGGGCCAGAATCTCTGCGTGCACATGGCTGGGTGGTGGTGGGGATAGAGGTCTGTTGGGCGTTGGTAAGTGAAGAAGTGGTGGTGATGGAGTGGGGAGGGTCTGGGGCCTGGCTGGAGCCTGGGACGATCCCTGAGGTGGTGTGGGTGTGCCCGGTGGTGGTGGCGGCCAGGCCAGCACACTGATGTGTGGGGAAGGAGGTGGTGGCTGGCTGTGCTGGTTCCCATAAGTCCAGTTCAATGGCCCTGGCGAGATATGCAATCTTTGGAGGAGGGGGATGGTGTGGTCAAATCCCAGTCGGGATGCGGGGGGTCCAAACGGTGATCGCACCACCAAAATTACGGTTCTTGCTGGGCGGGGGCTTGCTCCTCCACATCCTGCTGAGATAGAGCCGACGCCCCCATCTCTGGCTCACCACTGGACACAGACCTCATCCTGGATGCTGAAAGCTAGAAAAGAAAGACATATGTCATTAGTATGATGAATAATACATTGTTATGTGTTCATTCCTAACCATCTGAAATCTAGGCTTGAACCTGGGTGATTCTCGTAATTGCAACTCAGATTAGCTATTATTTGCTAGATCTGATCTATTCTTTGGTTTATGGTCTTGATTGTTCTTGTCTCCAACGCTATCTTGATTCCTGCTGCTACCTCCTTTCAAGCCTGAGCCCTAGGCCCTGGCTACATTTCCCTCCCCCCTGCAAGAATGATGGGGCGGCCACAGATAGCACCGAGGAGGACCACATTCTCCCGGTGTGTATAATTGTGGGACCTGTGCTTGCCCCTAGCTTCTTGCCTTCTTAACTGTGGATAGGGACCCTTGCCTCCCTGACCTGTCCCTGGGGCCTGTCCCTTTCCTAAACTACCACCCCCAGATGGATCAGGCCCCTTCCCCTCTATCCCTCTCCTCTGTGTGCTGGACGCTCTGGCCCCCCTCCCACCACCCACCACTGCACCCTCTCCTCTCCCTCCTCTTCCTCTCCCTCTTCTCTCTCCTCCCTCCTCCACATCCTCCACCTCACTCCTCACCGCCTCTACTTCCCATGGCTACTTCCCATGGCTACCTCTCACTCCTTTCTCTCCTCCTCCACTCTCCTCTTCTCCTCCTCCTTAATTCTTCACTCCTCACCTCTCCTCCCTCCATTATATCCCAAAATTAAAATAAGGATAAATAAAACAAAGTTTTACTGTATATGGGCCTTATTCTAATGATGGCCATAGAAGCTGAGTAGCTACAAGTGGTGGTCGCAAGCTACTTCTCTATTCTAATCCCCTGCAGCCGACAGCTCTGGCCGACTTTCCCTTGCGGCCACCCTGCCGGAGTTTACTGCAGGGAAAGCCTTTGATGTCACGTGGCCGCAAGAGATTCGGCCGCATGAAAGGACCCATCCCTATTCAAATGCTCCTATAACCCTTTCGCAAAACACCCAAAAATGGCCGCAGATTACTTGCACCTGAAGCCGTGGCAACATTAACCCCCCCCCCCACATTAACCCCTTGCAGAGGGGGTCCCCAATCTCCATCAATTAGGCCCCCGCAGCATTTAAAAATGTAAAAGTACCCGCTGCGGGTTTTTAAAGAACCCACGGCACACTATTAAGCTATCCTGGCCACGGCACCAAAAATGAACCCCCCTCTATGCTGGGGGTCCCCAATGTTTTCCCTCATTAACCCCTTGCTCCAACGGTCCAAAAGGATCACCGCAGCCCCCCCACATTAACCCCTTGCAGCGGGGGTTCCCGATTGGAAATGCAGCGGGTTCACGATCGGTACGAATTTCAAATTTCCCACCTTGCTGGTCCTTAAAGGACCGTAAAGGTCCTGAAAGGACCCGTGCTAAAAAAAATGAACCCCTGCCCGGTTCAAAGGGGTAATGTTGGCGGGCTGCGGGGGTCTCTATGGACCCCTGCAGCAAGGGGTTAATGTGGGGACACTTTGGGGGTCCCGATGGGGACCCCCAGCATGGAGGAGTGTTAATTTTAGGTGCCGCAGCAGGTAATTTAAAATTTTTAAATGCAGCAGGGGCATGATCGATGCCGATCGGGGACCCCCCACTACAAGGGGTTAATGTGGGGGGGGGCTGCAGTCCCTATGGTGGTTAATGCGGGTCACTTCGTTGGTGCCTATGGGGACCCCCAGCATAGAGGGGGATTAATTTTAGGTGCCGGGGGGGTTGTTGGAGTACCCCCCATGGCAGGGCTTATATGTAGGACTAATTTAATAACGTCGTAACTTTAGACACATAGAGTAAATAACACACATAGATACACTTAGAGCCAGGTCAACACATACACCCCGCCACGCCACCCTATAGCCCCCCACCCTATACCCCAACAGTTAGCAATTACACATGAATCATACTTATTTTTTTACATCACAAATATATACATGCATACTTTTTTCAATTATCCTTATTTTATTTTTGGCACAGGGCCCCAAATTACTCCCCCCAGGAGATTGGGGGGCTTCTGCGTGCCATCCGTGAGTGGTTCACTATCTTTTCAGGGGGTAGGGAAGTGAGGCTCGGGCCTAGAGCCCAGGCATGGAAGGAGGTAGCTGCTGCAGTAACAACAGTGGGCACGGCGAAAAGGGATGTGAGGTCTGCGAAACACAGGTTTGATGACGTCAGGGTTCTGGTGAGTAGGAAGATGGCCAAGGAGATGGCCACAGCCTCAGCAACAAGTGATGGCCCCACAGTGACCGTCACCCCCAAGGAGTGAGACCACAAGGACCTATTGAGCCAGGTGCTCGCAGCTGGAGCTTCAGGCCTAGTGGCCCAGCAGGATCCAGCCTCCACCTCAGTTGAATATCACATACACCAACATGCCACCACATGTACATAAAAGACACACTATAGAAGGATAGGACGACCAACAAGGACATTGACATGTCAGCTCCATGGAATTTACAAGGGATAGATGGATCAGTCATGCCTCATTAAATCGAATGAGGCTGACAAATCACTGTATTCAGTGGGCACAACAACATTAATCAACCAATAGACAGTCCAGGTATGGGTGTGTCCAATGCAGCGTATGCAGTCACAGACCAGAGCTAGAATCAAGAGAGCGTTGGGAGCCAAGAACAATCAAGATCACAGCTAGCAAATGCACTCAAAGGGGCAGTTTCCTCACTCTAGGTGAGATTCATTAAAGTGATGTTAATGTTAAAGTGATCTATTGCTTTACAGCCTTGCTTGCACCACCAGGTCCACCACCACCAGATTGAAGCCAGGCTCTGGCCAGGATACATCCCCTCCACACCAGGCATCCACCTCTGCCACCTCCTCCACCAATGGGCTCTGCAGCCAGACCTCCATCCCCACCACCACCAAGCCAGGCTGCTCAGGAAGAGATTCTGGCCATGTCGCTGCAGATTCTGGACTGTCTGCAGGGGATCCAGGCCAGTATCTCCTCCAATCACCGGAAACGTATAAGCAGCCTGGCCAGGTGCAATAGGGAGGAGAGGAGGCCCCATATCATGACTGAGTTCTACCTTGCCGGGCTGCTCAGGATGGGGACGGCCAGATCGCGGTGCAGCAGGTGATAAGGGATGCAGTTCACCTCACTCTGGTCCAGCGAAAACTGCTTAGAGTACCTTGGACTGCAAGATCCAATAAATCAATACTACAGAAAATCAAGACAAACTGTTCACTGAAAGGTATGATCATGAGGCTGAAGCTCAAATATTTGGGCCATATCATGAGATGTCAGGATTCCCTAGAGAAGACTTTGATGCTGGGAAATATTGAAGACACAAGAAGAAGGGGATGACATGGCGGATATGGATAGATGATGTCACCAAAGAACTGAACATGAACTTAATGGAGTTCAGAGCTGCAGTGACTAAGAGATGTACCTAACGTGATGTGATACATGGGGTCATGGAGAGTCGGACGGAACTGAAGGCAAACCATTTGCAACACAGAGTTAGTTCGTAGAAGAGCAGTTCAGTCAGGCTGGAACTTACATTTTAATTGCAGTTTCCTCATTGATGCACAGCTTTGGTGAAAAAGTGTACATTAATTAAACGTTCTGACACAGCTTGGAAAAAAAGGTAGCGTAAAGATGGTGGGAAACCCAGGTCAAATTCTTTAATCATTTCATTTAAATTGACAAGTTATCTACATGCAGTGTTTTATATATATATATATATATATATATATATATATGTGTGTGTGTGCATATATTCCACAGGATATTATGCTTTTTTGTTGGAAAATAGTTGTCTTAACCATTTATAGTACAACGTGAAATGTCCATTGTCTGATAATGTTTCTGTGGCTTCAAATAGGTTAATAATGCAGGAGTTCATTTTCCATAGCATGCACAACTCTGCATGTATGTATATTCTGAAACCTATTAGAAAGCACCCTGGGGAAATTTTATAAGGATAAAAGTTTGACATCTCAACTATTAGGAAGTAATTTGAACATTGCTGTGCTAGGCATACTGTAATTTAGCTATAAAAAGATGCTGAAAATGCTCAAGAAAAAAGTCACATTTTTTGCATCTTAGACTATTTTGTATAACGCTAGTTGTTCATAGTTTTTCTTACTCATGTTTTTGTACAGACTTGTGTAATTGTTCTTTTGGTTTATTCATGTTCAAGTTTATACGGAAATAGTAAATCTGCTGCAAACACAATATGCTTAGAGTATATTATTAATTTCTGTATCCTGACAGTGTAGGGCATATGTACAATATCTACCACACACATATATATATATATATATATATATATATATATATATAAATATATATATATATATATATATATATATATATATATATATATACACAATATGCTTAGAGTATATTATTAATTTCTGTACCCTGACAGTGTAGGTCATATGTACAATATCTACACAGGTATATATATATATATATATATATATATATATATATATATATATATATATATATATATATATATATACTAGTAAGCTGCCCATCATAGAATGTTATCTTGAATTGTCTGTGCTGTCTCTCTTTGTGCTGTCTCTCTCTGTGTTATGTGGTGAGTATGCTGTCTCTCTCTGTGTGCTGTCTCTCTGTGTGCACTTTCTCTCTCTGTGTACTCTCTGTTTCTCTCGGTGCGCACTCTCTCTGTGGGCTCTCTCTGTTTCTCTGTGCGCTCTCTCTCTATCTCTGCACTCTCTATCTCTGTGTGCTCGTTCTCTCTCTGTGCTCTCTGTCTTTTCTGACTCTCTGTCCTTTGTGTGTGTTTCTCTCTCTGTGTCCTGGGTGTGTTTCTTTCTCTCTGTTCTGCATGTCTCTCTCTGTGTCCTTCGTGTCTCTCTCTCGCTCTGTCCTGTTTGTGTGTGTCTCTCTCTCTGTCCAGTGCATCTCTTTCCTGTCCATCTCTCTTCGGTCTCACTCTCGGTCCTGTCTCTCTCTGCTCTGTCTCTCCCAGCGCTGTCTCTCTTTCACCCAACACTGTGAAATCTATCTATCTATCTATCTATCTATCTATCTATCTATCTATCTATCTATCTATCTATCTATCTATCTATCTATCAAGGCTGAAACGCATCTGTGGTTTGCTGTTTCTCCTGTTCAGGGAGAATTGCCTGCTATGTTGGGGCTGGATCACTCTTCTAAAACAAAAAAAGTGAGCTTAAAAAGGTGAGTAGGTAACCAGAGCTATAGAAAAAAAACCACTGATGTATTTTTCATTCTCAGATGAGCAAGCACCTCTAGTCTATTTGTATATATATATATATATATATATATATATATATATATATATATATATATATATATATATGTATATATTAAAAGAAGAAGGTGTGGTGGCTCAAAGTGTTGACCTTATAGAAAGATTACAGGGGTGCTCCCTGAGATAATAATGAATGTAATACAAAAGGGTAGGGTAGAACAGATGGGTGATGCAGTATGCTGGATGCGAACTGATGATGTCACTAGCTAGCATCTAGGCAGCGTTCCACATGGACCTAAGCCCACAGGGTAATGCCCCTATCCTTCAACTGCTAAATATGCCAAATAGCTGAATGGTGCAGCTTCTAATATAATTTAGGAGGGGTTTTGGCAAAGGGAGGAATTTAACAGTCTCTATTGAGACAACTTTTTATACAGCATTTCAATACAAGCAATATAGCTCATATTTATACCAATGCTGACATTAGTATTGGTATAGACCTTTGTAATAATTTATGTTGCCAACTAAGAGCAACTGTTCAGCCCCTTATCAATTGCACTTTATATTGCATGATAGTGCAATATTTCACTGCAGCACCTTACTGCAGCACTTTTAGCTCTCAGCACCTTCACTTTTGCACCAGTCACTTTGTACTGGTACATGTATATTTTTCCAGTAGTCACTATCTATATGGTCTGCACCAATAATTTTAGGTGTTTATAATATATGCTGATCATTTTTTTATTTTTTTATACCAATAGAAATTGATATTATATTCTATTAGTAGGTCAAACTGTGTCTCTTATTTTTATCAACAAGGATTTTAATACATTATTTAATAAAAGTTATATTTTAAAATGTTTTTGCCCACTTAATTGAGATCAGAACAGTGTTCCCCAGTACAAATGAGATATGTTCTATCCTCCCCATTTCTAATATATATATATATATATATATATATATATATATATATATATATATATATAAATCCTGGGATTCAAGGGGTTAATACATATCATGGACTAGAACAGTTGTTTTAACAAATTGTATTGCTTTCTACATTTATCGTATAACAGAACATGGGAAAATTACATATATGTACAATAAGAAAACTTTATTAGGTACTTATACCTCACAACAACAATTTAATAGTTTAAAACCAAGGGAAACAAGGGTAAACTAAAACAAAGGCTATTTAAAATGAGCCAAATAGTCCTAATTGTGCAGATATTCAACATCTCTTCTAGTAAGTCCTTAATAGGAAGAATTCTAAGGTTCAGAGCCCTAATCAGAGTCCACAACAAAGTTCTTTAAAATAATAATGGCATTCCTCGACCATCCCTTAATAATCCCAACTGTGCTACAACTATTACAAAAACTTTATACTTCTGTTAGTTTAGAAAGCAAATATCCAAATTGGCATTGTCAAAAGTCATATAGGGTAGTTGTTAAAAGTCCTATAAGGTGGTAAAGGGTAATATAAGAGATCTATTGTGACTGGAATTGGAGGACTCTGAAAACCAGGGCACTAAGGCGTCTAGAAGCGTGTCACCGCAAGACGCACGTGACACTCCGCCTACGCCTGACGCGTTTCAACCTCACACAGGACGTCTTTCTCAAAGGGCAAACAGGAAGAGGCGTCTATGCAAGGTATTTATGTGCAACGGTTGCTAGGACAACCGGAAAAGAATGGTAAGTGTCTAGAATCCAAAACAAAAAAAAACGTAACGCATTACTGTAGATCTACGATCCATCTAATATAACCAGAGGGATAAGAATAGTGAAAGAAAGGAGATCCAAACACTTGTGGAGGCCAAAAAATGAAACTGATGTTATTCTGTAATGGACTAATTAATAAAAACATCCTACCATTTCAACTTTTTAGACCTTGCCAAAAATCTATAAAAAATGTATTCCCCTTCCGGGTAGGCCCATTGTTCCGGGTACAGATAACCATAACCCTAGCCTCTTCTTGGACCACCATCTCAAAAATATGGTTGAAACCCTACCCTCTTTTGTTAAGGACACAAATGACATTTTGAAACAACTAGAGGAACTAATTGTGCCTAACGATTCCTTTTTGGCATCTATTGATGTAGAGCCTTTATATAGCAGTATAACCCATATGGAGGGTATTGAAGCCACCAAGCATTTTCTACAGAGTAAAGGCACGAGTTTTTAAAAATGTTACAGTTTCCTCTTACTCCTTCTGGAGTATGTCCTTTAACATAATTATTTCACTTATAACAATAAATGGTACCATCAAGTTAAAGGGACAGCTATGGGAACTCCATGTGCCCCTAGCTATGCTAACTTGCTTTTGAAGTGGTGGGAGGAAAAACAGGTCTTTGAGGAATCTCTTTCCTATAACACTGATTTGATATTAGTGTGGAGGCGCTATATAGATCATATTCTGATAGTCTGGACGGGTACCAAGAAAAAGTTTGAAGAATTTATGGTCAAACTTAATATAAATCCACTTGGCCTTAGATTCACATATGTGATCAGTGACACCAGAATTAAGTTTCTTGACTTAGGGCCTCATTCTATTAGTGGCCGCAGCCGTTGCGGGGCCGCAAGGACCGGCCGCAAGCTATTCTGCTATTCTATTCCCTTACGGCCGGAGGCTCCGGCAGGCTTGCGGCCGGTGCCTTGCTATCTCTTGCGGCCGCTCGCGCCAGAGGAAAGCCTTTGATCTAAAACGGCCGCAAGAGTTTCGGCCGTAAGAAATTCCTATTTGCAATTCAATTGCTCCGGGAAACCTCTCTGCAAGGCTAAAAACGAGCCGCTGCTTACTTGCAGGAAAGAGGTCCCGCTAGCACCAATTAAGCACATAAAATTGCTCAAATAAAGCCATCCTGCACTTTGAGAAGACTATAAAGGGATTTTAGGTGTTAGAAAAAATAGCACATAATTATCCTATACTCAAATCCGTAAAATATTTTATTTTTAATATCCGTAAAATATCCATGTAAAAAGTCCAGAGTGCTTGGAGCACTTCAGACCCGCCCACGCCGCAGCCGGAAAATAAACAGTTAATTTGAACTTGGGTTTGGGCTGATGTGCAAGCTTGAGAGTGGGTTCCTTTTAATCCTCATGTCCCCCAATATGATCCCTAGCATTTACAGAGCTGTACAGTGCAGGCTTGAATTTATTTTTGAGTTTTTATATTTCACAGCTTACGGCCGGTTCCAAGATATGCGGCCGGCCGTAAAAGGAGATCCTTGCGGGGCCGTATAATAGAATCGCGAGTTAACTGAACCCCCGCAAGGAATCGCAGCCTTACGGCCGATTTACGGCCGCTAATAGAATGAGGCCCATAGTGTTTAGCATTTGAGCAACATTTTGTGCTATAGTGTGCTATATTGATTGATTTCACATTTGTGACAGTGGCTTCACAATAAATAATTGCTTCTCTTTTGACCTTGCTCTCATCCTGGGGCTAATTTGCTTTCTACCTTTATTTACTGCTTGTGAATCCTGATTCTGCTTGCTTGCTGCCTCGACCTTCTGCTCAAGATCCCAACCACTCTAACTGCCATATGGCATTAACGGTCATACATTCACAACATCTAAGTTAAAAAATATGAACAAACCCAGATTGATCTTTTAAAAATAACTAAATAAACCACAAATTACTAAATAGCAAAACTAGAATATTCTTTATAACAAGGGGTTCCATTTTACAGTGGTTCCCTTACTGAATATTTTTCGGCTTTTGAAAGAAATTAGAAGATGTAAATTATCAAAGCATTTTCTTCCACAGCTCATGTACCGCTATCTAGAAACCGCCTCTGCATCTTATGTTATTGTGTCTCATTACCACCTACATCTCAGTCAAAATATTTATATTTTGTAGGCATTAATTGGCTCTGTAAACAGACTTGTGTTGCTCACTTAACGGTGTTGCTCTCTTAAAGGAACACTATAGTCATTTATTTCTTTAAGAACTTTTGAATAACAAAACTTCATAATGAGCAAATGGTTTTTAGAAATGATAAACCATAAAAACAATCTTTAAATTTTAGCTTTTATATACTAGCGACTTGCCCATCAAAAATGACGGGGCAATAAAACGTGAAACCATGGCAATGCTGTTTGCCACACAATGTAAAGCTTTTTGTACTCTGAAGACCTTTGGCGCTCGTTGCGAGCCTCTCCTCTCTCATCACAAAGACAGAGATATATATCTATATTTTTTTAAATAATAATTAATTAGTTAGTTAATAAATTCATATACTTTACCTATTTCTAATTAATCTATACAGCAAGCAAAAGGCTGAATAGCTAATAATCTGTTTTTGTTTTCCTGCAGCATACAATGTACCATGTTGCTGCTCTGAGGAGAAAGTGCCATGAATGTCCCAACTGTGCATTAGAAATAGGCTGCTTGCGCGAGGGCAAACAGTTGGTTTACTTGTGTAAAGTGGCATTTTAGATACGTAATGTTAATAGTTGCAAGTTAGTGTTGTCAAATTGCGGCTTATGTCCTACGCGGTTCACAAGCATTTGCCGTCCTTTGTAATAGTGTATTATGTACCTCATACGTTCCTGTGTGAAAGTGGTACACGGTGGAAGTGTTTTGCGCGGTCCGGGGTCGTGAAGCCTCGTTTTCAATTTTTTTGTCAGACATTTTTTTCTTGCTTAGGCGATTTTCAAGTGCCGAAACTCGTCAAAATAGACCTACATTTGAGTTCCACCTCACTTCCAGATGTCCTGGCTGTTCCACCTCACTTCCAGATGTCCTGGCTGTTCCCCCGTGCTGTGTGTGATGGTTTTTAAAATTTATTTTTTTGCATTTTTTGTGTTTTTTGGTTTGCGCGGTTTGGCCGTTAAGTTAGTATTTTTCCTATCTCTTATTTTTTTTTTCTAAGTCCCGGGTCTCGTAATTTTATTATTTCTAAGTCCCACGTTCATCAACTGCTTGCAGCCTAAGGCAATCCGCTGTGTCCTAAGTGTTTGGTGGCTAAGTCCCTGTGCGTTTGAATGTGTGATCGGCTCGCCTGGCTTTGCGCGCCTTTTGCGCTCCTTTCTGGCTAAGTCCAGTGTGTTTCATTGCCTTCACTGCTCGCTTCACGAGGCTCGCAGGCAATTAGTGCCTAAGTGCTTTGAGTTAACGGCTCGCCTCGCTATGCGAGGATCATCACCTTAGTCGTACGCACCATGCAAAGCGTGACGACGTCTCGTAGTTTGACAGTTATAATGTGATTCTTTACTCTGACTTTCTTTTTTTCCCATCTGACTGCTTTTTTTCCCAAAGTCTGCTACTTTCTCCTTGTAAAAAAATAGTTTCCGACTAGATGTTCATTTTATTGTGGTGCGTCACTTTAAGCACTTTGTTTTTATGAATGATTTCAGTTGAAAATACTGATACTTGCCGCTGAAACATTGCCATTGTGTAGATAGAAGCTTCCTGTGCAGTCAAAGTCTCCTCCCACCTCAGGAAGCTTATCAGAAGAAAATGGTAGATTTTAAATTAGCAGCATAATTACATATAGAAGGTAATCAATTAAAGGCTTTATTATTATTATTTTTCTTCTGCTTTCACTTGTTTTTTAAATAAAGTATATTTTAAATATATGATTACAGTGAACATCTAAGCATGTATTGAAGAATTATTTGCTTTAGGGATTCTGTATAATAAAATATTTTGCTATACCATTTGCTCTGTGGTTCTCTGAGCTACAAAAGAGCAAAATTTGCACTTTTAATGGGGTTATTTTGGCGAGGGTTTAATTTAGCTCCAATCTTACCACCTGCCGGCCATGATAAACAGATGTTGGGGCCTCAGCAATTGCACAATTAAAACATAAAGAAGTGGATTTTTTTGCATTTTTTGATATGAAAGAAAATCTCTGTGCTCATGGGAACAAGAGATATATCAAACAGAGATGAAATGAAAGTATCAGATGCTTAGACCAGCAAAATAATAATGTGATCCTAAAAAAACTCATACAGTTCAGTAGCAGCATGAAACACAATTACAACCCAGAGAACCGCTGGCATACTCAAGTAATCATTATAGAGAACTAGATAATGTAAATATGGCAGTTAAAATAATTCATACAGAGCGATACCTGCAGGTGTCTTCAAGTATTTGAAAACTACAGATCTAAGCATGCTGTCTGTAGTATTATAATAGTAATTTATTTTCACGTATTTAACTGTTAAAAATCACTGATGCCAAAGAAATGGTAAAGCTTCTTGAAAGAGTTTAGATACTTTATCCACTTAAAGGGAAATGGAGGATTTCTGCATTTTACTAGGTATGTAATAAACCTATGTATTTATTTGTATGTACTTTATTGTATTAAGAAGCTCTTAAAAGCTATGGGCAAGATTCAATTGCAAGCCAGCAACTCGATAGTTGTAGGCCTTATGTCTGCGAGTGTGTTGCCAGCTCCCGTTCATTTCTGATTAAGATGCTATTCAATTGCTCAAGCCCGTAAGTTACTGGCCCAAAGCCGAAACCGTAAACCATGCACCAGTTCAGAGAGGGAACATGATCAATTAAGCAAGCCCATAACCTCCTGTTTCGAATAGAAAATTAGACTGCCATCATTATGGCAGTAAAACATGGAAGTTACATGTCAATCAATTAGATTCGGGGGTCCGATATGCGATCAGACTCGCAAAACCGCAAAATAAAGAATTATGAAAATGAATGCCAATACTGTTCTAATCCATATCAGTGGCCTGATATGTATTAACTCATTGATACCCGAGATTGATTTAACCCTGAAATTAAACATAAAAATAAATTTTATATACTGCCGATTTACGGGCTTGATACTGTTATACAATTAATTCTAATGTCTGTCATCGCTTTCCCGTTATTTACAGTGCAGTATTGTTTTGTTATGTGCACTTATAGTGTTACAAATAGGTGTTTAACCCCCTTGCGGGTCCTCTCTAGCACTCGTAGGATTTTCTTTTGCCATTTACAAGGTGTGAAAACATTTGCAGGCTTGGGGAAATTGAGCAATTGAATAGCGATTTGCGATTTTAGCCATCGTAACTCTTGTGAAAGTGAAAGATTGAAGGCTTTCGGGAGGCTGTAAGTTACGGTTTTAACCATCGCAATTTATTCAAGGCCATAACTCACACAAAAGACGCCAATTGAATAGCAAATTAACTTGCGACCTCACTTACGGGCTATAGTAACATGCGAAAGCTCAATTGATTTAGGCTCTATGTTTTTATCTAAAATCATACAAATAGTCCCTGTATGGGTCTGCCCTCTATAGGATATACCGACACACTCTGTAGGGCTAAATGTGCAGAGTATTGTTTACCATATCAATGACCATATCTCAAGCCAGATTTAGACCAGGGAGAAAATTGTTAAATAAGACTTAACTTTTATTGTTGCACATTAAAACCAATGACTAATCTCTAGTCACTATCGATTCCCACAGAAAAATACAGAAAAAATCGGAATAAGGAAGTAGGGACAGCACAGTCACTTATTGAATTGGAACTGCTCAATATACCAAAAGGCATATAACTAATTTGGCTCATAGCGGACCTTCTTTTTTTTTATTTAATTTTTTTATTATCAAAGTACAAAGTTCAAAGATCAAACAAAATATCATTATACAAATCCATCATAACAAGTATAAAGTCAAGTATAAATTATGAAGAAAAACATAAAAACACATAAAGACAACAAAAAAACAAAACAAATTCAAAATATAATCACAGCATAATCAAAACATAACCTCCAGCACGAGGAGAGGGCAGGGTGGGGAAGAAAGAGGAGAGGCTCACCCAAAGTCACAGTCATTAAAAATACCGGGGTAGGGATAAGAATTCTTACAAAATTCCTACTTCATTTATTGAGACATATTTTTCCCATAGGGCCCATTTAGCTCTAATCTTTAGACCTATCCTTGCATTACTCCAGTTCACATTTCAGGAGATAAACATACTGCAGCCTTCCTCTATGTTCCCGCCAGGTTGGACATTATTTTTCCATCTAAAAGCTGCCAGTTTTTTTTATACCATAAGGAAGAGCAATGGCATTCCTTTAACTGGCGCTGAAAAACTTTCTGGGAGAAAATGCAAAATTACTATTTCTGCTGCAGGATTTATTACAATTTTGCATATCTTAGATAGATGTTTAAAACTTTCAAGCCAAAAATTCTGTATGAGAGGACAACTCCACCACATGTGAAGGTGTGTGCCAATCTGCCCACAACCTCTCCAACAGTATTTTTGTTCTTCTGATTTATTTATCTGTCTCAACTTCAGTGGAGTTATGTACCATGTATTTATGATTTTAAACTGAATTTCCCTGTATCTGTCCGTTAGAGAAAAGGCTCAGCGCCATTTTTCAATAGGCCATGAGACAACTAAATTGTTTTCCCATAGCCTCCAATTGAAAAGTTTCTCAAGTTGATATTGGTTCTTAATAATCTTATAACACTTGGCCACAAGATGATTTTTCTCTTTAGAAAAAATGAATGCTTCAAAGTCAGTCAGCCTTCTCAACTCCTCCATATAAAAGGGGGATGATACTAGTAACTTTTGTTATTTAATATATTTTAGCCAATAGTTTTTAGATATTGAATAAATATTTGATAATTCTTGAAACTCCGTTAGTTTCTTATCACCATATAAATCCTTTAAAAAGAGAAATCCCTTTCCTACTAATAACTTAAGCAGGCTTGAATCGAATAGTTTAGCCAGCGAGGCCAAAGGAGTAATAGGGCTAGATGGGGGCATGAGAGAAAAAAAGAGTATTGAATTTACACCACCACCTGTGTTTTTTGACTGTAGAACATACTCACAGTTTTCTATCTTTAAACTCCCCTTCTATTTGAACAAGTAGTAGATTTAAAACCCCAGATTCCAGTTCAAAGTTCTCAATTTGAGTCCAATTACAAGTCAGGGTTAGGTTATAAAAAAATATCCAAATCTTTGATGATCCCCAGGAACACCTTCAAAACTATCATAACCAAATGGAATGAACATGGCACAACAGCAAACCTGCCAAGAGTCGGTCGCCCATAAAAACTCATGGACCGGGCAAGGAGGGCATTAATCAGAGAGGCAGCACGGAGACCTAAGGTAACCGTGGAAGAGCTGCAGAGTTCCACAGCAGAGACTGGAATATCTGTACATAGGATGACAATAAGCTCCATAGAGTTGGGCTTTATGGCAGAGTGGCCAGAAGAAAGCCATTACTTTCAGCAAAAAAAACAAAATGGCACGATTTGAATTTGCAAAAAGGCACGTGGGAGACTCACAAAATGTATGGAGGAAGGTGTTCTGGTCTGATAAGACTAAAATTGAATGTTTCCGCCATCAAAGAAAACTTAATGTCTGGCGCAAACCAAACACATCACATCACCCAAAGAACACCATCCCCACAGTGAAACATGGTGGTGGCAGCATCATGCTGTGGGCATGTTTTTCAGCAGCCGCGACTGGGAAACTGGTCAGAGTTGAGAGAAAGATGGATGGAGCTAAATACAGGGATATTCTTGAGCAAAACCTGTACCACTCTGTGCGTGATTTGAGGCTAGGACAGAGGTTCACCTTCCAGCAGGACAATGACCCCAAACACACTGCTAAAACAGCACTTGAGTGGTTTAAGGGGAAACATGTAAATGTGTTGGAATGGCCTAGTCAAAGCCCAGACCTCAATCCAATAGAAAATCTGTGGTCAGACTTAAAGATTGCTGTTCACAAGCACAAACCATCCAACTTGAAGAAGCGGGAGCAGTTTTGCAAGGAGGAATGGGCAAAAATACCAGTGGTAAGATGTGACAAACTCATAGAGACCTATCCAAAGTGACTTGGAGCTGAGATTGCTGCAAAAGGTGGCTCTACAAAGTATTGACTTTAGGGGGGTGAATAGTTATGCACATTGATGTTTTCTGTTATTTGTCCTATTTGTTGTTTGCTTCACAATAAAAAAAAAAAAAAACATTTTCAAAATAGTGGGCATGTTCTGTAAATTAAATGATGCAAGGCCTCAAACAACCCATGTTAATTCAAGGTTGTGAGGCATCAAAGCACAAAAAATACTTTTGCAAGGCACTATATACTTTCTTTATCCTAATTATTTTGTAATTATGGATGTATTTATCTATTAAGATCTGGAATTTATTGATGATATACTCTGGGACCCATATCGGAAAGCTGCGTAACAGATACGTAACTTTTGGCAAAATACACATGTTTACCACCTCTATGCGCCCAGACCACGACATTATGTTATTTCCCCAATCGTGGAAAATATTTTTTAATTTTATGTATAGTTGTTCAAATTTCTGCACAATAACTTGTTTTCAGATTAACATATATATCAATACCCAAATGTTGGATCTTATTCTGCCATTTATAATGAAACTTTTCTTTCAGACTATCTATTTCAGCTAGGAATAAATTGATAGGCAAAGATTCAGACTTCAAAATATTCATATTGTAATGAGATACTGTATATTACTAAATTCTTCAATCAATTTATGGAGAGATCCCAGAGAACCAAGCGAGTTCTCTACTGATATCACCATATCGTCTGCGAACAAAAATGTTTTGTGTATACTTGAACCTATCCTAATACCCTTAATACTTTCTGAACTTCTAATCCAGTGGCTCAATTAATAGAGCATATAGGACTGGGGAGAGCGGACAGCCCTGAAGGGTTCCATTCGAGATAAAAAAATATTTCTGAGTGAAATCCTAGGCCCCCGACAGAGGCAGATGAAGATCCATAGAGTGCTCCAATGGCTCTGAAGCCAAAATCTTCCTAGCCAAATTTCTCCAGCGTTAACTCCATGTATCTCCATGCTACCCTGTTGAAGGCCTTCTCTGCATCCAATGAGACACATACTGCCGGGGTATTATTCTTATTAAGACAGGCAATCAAATGTAGTAGTCTTTTAATATTTGAGGTTCCTTCTCTCTCTACTATAAAACCCATTTGATCAATTTCAATTAACAAGTAAATTATTTTATTAAGTCTATGGGCTAATATTTTTGAGTACATTTTTATGTCATTATTCAGTAGAGAGATAGGTCTAAAGTTCTTACATTCTGGTAATTCAGAATCTACTTTTGGTATGTTAACTATGACAGCTTCTAGCATTTCACTAGGAGCTCTCCCTAAATTCTTAATCTTATTAAACTTATTCACCCATTCGCTCACTATTTCTCTGTGGAACACTTTATAATAATGATTATTGAAACCATCAGGTACAGGAGATGAATCAGTCTTCAGATTTCCAATTGCCCTCTCTACTTCATCTTCCTTAATTTCCCAGTTTAATAGGTTTAAATCATTTAAAGAGAATTTAGGAAGGTGGATTTTTGCTAAGAAATGTCTAATGTTTTGATCCTGAACCTCCCTATCTTCCTTATTTGTTTCTAAATTATATAGTGCAGAATAATACTCCTTGAAAATTTGTACTATTTTCTCTGGGTTTGAGATGATGTTATCACCATGCTTAATTTTATCCAGGCGCTTATTTAAGTTTCTTGATTTAATTTTGTATACTAAATCATTACCCTCTTTATTTTCCCAAAAGTAAGATTTAGCCAAGTCTGTGTGCATCTCCCTCAGCGTTCTCCCCTATCTTCGAACAATTGTGATTTTGCCTTTATCAAGATCCCTCTAATATAAGCATTATGAGCCAGCCATAAGGTTACACTAGAGTTAACTGATTCTCTATTGTCTTCAAAGAACTGAGGGATTTTTTTAATGTTGTTTCTTAAATATTTTACTTTAAGGATAGAAGGATCCAATTTCCATGGGGAGTATTTCTTACGTCTGAAGTCTCCTTTCCATTTAATCGATACCATACCATGGTCCGCTCTTAAAGTCGGTTTAATATCTGTAGTATCTAAATACTTAAAGCTTGATTCGTTAGAAAAAATATAGTCCAGCCTTGCATATGAAATAGTGTGTAATCCCTTTCTCCAAGGTGAAGGACCTCCATGTATCAAAAAGAAAAGATTCAAACACATATTAAAATCATCGCAAACAGTGATAAAACCAGAAAAGTATTTCCTCAACTTCTTTAACGTCAATTTAAAAATAATCACTTGATCTTTATTGGGCGCATATATATTCAGTATTGTGTATTTTATGCTATTGATCCTGCCTGACCAAAGTGTAATTCTACCCTCACTGTCTAATTCAAGGAATTATTTTTTAAGATTTAATTTTTTGCTAAAAAAAATTGCAGTTCCTGTAGTTTTTCTACTATACATGGAAGACCTACCACACACATAATACGTTTTTATTAATTAAAGGTGCTTTCTCCCTAGCCCAGTGGGTCTTCCGAAGACATCTAATATTTGCTTTTTCAGTTTTAAACATCTTAAAAAAAGCTTGTTTTTTCCCTGGTGCGTCTAAATGCCCCCTCTTGATTTCTCCCCCCCCCCCCATGTAAAAAAAAAAAAAACTCCCCCCTCAAAAGAACAGTTTGAGTATAAGATTATTAGACCCTTTTATTTTCCTACATTTCTTCTAAAATGTGGAAGTGCTATATGCTTATTTTTTTATATTAGCTAATCAAATAACAAAAATTGTGTATAGTAATAATTTTGTGTTTCTTTATAATTTAAATTTTGCTAAAGTGGCTATAAATCAAAAATACATTTAAATATGTGTATTGAACCTTTTATTTTGTGTCCAAAACTTCAGTTAATGTGTTAAGATAAAAACCTTATAAAGTGCTTTTTTCTAAAAAGTAATTATATAAGGTGCTATATTTATACATGCACTTTTAATTTTGCTAAAGTGCCTTGTGAATGATTTCCAAATAATTGATTAATATTACTAAAATGGCTATAAAACACAGCAAATTTCAGTGTAGCTGGAAAACCTTTTATCTCAGATCCATAGCTTTAGTTATAGTGTAGAACTTAATAAATTGCGTCTATTATCAGTGGAATCTTATAGTGGACCTTCTTTACTACCCTTAAACAGCTTTATATGGCTTCTGGGATTGCATTATTGTGACACTGTCTTAGGTGTTTGTTTGTCCATATTCTCTTGAACTTTAGAACTAATGACTACACAGACATGAGGTAGAGTGCCTTGGTATAACTCTGACTGCTAGGGCCCTAAATATTCTGTTTGGTGTGTATATTAGTATTAAGCCACTTTGAACTTAGGGTGGCATGCTATATCAACACTTAAACGTATAGGTCCCATTGGTTCATACTGTCACTGAGTATACTATTTTTATGTGTGAATCGATAGTGACTAGAGATTAGTTATTGGTTTTAATGTGTAACAATAAAAGTTAAGTCTTATTTAATATTTTCTCCCTGGTCTAAATCTAGTTTGAGATATGTAAGAACTGCAGTATACCTAAAGAGTTAAATTAGCTAGTTTCTGACAGCGTTTCTTTTTCTTTTGGATTGATACATGTATTTACACTACTAGCATAATTTGGGACACAAATACATAACTATTTTGTACCTAAACTCATCTACTATTTACCACGTGGGATCCAGGGAAGACAAAAGAATGGATTCCTTTGTCTTATGCCCCACCAGCACCTATATTCTCCCTCTCCTATACATCTATCAATGACAATCTCTAAACAAACATGCTTCACCATGTTAGTGAGACAAATAAAAATATGATGTTAAACACATTGTAGAAATGGAGGGACCTGTCTTTGAGCTTAAAATCTATTCCCAATACCGCAAAGTTACACCATCAAAAAGTGCCCAGTAACCTTCCCTAGCTATTCTATTCACTCATCACAGCATGACTGCGAGAGAGCCTACCACTGATGACTGCGGCAAACCAGAGTCTCAAATGATGGCAAGCTTTTCCATTAATTGTTCACTGCCGAAATAATATGAGTGACTCATTCTTTCTTTAACATCAACTCCCAAATATAATCAGACTTTACTGAGCACTCACACATTAAAGAAGACCCGTAATATCAAATGTCTGGAGGAAAGTTTATAAGTATAAAATACCACTCACAAATAGTTTTAAAATCACTGCTGAGAGCTGGAGCAGCACTTAAAGAGACAGTACAGCACTACAAAACAATAAACTATGACTATTATTAGAAATTAATGCTGTACATTGTCATAGTCACATATGTTCAGTTAACAACAAATTATTTTCGATGATCATGTTTGATTCATCATAAATAGGAGAAAATCAGATGTATTGCAGAAAATACATCAGTTAAAGTGACACTAAAACACTAAAAGAATAACAAAAAAACATGGAAGTTCATCAGAATGTAATGTTTAACTTTCTCATAGGCACATATGTGGAATTTAGAAATATGATATATTTATTATGATAATGTTTGTGTCATAACACAACATCCAGGGTAATGCAGAAACCAGTACTGAAGTGGTTAATACAGAAAACCCACATGGACTATAAACAGGTGCTCTAATATACTGTCTATTGAATGGCTAGCCCTATTAGCAAATATATGTAACTACTTGTAATATGATTTCTCTCATGTATAGGTGATTATTCTTACTCATTGTAAGAATCATGACATTCAAATTTTTTCACAGTTCCTCAAACTATGTCTCATCAGTAATTTAAGTAAAATGCTTAGTTTAAAATGCCCCTGTGGCCCCCATGGTAACCTGTGCCCCCCCCCCCCGGGTCCTTATGGCCCTCAGGGCCCCCTGTGGTCCCTTATGGCCCACACAGACCTCCCATCGATCCCCTCTGGCCCCTTATGGCCCACTGTGGCCCCCACAGGCCCCAGGTGCCTCCTGTGCCCCTAGACGCCTCCTGTACCCCCTGAAAGCCCTGTGGCCCCCACGGCCCTTTATGGGCCCTGTGGTCCTCCCTTATTTATAACTTCTTTGTCATAAATGCAATTCTCCCCAGAATATAATTTATGCATCCAGCATAGTATTTTCTCATTTTAAACTAGTTTTCTGACGTTTTTCCTGCCTAATTATGCACATTGACTAAATGTTTTAATATATCTTTCATCATACAGTGGCCCTTTAACATAAGGTAATGTGACCTAATTTTGACACCTGTGATGCAACATGAAAATAGGCAGTGTTTTATTCTACAGCCTACACGACCACTGAGGTTGAAATCTTATATGTGGCTGCAGAATTCTTAAAAATACAGAGGGTTACTTATTTCCTGGTGTTTTTAGTTTCAAGTCTACAACAAATACATGAGCAGATAACATATGATTGTGCATGTTTATTTTAATGGTTTTGTTTTGTTGCTCATGAAATTACAGTATAGAGCAATTATGCTAATGAGACAACTATATTGCAAGTGATCCTGACATCCAATTTCAAATCTGTATACGTCTATTGCTGCGCCTCTGTCAAATCCAGCTTTGGCTTTCAGAATCTCTTACAGGTGAAGATGAATCATCTCCGCTTGATGAAAAATGAAACAGATATATCATAGCATTGATGCTTGTATTATCATTTGATTTATGTCCTGTGTTACTAACTGTCTCTCTTACTTTCAAACTACTGTACTGGAAATCCTTATTATAATTTCTGAATTAAATACTTCAGCTGGTAAACATGAAACATAGTGAATTTTGAGTTCTATTATGTATAAATTTTTTTTTAAATTTTCAAACAGCAAGGCAATTAAAAATCTATAATGCATGTTTCTGTTTTTATTTTTCTTAAAAGGAGACACCAAGAAAATATTTTATAATTTTTTTTGCAGATATAGAGCCACTTTAAATTCCAAGCTTGTATGTGCAACGTGAGACCTGCAACGGCTGTGGGCTGGAAATTTGGCGATTTACAGAGCTATTAAATTAGAACATGCTGAGAGTTACTGTCTTGAGAGTCAAACCCGTAACCCATTTTTTGCACTTTGGATGCGCAGCCGTGATTGGGATCAATTAGTCAAACTCGTAGTTACGAGTTGAGATGGAGCCTATGGAAACAGAGATCGTCAGAATTACGAGATTCTTATGTACAAAATCTTATGTGCAAAATCTAATTGATATATTCCTATTCATATTTTATTCTTTTAAGCACACATGAGTCTTTAGACTTAAATGGTCATCCATTACTTCCTGTTTCACTGGGGTGTAAATATGAGTTGACACACAAGCCAAAAACACTTGCAGCCTTATTACATTGCGATTCGGCCAATTCTAAAGGGCTTTATATAAGCACAGAGCATATTTTTTTACATACGTTTTTAGTTAGTGAAGACCTTGCTTTTGGATAGAAATTCACTAACTAAAAACTTCTGTAAAAAAATATATGCTGTGTGCTTATATAGAGCCCTATTCAATCGGCCAAATCACAATTTTAATAAGACTGTTAGAGTCTCATTTAATTGAGCTTTCAGGTGATCCGGGTAAAAGTTGTGAATGCTAAAATCTCAAATCACTATTCACTTGCTCCGATCCCACCTCGCTAACCACTCCGTCAAGCCCGCAAATGTCAAAAGTCAAACCACAAGTTACTGTTACCTAGGAGTACTTGCAAAGGGCTTAAAGACCGGAGCACTGTAAATGCACATATAAACACACTACTGTAATTTTATTAAAGTGAAAGTGATGTTAGGTCTTAGAATTAATAGCACAACATTCTCAAGCTCACTAATCGGCCAAATAAAATACTTGGGTCCGATCGCAACTCGTAATTCAAGCCCGTAGGACTTCAATGAAAAAAGGCTTTTGGATCAACCCCAAATTCCATTTGTTGTTTCTAACCAGGAGTTACGGACTTGCATCATCAATCATGTTCAAGTCCACAAATTCTATGTTTGATAGCATGGTTTACGATTTGCGCTATTAGTCCGGGACTTGTGGGCCCGGCAAATTAAATAGCCCAATAAGTTGTAGACGCTGTGGGCTATAAAAAATCGGTTCAAGCATGAAAATATGTATCTACACTATTAGAGCAATAATTAAGAGGCAAATCATTCTCCAAGGATCACAACTTATTACATCCTGAAATTAACAAGGCCTCGATCCAATTAAGCTATTGTAGTTCACGGCTCTCCGTAATGAAGCCCGTAAACTACTTTGCTATTCAATTGGCGTCTTTTTGCGAGCCGCAAACGATCTAAGGGTTACAGGCTGAAAATCCCTGCGGTTGTTACAACCATAACTTACACACCATCTAAGCCTTTGATCTTTAAAGCCCGCAAGAGTTACAATTGCTAAATTCTCAAATCATTATTCAATTGCTACAATTCCTGAAGCCCCGCAAATGTTTTCACACCCATAAATGGCAAATGTAGAAGAAAATCCTATGGGTATAAGATAAGACTAGCAAGGGGGTTAAACACCTGTTCTTAGCACTGTAAATGCAAATAAAAAGTCAATACTGCAATTTAAAAGGCGGGAGAGCGATGAAATACATGAGAATTAATTGCACAACAGTCTCAAGCTCGCAAATTTGCATTAGAAAATATTTATGTTTCATTTTGGTGTTATATCAATCTCGGGAATCAATGAGTTAATAGAAATCAGGCCACATGGACTAGAACAGTATTGGCATTCATTTTTATTATTTTGTACATTGCGGGATTGCGAGTCTGATCGCACATCGGACTTCGAAACGCTAATTGATTGGCATGTAACCTCTATGTTTTTCTGTCATAATGATAAGGGTCTTGTTTTCTATCGGCTGTTTCTAAATTGGGAGTTACAGCTTTGCCTAATTGATCAGGATCAAGCTCCAAAAATGCTACATACAAGTGCACGGTTTTGGCTTTCAGCCCGTAAATTGCGGCCTTGTTATTATTATTATTATTATTATTATCTTTTATTTGTAACGCGCCAACATATTCAGGCTGTACAGGGGATAGAACAAGGAAATACAATATACAAACTGCAGAAAATGGAGTGCTCTGTTTTGAGCTTTAAGTCTCGTAAAAAGTGCTTTTTTTCCAAAGCACCCTACAAGATTGGAAACTTGCTACTTACAATCTAAAGGGAAAGGGAGAGGCAGTTTGGGAAGGAAGTAAGAGTAGACATAGGAAGGAAGTTGTGAAAGTTTGAAGGTTATTCATTAGTTGGAGAGGGGATCAGACGTGGAAGAGTTAGAACAATTAACACAGGGCTGTTAGACTATGCAGACAATGGGGGAGGGTACATCAGAGGTACACAAATATATCTACATGTCAGTAGTTATAATAACAGGTATGCAATCACAATAATTAATAATCAGTAACTGTGCCAGAGAATCTTCAGTTGTCCAGGTACCTTAGGTTAGCTGTGG
Organism: Discoglossus pictus; assembly: GCA_027410445.1. NCBI lineage: Eukaryota > Metazoa > Chordata > Amphibia > Anura > Alytidae > Discoglossus > Discoglossus pictus. The sequence goes on along the minus strand of CM050171.1, from coordinate 100,012,400 downwards.
AGATGTGTAGGAGCCAGGAATCAGAGAAAGAGAGGGAGACCAGGTCCTAGAGAGCAGTCTTAGGTTAGCTGTGGAGATGTGTAGAAGCCAGGAATCAGAGAGAGAGAGAAACCAGGGACTAGAGTTAGACCAGGAACTAGAGAGCAGTCTTAGGTTAGCTGTGGACATGTGTAGGAGCCAGGAATCAGAGAGAGAGAGAGAGAGAGAGAGAGAGAGAGAGAGACCAGGGACTAGAGTGCATTCTTGGGTTAGCTGTTGAGATGTGTAGGAGCCAGGAATCAGAGAGAGAGAGAGACCAGGGACTACAGAACAGTCAAATTGAATTGCTCTGTAATTGTAGCAGATCTTTAGTCCGGAGATGTACTGCCTGCACAACACAATCTGCAATGAGGCTTCAAATGTCTAAAACTATTTTTTTTTCAATTAGATGCTAGCTCTATGCCAACAAAACTATTTGGAAGGCTTGTCAGAAGAAAACCTGCAATGTTCGCAAAACATCACTGTAACTTTGTTTGGAACTGGGTCCTATGGTCACTTAAGACACAACTAGAGATGGCTGGAAACAAACACCAGAGGTGGGTATATCATACACAAAGTCCAGTTCATACCAATCCTTACTATGAAATATAGTGGTGGATTTGTGAGGCTGTTTTTCTCCAGAATGGTCTGGGATTCTTGTTAGGATACATGGCATCTTGAACGCCATCATATTCCAGGAAAGGTTATATCAAACTTTGGCTGCCTCTGCTTGGAGGCTAAGACTGGATTGTGGTTTGACCTCTGGCAGGAGAATGATCCAAGCATAACTCTAAATCCACACAAAAATGGTCCACTGTCCACAGAATAAAGCAGTGATCATTCAAGTTGTTCGACATTAAATTACATTAAAAACCTGTGAGGATGAGCTGAAGAGAAGAGTCATCCAGCAATAATGTAATGTCCTGTAATGTTATCTTGGCAGTTGGAGCATGCACAAAGTACTAAATCCAGGGGTGCCAATAATTATGACAGTTGTTTTTTTTATATATTTTTTTTTCTTTGAATAAGTTAACTTCACTGAAGATATGTGTCTCATATTTTCGTTGTATGATAAAGCTAACAACACTTTTTGCACATTTCTACAAAGTGTGGCAATAATTCTGGAAGGCATCTTAAGTAGTTGCTAATGCTGAATCTGCAAATTCTGGTTCCTATATTTTGTTATTCCATTTCCTTATGAATGCAAGTCTTTGTCCTGGGACACTCCGTCACTCTAACCAATGTTGCGCTCAGTGATCCTGCAAGTACCAAATACATGTTTCAGTTCCTGCAGAAGTCTGCTAATGATTTACGGATAAATGTTTTTGACGGGCAATTCGCTAGTCTCATATAATCTAAAAATATAATTTTGAATAATCCTCTACCACCACTTAGGTTCTCTATTTTAAATGTGCTGAAGTTTTTTGATGTGGAAATAAAGTAATTCCAATTTTGAATTTTATATTTAAAGTGTATATTGGTGTTAGTCACCTGGTATCTTTCTCACTAAATTGTAAACTAAATAATGCAGTCCTATTTTTAAGCTGTCTTTATTGGATATTCTATGTTATCTCATAATGATTCGTTAAGTACTCTGTTTCATATTCAGCATTAACATTCTTGGAAGACATAGTAAAGTTTTAACAAAGAACTCTTAAAGTAAGTGAGGCAAGATAAACCCTCTGTACAGGACCCTGTAATATCACATTCCTTCAATAGCCAATGGAGAGCATAAGAGCCTTTATCAATCCACCTGTTAAAGTCCATTTGTCTATTTAGACATTTATTTTCCGTAAATGCAGTTTGCTCTAAGCCTGCAGCCTTGGTTTACTTTCTTCACATTTATTTTGGAATACAATTGAGTAATGATAAAATACTGCAAAAACAATCTGTTAGGAAGAAATAGTAAATTCTTCAAATGACTCATGATATAGCAACATGTTATTTTTTCACATTAGAGGTCTATGAACTGTGCGGATAGATTAGCTGGTTATTTAGTTATCGGTGACAATGGTGTAATATCTTGGCTGTGATATCAGTAATTGCATCTTGTGTGTCAGAGAGCTGTGTTTTATCATTTAGAGTAGAGTGTACTGAAAATAAGTGGTGCTTGGGCTGTACGACATATTCAATGTATTGGGAGTACACCAAATTATAAAGTAACCTTCACCTCTGTAACATAGAGGTTGTGATTTAAATCCAAGTTACCAAAACAACTACAACAGGAAAATATTTATCATCAATATTCTGTCTCAAACCAGTATTCCTACAAATAAACAGCCTTATTAAATTGTGATTCAGTAAATTTAAAAGGGCTCTATTTAAGCACACAGCATATTTTTTTTACAGAAGTTTTTAGGTAGTGAAGACCTTGCTTTTGGATAGAAGTTCACTAACTAAAAACTTTTGTAAAAATAATATGCTGTGTGCTTATAGAGAGTCCTTTCAAATTTGCCAAATCCCAATTTAATAGGGCTGCTTATGTGCATATGTGATCAAACAATCTAATAATTTTTTGATTTTTCCCATACTATTAAAATATGAACAATAAATATGTGTTTAGAGATTGTTTACTTTTATTATGGATTTTCAAAATTTCTTCTCAATCGAAAATAGCAGTTGGATATATACTGCTTCAAAAACTTGTATTAAATGTCTCAATAGAAATGTTTAATTAATTTATATATGTTGTTTATGATTTATGAGGTTTTAAAGAAACATTTTAATACAAAAAAGCAAGAAAAAATAATAAGACTATCACTGACTCTATTTGGAAAGAGGTCTGTCAGATTTGTGATATTGCCATTTATGTTACATATAGTTACATAGTTACATAGGCCCTCATTCTATTATCGGCCGTAAAACGGCCGCAAAGCTGCGATTCCTTGCGGGGCTCCCGTTACCTTGCAATTCAAATAGACGGCACCACAAGGATATCCCCCTTACGGCCGGCCGCAAATCTTACAACCGGCCGCAAGGTCTAAAAACTTTAAAAGCAAATATAAATTCAAGACGGCACTGTAAAGCTCTGTAAATGCTAGGGATCATAATGGGGGACATGAGGATTAATAGCAACCCCCTCTCAAGCTTGCACATCAGCCCAAATCCGATATTTCATTAACTGTTTATTTTCCGGCCGCAGCGTGGGCGGGTCTGAGGTGCTCCAAGCCCTCTGGACTTTGTCCACGGATATTTGACATGAATTAAAATAAAATGTATTTACGGATTTGAGTGTAGGGGAATGTTGTGCTATGAATGCCAACACCTACAATCACTTTATCATCTCATCAGAGTGCAGGATGGCTTTATTATGTGCTTAATTGTGTGCTTGCGGGACCTTTTTGGAGCAAGTAAGCTGCGGCTCGGTTTTAGCCTTGCCGAGAGGGTTCCCGTAGCAATTGAATAGCAACCGGGATTTTCTTGCGGCCAATACTCTTGCGGCCGGAGTCCCCAGCCGGAAGGGAATAGAATAGGCAAATAGCCTGCGGCCGGTCCTTGCGGCCCCGCATCTCCTACGGCCGATAATAGAATGAGGCCCATAGTATTTAAGGTTGAAAAAATACTTTCAGTCCATCAAGATCAACCTTTTAAGATCTCCTCTGATCTGCAATATGCAGATTAACTATTAATTAATTAGTTGTTATCCATGATAACCCTGAATTCCCTTTTTAATTAGAATTAAATCTAGTCCCCTTTTAAAGTTATCTATCGAATCCGCTGTCACCACCTCCTCTGGTAGAGAATTCCACAGATTAACCACCCTTACTGTGAAGAACCCTTTTCTTTCTTTAAGCTGGAATATTTTTACTTCTAACCTCAAGGGATGTCCTCTTGTCAGTTGAAAACCACTTGGCACAAAAAGCTCCCATGACAAATCTTTATACTGACCCTGGATGTATTTATATAAGGTAATCATATCTCCTCTTAGATGCCTTTTTTTCTAGAGAATATAAGTTGAATTTGGTTAGTCTTTCTTCATAACTTAGCCCCTCCATTCCCCTTATTAGTTTTGTTGCCCTCCTCTGTACCTTTTCCAGCTCTAAAATGTCCTTTTTATGAAGTGGTGCCCACAATTGTACTCCATATTCCAAATGAGGGCGTACTAGAGATTTGTATAGTGGCAGAATTATATTTGCTTCCCTGGCTTCTATACCTTCTTAATACATGCTAATATTTTATTTGACTTTGCAGCTGCTGCTTGGCTGCTAGAGTGGTTATAATGATATTGCAATTTAGTTTGAATGGGAATAATGTGTAAAGGCAACGGATCTTAGTTATGTTTTGTTAGACTTGTGCTCTGAGCAACTTTATTCATTTTGTCTTGAGTGCAACAAGCAAATTAAAAGTAGCATTAATGCTACATAATCCCATTATAATATATATATATATATATATATATATATATATATATATATATATATATATATATATATACGGTATATATTTAATTTTTTTTTATATTTATGTTGGACCTCGGAGGCACCCATTACACTTTGGTGAAGATTTCTCTCCTCCCCCACCCCACCCACCAATAAGACTCGAGCTGTCAGAAGTGAGAAAATCAGACAAGATGGAATATTCTATACATATACACAGAATCTTCCAATATTTTTCTCTATTTATATTTTATGTTTATACTGTAGATTACAAAGCTGTTTGTTATATTCTTCATAAACATGCATTTTCCCCTGAACTACAAGTTTCCTTTAACTTGTATATTATATTTCAACATGTTAATAATATTCTCACCACAGAGAGGTTTTTATAAATTCATTTTTTTCCAAAAAAAAATGTTTTTGTGTCCATAGCTTACACAGGTGATAATATTATTAGTATGGCACATGCCTGTCAAACAATATTCTGTTCTTATTTTTAATATTATAATTCAAAAGCAATTACTTTTGCAATAACATTCAGCTGAAAGATATTTATATAAGTATATTATATTTGTACATACATACTTTCAAAACTGGTAACTATAATGTGTCATAAAATGTGTGAAGATGCAACGGACGACTTGTATAAACATAAACATGCATAGTGGAAAATAAATTGCTGAATATTTTAGTTTCAGGGGATGGCACATTGTATAATAATTGAAGTTTAGTTCAACCTAGTGAAACCTCTAAAATGTTTAGTTTAGTCAATGGAACAGAAGATAAGGGGAGATGAAAGATCAGCCTTGTTTTTCTTTAGGTTTTCAGTGTAAACACTTATTATACAAAAAAAGGAACCTTACAGCACATTTTATTTCACTTTTTTCGAATATAAAATATTGCTTTCATATATATCCAAATAACATTGATGTTGCTTCTCAAGTCGGCTGAAAAGATTGTAAGCTCAGTTGGAACTGATAGAATCACTGATGCTGATTATAATAAAATGAACCTATTTGAAAATATTTTATATGTACAATCATGGCATGGATTTAGTTTAGCTGTCAAAGATAGAAGCATTACTTTTGGAAAATCAAATAAATGTTAGCCAACTGAAGGGAAAATATTATTTTAAGAATGCTAAGTAGAGTTCAGATAAGAAACTTGTAAAGAAAAACTATGTACAGGTTTTAATGTATTTATTTATGCTTATGTACATGTGTATACCATATATAGGCATATACAGTACATTCCCACTCACAGCCCGTTCTAATTTAATAGCTCTGTAACTCTGTCAAATTTCAAGCCTGCAGCCGTTGCGGATCTCACGTTGCCCTTACTGGCTTCTAATTTAATAGGGCTGCATATTAGGTGATTTGATATGCATAATTTGGTCCAAAGAGAACTACAGAAATTATACTTATGGGGTTAATTGAGTGGGATTTACGCTCCTCTTATCTAATATACATTTATAAATATATAAATAAATATATAAATACATATATATATATATATATATATATATACTACTTAAAAGTCAAAGCATTTTGTTGGTAAACTAAACATTATACATTTTAGTATGTAATGAACCTGTTGAAAATGAAAAATGCTTTTTAACTGCTTACAGTGGGATAGTTGACTGCTTCTGAGCTTGCGCAGAGTAAGTAGGTAAGTGTCAGATACCAAAACCTATAATGAATTATTAAATCACACACCCCTTGACCGATCATGGGATAGGAACCATTTAAGATGGTTTTAGGTTTCTTTCTAACTAAGGGCCCTATTCTATTGCCAAATTTGTAAATTTATACACACTTAAAATCACTCCTAATATTACAACATATTCTATTAGCTTCTCGCAATCCAATTACGAATTACTCACTTACAATCACTACTGGCCAGCCAAAGACGCAAAACTGCCCTTAGAGCTCCATTGGTTTCAGCACAGCTCAAATATTATGAGCGCAAACTATATTAAACTTACACAAAATCAATATTCTTTAAGACCAGTAGCGTTAGCTCACAAATAAAGTATAACCCGCAATTGAAAAATGTATCATGTTTCTGACAAAATGTTTATAAGTAGTAAATAGGACTAGCAAGGGCTTTTTCAAATACTTATTAGAGCTGTAGCAGCAATTAAACAAACATCATTTTGCTTTAAAAGCACGGGAAGGCAAGGAAAGACATTATAATTAATTGCACAACAACCTAAAACCCACAAATATGTAATTTTATTTCTGAGTAATATTGATCCCAGGACTCAAGAGGTTAATACATATCATAAAACCCAAATGGACTAGAACAGATGATCTAATGCATTCTATAGATTGCTAGATTGCGAGCCCGATCAGCAAATATTACTTATTGGCGCCAATTAATTCCTAGCTTCCAATTGACAATTATGTCTAACTTCTATGTGTTACTGACTCCATGATGAAAATCTCATTTACTATAAGGGCTTGCTTAAATATTGTCAGATTGTAGGATCACGCCCCGTGAAATCCTACTTAAAAAGGCAGGGTTTACGAGGTTAGGCTTAAGAAGGTAAATTGCGAGCTTCGGTCAAGAGAATACATTTAAACATTTAGAGAAAAAAACGCCCGCAGCCAAATTTATAAGGTTGAGGCATTTGCAAGCGTATGATAGAATATTGTTGTTATTTACTTGCATACTTCACAAACACAGTGGTCCTTAAATTATTAACAGTTAAGTGGCTATGATTGAGCCCTTGCTCTCTCACCAAGCATGGCACTACACAGTCATGGCAGTAGGTAAAGCAATTTATATCTAGGCTTCATACACAGCAACATTTCATTCCCCTAAAGGAACATTTTTTATCAGTACTGTCACCTTAGTTGTAATTAATAAAATACACCCTTACCAAATTCACTCACCACATGGGACTTCTCTATTGAAACTTTATGTCTGTTCTCACAATGAGTAATAATAATGAATACTAAGCAGGTCATGATTTCTCCTTTGCTATTCAAGCTTGTCATGCTCTTAGGAGGATTCTCTGTTTGCATGTGTAGAGCCAAAGTCTTTAGATTTAAGGTTCTTATTAATTAGTGAATGTAAGTGACAGCTTTTTGGCAATCTTTGGGTGACTCCTGGACACAATAAAGTGCCAAACATCGCAGCTAAACAAAAGCAGTTAGCCCTCTTAGAAACAGGTGCTTAATTATATTTGGAGGACTGCTGAGAACGTAAATACATCTCCAAACGTTAACTATAGTAATGCAACTGCAGACACTTAAATAAAGCTCTGGGGACTTACCCGGAGTACTAAAAGTCTGCTGATGTAAAGCAACTGAGATTTTGCAGTTGCATTTGAAAAAAAAAAAAAAGAGCATGAAAAGAAATAGATATTTTTATTAACTTTTTATTGAGTAGTATTAAGTAAGTGGCATAGCAATAAAGGCTTTCTGCTTTCAAAATGTTTTTTAAGTGACATATGGTTATATGATAAGCCATCTTATCTCTGTATTTGAGAGATGCTTATCAAGACAATGATTGCTGGTGCTGGCTGAGTATCTCAATAGAGCCTTTGCAGGATGCCATATGCTGTTGCCATAAATTAGTTTAAGTTTATTTACATTGCTCTGAGAGACTTCAGGACTTCAATTCTGAATATATAAACTGCTCTGTACTTGAATTATTAAAATCAGAACAAGAGGAGCCAGGTTTACAAGCCTGCAGTATCTAATGTGCACAGGTGCACTTTCCTAGCAAAAGAATGCCATAGCAAAATAATTAATGTGGAGTGGAATGGGACATTTGGGGCCAGGTAATATATTATTTATCACTTATGTTAACACTGTTGAATATGTTTTCTGGTTGTGTTATCATGATTAAGACTTTAATTAGTAATGTTTTATCAGTGACAGTATCAATTTGCATTATATGAAAAAGGATGCCAAGCCAGTGATCACAGAGTCAAAAAATGGTTCTGTTGAGTGATATATTATGTAGGATTTAGAGCTCTATAAAGTATAAAAGGACACAGTTATCATAACCACTACAAAGGCTTAAATTATCACTATGGTTCGTTTTTCGTTCTTTATGATCTTTTGAATAACTTAGTAATATAGCATAATTTAGTAATATAATATAGTAATATAAAAATTTAAAAATAAATTTAAATAAATACAATCATTATAATTTACCTTTTACAAGCAGATTAGATGTTGTATTATATTTGACCATTCTAAAAACTGTACCCATGTTTCAAAAGAGTTTATGGTAAATGTAGGGCTACAGTGGTCCTTTAAAAAGACACTTACAGCCCTAGTAAATTCGAAGCCCATAAGCGCAACGTGAGCCCTGTAACGGCTGCTGGTTTGAAATTTGGCAGAGTTACAGAGCTTTTAAATTAGAAGAGGCCGTGGTGTACGGCTTGAGACGCAAACCCGTAAACCATTTGTCGACTATTGGATGTGCGGTCGTGAACATGATCAATTAGTCAAACTCGTAGTTACGGGTTTAGATGGAGCCAATGGCAACAGATATCATCATCATTACGTCAATGAAAAATGGAGGTTAGATTTCAAAGCCTTACAGGTTTCAATTATGAGTTACGATCGGACCCACATTCCAGAAATATTGCAATATTGATAAAGCTGTAAATATGATATTCTAGTCCATGCGAGTTACAGTATATGTATTAACACATTGCTTGCCGGGATCGATATAACACGGAAATTAAACATAAAAAAAAAGTATTTTAGATTGAAGATTTGCGAGCTTGAGAATGTTGTGCTATTATTTTTAATACCTAACATCACTTTCCGTTTTAATATAAGTACAGTAGTGTGGGTATATTTGCATTTAAAGTGCTACGGATTGGACTTTACCCCCCTTGCAGGTCCTCTCTAGTACCGGTTGGCTTCTTGGCTCCAATTGCAGGTTACGGGCTTGAACGCAAGTGAAATTGCAAATTAATAGCATGATTGGAAACGTAGCAGTTATGTGCTTGAGAGAACAAAGGTTTTGCGGCCGCAAAGTTCCACGTTCCATGTCCCGTAGGCTTTTTTCATTCTAAACACGGAGATCGGCTTGCTTTACAGAGCCAATTTAATAGCCTCAAGTCTTACGGGCTACATTACGGGCTATGGTTTTACAGGTTAGGGGAATTTAATAGGACTGTTAATTTTCATGTTGTATATCATCCATGTAAACAGTACATACATTATTTTATATGAAAGAAAATAGGAATTTCAAGTTTACCAAACTAACATCAAAGCAATGCAATAGTGGGTACAATTAATTGTTTGCTATTCCTTTATTACTGACTTGTTCAAGAAAAATTAGTGGGGAGTAAACTTGAATAAATAAATCAAGTAAATTAGAAGGGTTTGTGTAGCCATTGGTGCATTCCACGGGGGGGGGGGGGGGGGGGGGATAAGCAATCAAGGAGATGTCAGCCAAATTTCCAAGACTTCTTCCCAGTTTGTATGTTTTAGCAGGTAAGAAAAAGAGGTGAATCAAATACATTGTGCCAGTTTTATTAACATTTTCCAATCTATACATCTCTATTTTTCTATGCAAGATTTAAAACATGTCCTTATTTTTTTTTAACCCACTTCTGCTAAGTTATCACACTGCCTTATACTCTCCAGTATATTATTTAAAGGACTACCTTATTCAGCACAATTTTGACCACATCACTATAAAGATCTCCTAAAAGTGTGTTGTAAATCCTTTATTTAATTTTTGAAATACATGCATTTTCACTGAGAAATAAAATAAAAACTTGTATTTATAGATGTGAAAGACTGCCTAATAAATATCTGAGGCAAGGGGGCTCGGTCCTGTTTCAACCTATCAGGTTGCAGGGGTGTGTCTTGGGATTTACATTTATCAAAGACAGACAGGTATTTGCAATCATGCCCCTGGAAAGTTATGCTTCAGACTAGATCAGTATCTCCTTTGAGATCAGAAATCATATTTAGCCTGAACCATCAGCCTGTATTACTACATGCACTGATCCCAATTAACAAAAATGTAACCCTTAGCACATCTGTCTGTGCATGCATGGAAGACTGTTTCTCACCTAAAACATGACATTCTATGGGTTAACTGATCAGTGCAATATAATATGAGTCTGGGGGAAGTTGTGCTATAAATCACAGCCTTCCCCCATAGAGCCTCGCATGCTGTGCAGGCATTCTGCTAATTGCTAATGCAACGGCCAGTAGTCAGTATAGATTGCATGTTAAGATTTTTTAGCTGTTATTAGCTTAGTTTAAAAAATAAAGGTAATTTTAACATAAATCTTGTGCACTTCCAAGAAATGAAGAGTACTTTCAGTAAGTTCAGAAGCACTTTTATTATGCCTCCAATCATTGCTTATCAGTCTGCAATCTAAGTGTCACATGATCAGTCATTACATATACACACCTTTTTTTAAAGGCCCCAGAGGCTGCAACACCTAAGCAAGAGGCACCACCAACCATGAAGACCAAGGAACTATCCAAACAAGTACGGGACAATGTTGTTGAGAAGTACAAGTCAGGGTTAGGTTATAAAAAAATATCCAAATCTTTGATGATTCCCAGGAGCACCGTTAAATCTGTCATAACCAAATGGAAAGTACATGGCACAACAGCACACCTGCCAAGAGACGGCTGCACACCAAAACTCACGGGCCGGGCAAGGAGGGCATTAATCAGAGAGGCAGCACAGAGACCTAACTTAACCCTAAAGGAGCTGCAGAGTTCAACAGCAGAGACTGGAGAATCTGTACATAGGACAACAATAAGCCGTACGCTCCATAGAGTTGGGCTTTATGGCAGAGTGGCCATTACTTTCAGCAAAAAACAAAATGGCACGTTTTGAGTTTGCGAAAAGGCATGTGGGAGACTCCCAAAATGTATGGAGGAAGGTGTTCTGGTCTGATAAGACTAAAATTGAATGTTTCCGCCATCAAAGAAAACTCCATGTCTGGCGCAAACCAAACACATCACATCACCCAAAGAACACCATCCCTTTTTCAGCAGCTGGGACTGGGAAACTGGTTAGAGTTGAGGGGAGAGGGAGGGTGCTAAATCCAGTGATATTCTTGAGCAAAACCTGTACCACTCTGTGCATGATTTGAGGCTAGGACAGAGGTTCACCTTCCAGCAGGACAATGACCCCAAACACACTGCTAAAACAACACTTGAGTGATTTAAGGGGAAAGATGTAAATGTGTTGGAATGGCCTAGTCAAAGCCCAGACCTCAATCCAATAGAAAATCTGTGGTCAGACTTAAATATTACTGTTCACAAGCACAAACCATCCAACTTGGAGGAGCTGGAGCAGTTTTGCAAGGAGGAATAGGCAAAGATCCCAGTGGTAAGAAGTGGTAAGCTCATAGAGACTTATCCAAAGCGACTTGGAGCTGTGATTGCCGCAAAAGATGGCTCTACAAAGTATTGACTTTAGGGGGGTGAATAGTTATGCACATTGACTTTTTCTGTTATTTTGTCCTATTTGTTGTCTGCTTCACAATAATAAATAAAATAAAAAAAACATCTTCAAAGTTGTGGGCATGTTCTGTAAATTAAATGATGCAAACCCTCAAACAATCCATGTTAATTCCAGGTTGTGAGGCAACAAAACATGAAAAATGCCAAGGGGAGTGAATACTTTTGCAAAGCACTGTAGAAACACAACAGCACAAATAAGTCCTGGTTGTAGTGTCACTGTCATGAAATTACACATATGTATAATGACATAGTAAAATTGCATTATTGGTTGCTATTAAACATTTGAGGGGTGGAAGCTAAATAATTGAGCTTAAAATGTATTAAGAATGTACTGCCTGCAAAAATCCTACCTCTTTTCTACTACCTCTAGGTAATTAGTTAACTTTCACAGTGAAGCGATAAGAGGAAAACATCAGAAAGAGCATACCCACTTGGTATAAATAAGAATAATACCAGAAGTTGTTACATTTATAAGCATCTGTAATTATGCTAATTTAACTTTTATATTTATTTAGCTGTTGTGATACTATTAAATGTATAAATTATAACTTGCTGCACTTATCTCTACCCAAGTTCAAAACTATTTTATGTTTTATGTTGTGTCATTCCTCAGTTTAATGTGAACAACTCCCTGATACACACTAAACCTTCAACCTGCTTCAAGAAAGTATCATTTATTCGTCTCTGGAGTAACATCAGACCATAAAAAGTCTGCAAGTCTATGAGCTCTACTACAACCCCTGCCCTTTTTTATTAGTGGCAGATACTGTACTGTACTTGACATACAGTTTGTGATGTTATGAATGATATCTATAAAAAAGGAAAATAATATACACTTCCATGTCTCAAGCAGGCCAGGAAACCTATTTTACTCACAGAACTTCTCAGTCAACAGCATGACCATTGTTGCTAAGGATTCTGGGTAGTGATATCAAAATAAGCTAAAACATACCACATTTCTGCCCCTGGCCAACCTAATTTTGGGATCCATTTAGACTATGGACACTGCTCTCAGAACATAGCCATGGGTCAGGGTATAGTGCCAAACCTCACTCATAGACTGCAGTTTCGCAATTATAATGGGGCTCATCAGTGTGAGATTGAAAAGAACAACTGTGAAATAAACATAATATATTACATGGACGTACATCAAGGTATCAATAGAAGTTACTACTTCTTACTACAGTTGTTACGTTGCAAATGTATCCAAACATGTACCAACCAACTTCAACCAAATCACATCAAATACAACCTATAAATGAATTATATAAATGTAACATATTCCAAGAACATGTAGCTTTCACTGTTAGAATGCCAAACTCAGTGAGTGGTCCAAATTGGCCTGTACACCGTGCTGCCAACTGGGGCTATTTTACTAAATAGCAGAACTCCTAACTGTCCCTCTTTTGGAGGGATAGTCTCCAATTTCTTCCCAAATTGCCATCTTTCGAATGGAAGTTCCACATTTAAGAGCAAATCCCTATTTTCCAGCCGTGAACATGTCCCACTTTCTCTGGTTCCTATTGTTTTCTCTCACTTCTAGAAAGATAGAAGCCTGGATAGTCAGTCTTATAGATAATGGGTTTGATCACATTCCCTGAGTAAAACTGCTCGCTAAGCTACAAGCAAGTTTGCAAGGCTATTACATTTTTAATATTCACACAGAAGGGGGGTCCTCGCTAATGGATTGCCCTGTAGTACTCTTGCTACCTGCCTAAGGAAGGGCCTGGACTAGATTATAAAAACATGAAAACACAGTAGTCTCCCATAGCAACACAACCCTCTAAACAACGTGAACACACCAAACATGAGTCTTAACTCTCTACCACCACTATATATACAGAGTTTAGTCACATTATTATGGCCACCACCTACTTTTGACGTCAGCATCACGAAGCCAATTAAATACGGCATGTGACATGAGTTGGCTTGGTGGGTATATAAGGTGTTGTTGTTTAGTCGTTTAGTTACGTTCGACTCTCCGTGACTGTATGGACCGCAGCACGCCAGGTACATCTCTCAGTCACTGCCACTCTGAGCTCCATCAAGTTAATTGATTCAGTGACTTTATCTATCCATCTCCGCCTCTGTCGTCCACTTTTTCTTGTGCCTTTAATTTTCTCCCAGCATCAGAGTCTTTTCCAGGGAATCCTGTTGTCTCATGATATGGCCAAAATATTTGCAGCCTTATTATATTGTGATTGGGCCAATTCAATAGGGCTCTATATAAGCACATAGCATATATGTTTTTAAAGAAGTTTTTAGTTAGTGAACTTCTATCCAAAAGCAAGGTCTTCACTAACTAAAAACTTCTCAAAAAAAAATATGCTATGTGCTTATATAGAGCCCTTTTCAATTGGCCGAATTACAATTTAATAAGGCTGCTGATCTTTAGCCTCATACCTTCTAGTGAACAGTTCATCTCGATTTCCGGAAGTACCGATTTATTGGATCTTCTTGCAGTCCAAGGGACTCTAAGCAGTCTTCTCCAACACCACAATCCAAAGGCGTCAATTCTACAGCGCACAGACTTCTTTATAGTACAGCTCTCACATCTGTATGTTACTACTGGGAATACCATAGTTCGAACTATGAGGATCTTTGTTGATAGTTTAATATCTTTACTCTTCACTAGCTTGTCCAAGCTTGCCATAGCTTTCCTCCCCAGAAGCAAACGTCTTTTAATTTCATGACTACAGTCACCATCTGCAAAGATCGTGGATCCCAGGAAAATAAATTCTGTCACTGCCTCTACTTCTTCCCTGTCTGTTTGCCAGGAAGTGAGATCGCTGTTTGCCATGATCTTTGTCTTTTTATGTCGAGCAGAAGGCCAACTTTTACACTCTCTTCTTTTACTCTTTAGTTCCTACTCACTTTCAGCCAGCAAGGTAATATCATCAGCGTATCTGAGATTGTTGATATTTCTTTTAGCATTATTGATTCCAGCTTTGGATTCATTTTTTTTTCAACAATAGAAAAAGCCTTACTTGCATTCCAGTGCTTAACACTTATCAACATTAAAAATCTGAACAAGGTTTAAAATCAGGAACTTTAATAGAAACTCATTAAAATCAATAATACAAACCCACTAAGGGTGCCAACAACATCCTGGTTGGATAGATCAATAAGTGAATACAATGAGAATACACAGGATCAATTTAGACAAAAATGCTGTCTATACAAGAAAAACCTCCTATCTGAGGGGCTATGGTGTGCCCCATGAACTGGGTAATAGTTCAATCAATTGACAAGAGTATTAATCAAAAGACCAATAGATTAATACAATAAAGGTAAAAAAAAAAAAAAAAATTAACAAATACATCCAGGGTCAATACAAGGCTTTGTCAAAGGAACTTTCCGTGCCAAGAGGTTTTTAACTGACAAGGGGACATCCTTTGAGATTAGAAGTAAAAAGATTTCACCTTAAAGAAAGAAAAGGGTTCAACACAGTAAGGGTGGTTAATCTGGGGAATTCTCTACCAAAGATAGGTGACTGCAGATTCGATAGATAACTTTAACAAGGGATTGGATATATTTTTAAATAAAAAGGGCATTAAGGGCTATTCTGGATAAATAGAGAAGGAGTATTGATCCAGGGATGAATCCGATCGCCAGTATCTGGGGTCAGGAGGGAATTTTATATTATTTTCCCTGTTGAGACAATTGGCAAAGTTTCACTGTGTTTTTTTTTCTGTTTGCCTTCCCCTGGATCAATTAACAATAAATCCACGAATTGCAGATCAGAGGAGATCTAAAAAGGTTGAACTTGATGGATTAAAGTCTTTTTTCAACCTAAATTACCATGTTACTATGTAAATAGTAAATATTAAAACAAGGAATTCCCTGTGTCTCATTACTGATACTTTCTGTCTCAGGGGCTATGGTGTGCCCCACAAGCTGGCTAATGGCCCTATAGTCAGATAGTAAAGGAGAGGAACAAGGGATCTCAATCCAAACCAGAGTGTAGGGTTAAAAAATCTACTTCTTTAGCTCTAGTAACCCTCATTGGGAAAAGTATACACTATCAGTGCAATCAGGAACAACTCCTATTTTTACCCTATTGGGTATATAATATGATGAATAATATATCAAGGATAGTAATGAATAGCTGCCTGACAGGTATTATTCCGATCTCACCATATTAACTTTATCAAAGGCTAACAGCCTTATTAAATTGCGATTCAGCAAATTTAAAAGGGCTCTATTTAAGCACATAGTATAGTTTTTTTACAGAAGTTTTTAGTTAGTGAACTTCTATCCAAAAGCAAGTAACTAAAAACTTCTGTAAAAAATATATGCTATGTGCTTAAATTTGCCGAATCGCATTTTAAGGCTGTAACTATGTAAACAGCTGGCACCCCTGTGTGTGAAGTTTAAATACCTTAGCGAGATATGTTTGAGAGGCAATTCGAGTGTGCGCCTAAGTGATGGCGTCACGAGTTCGTATGTGTGATGACGTCACTGTCACTAAAATTTATTGTTACGAGTTGACAAACATGCAGAGAGACCAATACTAGAGTGAAGAAACTCCAGAAAGGCCAATATAGTGATGTCACGCATCAATTTGAATCAACTTTATTGAGCAAAGTTCTCCAAATACAGTCAAAACAAGTACATAGAAAGATCTTATATAAGTCCTAGAAATATCTGGAGATGGCGCAGAAAAAAGAGCGAATACCAACAAATGGTGTCCATTTACATGGGCAGAACAGAGGATTGAGAGCTTCGTTTGACAACTCTGGACCGAAGAAGAACATTTATTAACTAGTCATTTTTTTATTTTTATTTTAATAGTAAATCTTTTTAATTTGTGATTTTTTGTTTTAATTTTAATTTTATTTTATTATATTGCTTTTATTTTTATTTTTTTTACATTCTTTTTTTATTCTAGTTACCATTTAAACTGCCAATGGATCCTTATGGACCCCCATGCTGAGGAGGAGTCTGCTGACTTTTATATTAGACTAGCGACTTGCCTGCCAAAAATGACGGCAATAAAAAGTGAAGCCTGGCAATGCTGTTTGCCACACAATGGGAGCCTCTCCCCCTTTACTTTACTGGCATCGCAATGAGTGCCTTTGGCGCTCATCATGGGCCACGCAATGAGTGCCTTTGGCGCTCATTTCGAACCTCCCCCAGTACCTCTCCCACTGTCTACTGGACTCGCGATGAGCCTTGCAATGAGCGCCTTTGGAGCTCATTGCAAGTCTCTCCCCCTGTCTACTTCCTCCCTTGTGTCTCATTTCCTCCCTCCTCTCCCTCCCTTGTGTCTCCTCCTCCCCGTGTTTTTACCCCCTCTCCATCCTGTGTCTCTAACCATCTCCCTTGTGTCTCTTTCTCTCCTGTGTCTCTTCTCTCCCCTCTCCCTCCCATATGTCTCTTCCCCCTCCCCTGTGTCTCTTCCCCCTCCACTGTGTGTCTTTCCTCCCTCTCCCTCCCCTGTGTCTCTTTCCCCCCTGCAGATGCCTGTGTTCCAATCAGCTTTGCAATGGGATTGTTGTCAAACTGCGATTCGTCGCAAAACGTGACAATGAATCGCAGTTTGACATTTATACGGGGTGACTGTTGATGGCTCACTATAGGCTATTCTGGCTTTTAGTGGTTAATGTAGGTATGTGGAAACCATAGGGTTAAAATGATCCTCCTCCCCAAAGCACCAATGGGGAGGCAGAAGGGGCTTAAATGTCCCTAATAGAATGATGGATAGATATATTGGTCTTAAACCCATCTACATAACCCCTTCTCACATACTATACAAATTTAGTAATATTGAAGGGCTCTATGTGCACTTGATAGTGATTCAAATACATTATTTTTTGTCCCATAGTGAGTAGTTGCTGATCTAAAATTTACCCATATACCATGGGGCTCAAAATGCTTCCAACTGCCATAGAGGGAAACATCCCTGAACATGTCCTGACCTTAAATCTGAGCCTTTTGAAACAAAAAGGGAAAGAAATAACACTGCAATTAAAAAAATAATCCCTTTATAAAAGTGACTGCACTTCTATACTAGTTTTTGTGTGCCATACTAGTAGAACATCACCTCACATAAACAATTTAAGAAATTATTTGCCAGAATATTCAGTTACAGATGTATACATATTATAATGTCAAAATAAGATTGAATTAATTTAGATTGTAAGTTTTCAATCTTGCATGTTGCTTTGGGGAAAGCACTATGGGCATTGGATTCTAAGCTCAAAGACAGGGCCTTCTATTCTTTGCAGTGTGTTAATATTGCTTTTGTTTTTGCCTTGAACTAACTTATGTATAGCACTACAGAATATGTTGGCTAGTTACAAATAAACAATAATAATAAGTATTCCTCAAAATATTTATGCATTCAAAAAGTTTTTTTGAATTATATTCATACTAAATATCTGTAATTTTTCTCAGGCCAAGCTTGCACATAGAATTTCCTCATTCTATGTTTTTTGGCTAATTAAACATGAAACCTGGCAAAATGTTTTTAGAAAGCCAAAAAAATAAACAAAACCTCTACCTTCTGCAACTTTTACATGCAATTATTCTTTACAGCATGGTTCCATTTTGCTTCCTTTCCTACTTTATCTGGAAGCTATGTCCTTGTGAACTAGTGATCTTCCTTTTAGTCCCACTGATAACACTGGTAGATGTAACTGACACATTCTAATTGTGCAGACATAACTTTCTATGTATTCAAAATCTACTCAGTAGTTGAAGTTGATCTGCTGAATCTTAAATGGTAGATTCCATAGCAGTTTATTTGCATGTAAACAGTATTAAACAAGGAGCTTTATTATTTTATTTTACATTCTAAAAACATGTTGCATATATTTCAGTATAGTTCTTCAAACTAGTAATTTAAAAAAATATAACAACATTCATCCATTAAATAACATCTTCTAGGACATGTCCAATCCAGCTTCCTAGCTGGTGGAGCCAGTCATGTTGCTATATGATGGCATTCCAATTCCACATGCATTTTCAGTATTGATTGTTTACAACCAGTGCAGTTTCCTGAAGCAATTTTAGCATTCACTGGAGGAACAGAAAGGAAAGGCTTGAGAGACCTGGCACTCTCTGAGTAAAAGAGAAGGTGAAAGTACTTTCGGAAAAAAAATAAAAAGGCAACGCTTAAAGCATTGAGGGAGGCATTAAAAGAACACAGTATGTTACCTAGGTGCTTTAAACACACAATATTTGATATTTATTTTAAAACAAGTGCTTTACCCACTCTGAAGCAAAATAATAGGAGGCTTTATGCTTGCCCTAAGGGCGTGTGTAACATAGATAGGACATTTTGTGTTTATGTAACAAAACAGGAAAAGAAATACTAAAGAAATAAGATTTGTAAAGGAAAGGTGAGATGTTTGGTTATTGAGTTAAATACCAGTGCAGACCTTCCTAATATTTTAAGAACCACTCAAGTGTCATAATTATGGTATGATCTTAAGGAGAAAGTGACTTGGTAACTTACAAAATGGTTTAGAAAGTTTAAAATAAACAGATACAGCCTTTATTTTTACCTAGTGTTTTCAAAGTTGCTTTAATAGCAGTAAGCCTTTGCATTGGCTCCTGATAGCATTAGATAAATGGAAGGAACCTTGAATGCAGATTAGTGTGGACTGCCACTACAAATAACCACTTGACAATAGGACTGAAAAGAAGATCATGTTCTAGTAGAATAACCCTCTCTGAGGCTACTGGCAGACTAGCAGTCCAAGATGGAAGTGCTCATGTCACAAAAACAGTCTGCAAATTATCATTTTTTTTGTCAATTTTTAATATTAAGATTTATACATATGCTAATGTTTATTTTTCAGGTTGCATTTATCTCCTCAGCATACATACATCAAGATTTTGTTCTCTGCATCATGTATGAGAACCTCATGTTTTCATGGTAATATTAGTTACATGAGGAAATGCATCTTACAGTAGTATTAATGCAGAAATGGAAAATTCTTAAAATAAACTCCCTTCCCATTTAAAGAAGTTGAAAGAATTATGCATTTTTAATGGTCTCTAAGCACTTTACTAGTCAATTATTTTTAGCATATATTTAAAGTTGCAAAAAATAAATGTCTGTAGAATAATAATTGTTTTACTTAAGTGGTCAAATATACTCTACCTACCTGCTGAAAATATAAAAATAACTACACAATTTCACCTGTATATATGTCAACAAGAATATAAAAAATAAAAAATAATAACCAAATCCATATATAAAAGCAGTACATAACGTACTACAGTATATTATGTAGGCATTACACATGTTTACAATATTTAGAGTTGTATACTAACATAGGCCTCCATGCTATTCCCCATATATCACAGATTACACCATGTTTAAGAGCAAAGTACATCTCTCTAGCTATATTAATTACCAATCTCGGAATCATTGTGAAAGAACTGCTCCAAGTGAGTGCGACAAGCTTGAGCCAAAAATTACGGCAAACTTTTCAATTGATTTTTGCTCTGCCAAAAGATTACTTTTACACCAAGTAAAATACAAAAGATCATATACACAGTCTACTTTATTTGATTTGTTAGTTCTTTTTGCCTCTTTAAATAGATATATATACCCATGCTGTTTGGCCATTTCTTATATGAAGGGCTAAACATTTTGTCTCATAGACATATTTCTGAGTTATTGCAGGATCTGGAGATGAGCTAGTGCCAATTGGTTTCATCTAGCTGGTCAGCCTTGGGAATATGAAAGGGACAGTCTCAGAAAGAAAATACATGTACCCTGGGTTACTCCTTTCTTCATTAATCATTGATTTAGCTAAGCGCTAAACAACAGGTGCAGATAGCAAACAATGGGTGACTCAAATGTAAAAATATTTTGGCCAAACTTATAACTAAGAATGTCAACACAAATATTTGATATTATTTCATAGTTGGACCATGAAGCAAGTCTGCACTCTAGTGGAAATAAAAACATCTATACGTCATTTTTCTACTGTTATATTCTAATTATATATTTGTATACAAACATGGCATGAGGTTATTGCCATTGGTTAAAATCAGTTAGGTGCCTGGAAGAAGGGGTGTATGAGAAGACAGGAGACAGTTTATCTGGTGAGACAAGGGACACTGGTGATGGCTCTCTGGAAAACCTATTGTTTCTCTTCTCTGGGATAATTCACTATATCTATTCTTGCTTGATACATTTCTAATAAAAGACCAAAAAACATTGCTTCTAACCGAATTTGGGAAGAAGTCCTATTCAGAAAGGGGTCCACTCTCTAACCTTAAAATTTGGTAAAGTATAGCTGTTCTTCTATTTTAGTTTATAATATAATTGAAATAGTTTATATGCAATCTTTCTGTTACATTGTATAAAGTGGATACAACTTTAAAGATGGTTTTGGAAATCATAATCTGGACATGGTTCCCAATCCATCTTGTGATAATTGTATCCAAAACAGACTGATTGCTTTGATAAATTAAGTTTATTGAATTCTGTTATAAAATCCCTTATTATATAATCTAATACCTATTAAAAAAATGTTAGTTTGTTATTCTATATACTATTGTCTTTTTTATTATATCTAGTGGTGTTATATTACTTCAGCATATTTATATTTTGGCTGCTATGTAGGTTTTTATATCTGATGTTGCAATTTGCTGTTTTCATAAAGTACATTGATTGGCGATCTATGAATATGCCATATAAATAAATGCTTATACCATATTGGCGCATATGTGCAACTTAAAATTATTTGTTTTTAATAAGTGACTTATCAGACAGAGGGAACACCAACCTCAGATGGCCTGTACACTTGAGTGGGAGTGGCCATCATCTTCCAATATCTGCCAATTTATGGCGCCATCTGTTGTTTAATCCCTGCAATCGTCCTTCAGCTCACAGAGCTAGGTCTTTGCTTTCTTCAGATATCTCCAATGGTTACTGTAAGATCTCCATATATGTATAGCCGCTCCAAGAAATGATGCTGGTTAGCGTTGTGGATCAAGGACTTTTCAGGTTATGTCTATCGAGGCCACCTCTCATACAATGCCCTGACATCACGAAGAAAGAAGAGGCTAGGGCAACTTTTCACTCATCAGAATACCTTTTTTGTACGGTATTCATTGGTGTAATTGATGAATAATTGATAAATTGTGGTGCTGGAGAAAACAGCTTAGAGCCCCTAGGACTGCAAGAAAATCAATCAATCAGTACTACTAAAGAAGATGCTGGGAAAGATTGGAGGAACATGAAGAAGGGAATGACAGAGATGTGCCTACCGTGCTGTGGTCCATAGAATTGCAGAGAGTCAGACATGACTGAACCACTGAACAACAACAAATGATCTCTAAAAAAACATTTACCAGTTTAACCATATTTGAATGTGCTCCTCTCTGCCTAATAAAATGTCACTAGATTTTTTTATGAATGCAAATGGTTACCCATAGGCATAATTATGTTTCTGTACTTCTATGAATCTTCTATGAACACTTAATTTCTGATTTAGATTGGTCAACATTCATACATGCTAGCTCAAAGACACAAATTTGATTAGTTTGATAATATCCATTTCTCAAAGGAGCATACTGACTTCCACTGGTAATCATGCTATCGTGAATAGATGCCTGAACACCACACCTTCTGAACCTTCTAGGAATTTTACCAAATGAATATCAAGTTTATAACTTCAAATTCAAAATCTCATTCCTTTTTTTCCCCCTTAATGCCAATCATGCAGAACAGTTAAAAAAAAATTGAGGTCTGCTTAGAAACACAAAAAATAATAAAATTTGATTGGATACTGTAAATCTGAAAACTACGCTGCTTAAAGTATATAAGATATAAGAGTGCTTTCAATAATGGAACATGTGTAATGCATATGAATAATGTGAATAACTCCTTGATATAAACAATCCTCATAAATCAGAATATACTGAGCCTTAGAAAAAGTCCACGAGGATGGAAGAAACGGCCCGTTGGCAACTCTTCTTTTTTATTATCTGAGCCAGAGACTACTGAGAGTGAAGCTGGATATACATTGGGCTATTTCTTTATGCACTTGGGTATCTTGAAGCTTGACAGTTGAACTGCAAGTATATTTTTCTACTCTATGGCCCTCATTTAATTGCGATTTGGCCAATTGAATAGTGCTCTAAATAAGCACATAACATATTTTTTTTAAATAAGTTTTTAGTTAGTGAAAACCTTGCTTTTGGATAGATGTTTACTAACTAAAAACTTCTTTAAAAAAATATGTTATGTGCTTATTTAGACCCCTATTCAATTGGCCAAATTGCAATTGAATGAGGGCCTATATGTTTCTGCAGCTCCGTACTGATATTTTTGTACATTCTTTTGTATATATTGTATATAGTGTAATATAGCCCTTTCCATTACCATTATTTCAGTTCTATTTAAGTCTCTTTTGGCTTCAGATTTCTCTTGTTTTTAGTATACTTATATGAGGTATTTTATTGTTCTTTGTTTCAATCATGTGATTATCAGTATATTCTGATTTGTGAGGATTGTTTATACCAAGGAGTTTAAGTATGGAGTGATATATGGGTGACTCTACACATTATTCATATGCATTACACATGTTCTATTATTGAAAGCACTCTTATATCTTATATACTTTAAGCGGCGTAGTTTTCGGATTTACAGTATCCAATCAAAGATTATTATTTTTTATTTTTGAGTTACAAGTGGTGTTAAGCACCAAGGATACTAACTATATTGTTCATATTTTTGTTTTTACTGTTTACAAACACACTGACTATTCCATGAATAATGGCATATGCTGAGAGAATGATGTATATGTTTTCCTTTGCATTCAGGAATCCTACCGCCCAGCAGTTAACCCACAAGTAACTTATTTAATATATTCTAACACAACATTTTATGCACAGATGAAGTTATAAAGGATTAACTCTTGTTTTAATTTGCTCTCTGCAGGGAGCTGAGCTGTGGTCTGTCTGGCAACTTGCCAATGGCATATGTAAACATATATTTAATTAATAAACATCTCAGTGAAAAAAGCAAGGATTTCAAAAATTCTAAACGTTTTTCAATGTACTATTTAGACAAATTTACATTGGTGTACTCCACATTGTACTGAATTAAGTGGCCCTTTAAAGGGACATCAAAAGCATGTTTTTATTTGTTGCATCTCAAAGAGTATTTGATGATGTCCCACTGTGTGCTTTTTTTCTTCAAAAAATTCTCTCAATGCAGAAAAATGTATTCAAATGTTTATTGATTTGGGGGCTTACTCCTGCCAATGAAATCTAGAGACACTTGTATGCTGTGTGCATTTCCTGCTAGTTTCAATTAGGTTTAAACATCTTTTGCTGAACATTTTGTCAATCAAAAACACAGCACTGGTAATGCTTAAAAAATGCATTTTTTTTTTTATAACAATGAGTTTTATTGTCACCACATATAGGGCCTCATTCTATTAGCGGCCGTAAATCGGCCGTAAGGCTGCGATTCCTTGCGGGGGTTCAGTTAACTCGCGATTCTATTATACGGCCCCGCAAGGATCTCCTTTTACGGCCAGCCGCATATCTTGGAACCGGTCGTAATCTGTGAAATATAAAAACTCAAAAATAAATTCAAGCCTGCACAGTACAGCTCTGTAAATGCTAGGGATCATATTGGGGGACATGAGGATTAAAAGGAACCCCCTCTCAAGCTTGCACATCAGCCCAAACCCGAGTTCAAATTAACTGTTTATTTTCCGGTTGCGGCTTGGGTGTGTCTGAGGTGCTCCAAGCACTCTGGACTTTTTACATGGATATTTTACGGATATTAAAAATTAAATATTTTACGGATTTGAGTACAGGATAATTATGTGCTATTTATTCTAACACCTAAAATCCCTTTATAGTCTTCTCAAAGTGCAGGATGGCTTTATTTGAGCTATTTTATGTGCTTAATTGGTGCTAGCGGGACCTCTTTCCTGCAAGTAAGCTGCGGCTCGTTTTTAGCCTTGCAGAGAGGGTTACCGGAGCAATTGAATTGCAAATAGGAATTTCTTACGGCCGAAACTCTTGCGGCCGTTTTAGATCAAAGGCTTTCCTCCGGCGCGAGCGGCCGCAAGAGATAGCAAGGCACCGGCCGCAAGCCTGCCGGAGCCCCCGGCTGTAAGGGAATAGAATAGCCGAATAGCTTGCGGCCGGTCCTTGCGGCCCCGCAACGGCTGCGGCCGCTAATAGAATGAGGCCCATAGTAATTAGTACATAACATTGATCTCGGCACGCAGGCCTGTCAATTTCTCAAATGACCATAGCACCCAGTAAACAAACATTTATATTCATCAGAGTACAGAGAGTTTTGGCCCCTCACTGTAAGATAAATCCAGATGCAGGATAGCCTGTTATAGGTCACGCCGAGTAGTGCTAGTGTATGCATGGTGACTATCACTTTTTTAATTTTATCAATAACATTAACCTTTTAGAAACATAAGAAGAAATCTAACACTTGAACAGCTTGCTGGCCGGTCCCTTCCCCGCTTATGGACTCCCAAAATATAGGATTTTTTTTTTTTTTTTTCCGTTGAATAGGATTACCCCCCAGTCCCATTAATAACCCCTTCCCCGGACTCCCGGGCCTACTAACTGAGGCAATGGACCCAGCTTACAATCCACCGCTAGTTCTAGCACTCTAATGCTAGGCCTATGTATACTGTCCATGGGTCCCAAATTTTCCTGTACTTATCCATAGAGTCATCCAATAGATGGGTGATTCTTTCATTGATGGCAATATAATTGATCTTTTGTTTAATC
This sequence comes from Discoglossus pictus, assembly GCA_027410445.1. Taxonomy (NCBI): domain Eukaryota; kingdom Metazoa; phylum Chordata; class Amphibia; order Anura; family Alytidae; genus Discoglossus; species Discoglossus pictus. The sequence goes on along the minus strand of CM050171.1, from coordinate 99,986,791 downwards.
ATCTGGAAGTTTAGGTTATTGGATTTCCAGGTTTTAGCAATATGACTCTTAGCTGCCAATGCTATGTATTGCAGCAGTCTGTTTTGGGGGGGAGTCAGAGTACTATTGGGGATCCCCAGCAGCATGCTATCCATAGACCTGTCTATCTGGGTAAGGAATAAGTCAGATGCTAATTTTGAGACTAAGTCCCAAATCTTTACTACCTTAGGGCAGAACCACCACGTATGGGCGAATGTCCCCGTTGCCTGACACCCCCTAAAGCATAGTTGGCTTTCTGACTTTTTCCATTTTGCGAGCTTTTCCGGGGTTATGTATACCCTGTGGAGCACCTTAATGGCGGTTTCTAGGATGCTATAGTTAAGGGAGCCCCTATAGATGTTAGACCAGGCTGCCCTCCATTTACTGAGGTCCCAGCTCGTTTCCATGTCAGTTTCCCAATCAACCATGTGTTTGGGCTTTAGTCCGGCTGGCCTAGCATTGAATGTTTTGTATAGCATCCCTAGGGTGCCCTTCGTTAATGGAGCCGCTTGACAGATTTTAGACAGCCAGTTCATTTCTGGGACTGTGTGATTGTCCAACAAGGAGATTGCAAGATGTTTTAATCTGCAAAAATTGTAGTGTTCTGACAGGGGCATATCATGCTTATCCCTTATTTTTTCGAAAGAGACAATTTGCCCCTTCTCTATCCACTCTCCCAGCCTATCCAGTTTTTTATTCTTCCACCAGTGTTGGGAGGTTATATTTAGGTGGACTGGCATCTGGGGATGATTAAGGAGTGAGATCATGTAGGATGGTTTTGGGAATAAATTTGTGTGATCTCGGGCCCATTTCCAGCATGTCAGTGTATGTTTTATTATGGGATTGGAAATGTCTTTAATTTTGGGGGGAGTCTCTGACAACCACATAATAGAGTCCCAAGTCATCGGTTTCATTGATTGGTTTTCTATGTAAATCCACGCCGGCTGATGGGTCGTTGAGTGGGCTATTGGTAGAAAGGATAGTTGAGCGGCCTTGTAATATAATTTAATGTTAGGGCAGGATAGACCTCCATCTAATTTGTGAAGATACATGATTTTTTTTGCAATTCGTGATGGGCCTTGGTTCCAGATGAACCTAAATATATGCCTTTGGAATTTAGATAGCTCTTTATGTTTAACCTGAATTGGGAGGGTTCTAAAAAGGTAAAGAAGTCTGGGCAAAATGTTCATTTTAATTGTGTTAATTCTCCCTACCCAAGACAGGCGAAATTTCGTCCATCGACCCAAATCGACCAACAAGGTTTTCAGTAGCTTAGAATAATTCTCATTATATAGATCGCTCAGGTTTGCCGTTAACCTTATCCCCAAATAATTTATATATTTAATGTCCCAGTTGAATTTATACCTGTCATGTAGACTATTTTTTACTGCTGCCGGAACGTCGATGGCTAGGGTTTCAGTTTTTTCTAAGTTTAGTTTTAGTCCCGAGATTTGGCCAAACCTTTCTAATGTTTTAATGAGTACTGGAACTGATTTACTCGGATTGGACACCACACAGAGAAGATCATCTGCAAACAGGCAGATTTTGAAGTGATGATGTCCAACCTCTATCCCGGAAATCCCTGAGTTTGCCCTGATCTCTCCGGCCAGCGGTTCCATTGCCAATGCGAAGAGCAAAGGGGATAGCGGGCATCCCTGCCTAGTACCCCGCCCTATATTTATATTTGGGGTTGCAGGCCCCGGGAGCTTCAATTTGGCCGAAGGGGAGCTGTAGAAAGAATTCAGCAAGTTGATGAACTGGCCACTGATACCGAATTTACTAAGGGTCGCGAATAGATAAGGCCATTCCAAAGAATCAAAGGCCTTCTCTATATCGAAGGCCATAAGGCACGTTGGTGTTTTAGTGGTTTTGGCTTTGTGTATGAGGTTAAGGACTTTCCTAATATTATCTCCTGCCTGTCTGTGGGCCACGAAACCTACCTGGTCATTGTGAACCAATCTTGGCAAGAATGAAGCCAGTCTGTCTGCCATAATTTTGGAGAGGATTTTCATATCACAGTTTAGAAGTGAGATTGGCCTGTAGTTTTTCATTTCCAGGGGGTCCCTACCTTCCTTGGGAAATAGTATAATTTCAGCAGCGTTAAGTTCAGCAGGTATTTTTTCTCCGGCTAGAATGTTGTTAAAGAGTGTGACTAGATGTGGGCCAAGGGTATCTAGAAATGTTTTGTAATAGTTATTGGAAAACCCGTCTGGCCCCGGAGATTTCGCAGCTTTGAGTTTGTGAACCGTTTTGCGGACCTCGTCTAGCGTTATTGGGGCGTTAAGGGCCCCCAGCTCTTCCCCCGTGGTGATGGGGAGATCCTTTGGATTTAGAAATGATTTTATTTCATTACCGTTAAGAGCTGAGGAGCCTTCATAAAGGGAGTTAAAGTATTTGGTGAAAGTAGACTTAATTTTACTTGGATTGGTTGTTAGCTCACCTTCCCGCGTTTTTATTTGCTGGATTTTATGCTGTGTGTTTCTTGATTGTAGCTTTTTGGCTAGGAGTGGGCCTGGCTTGTTAGCTTTATCGAAAAAATTTTGCTGAGTCCACCTTAGGGCTTTCTCAGTTTGGTCCGAGAGGAGAGCGTCTAGGTCTGTTCTAACCTTGTCTATTAGCTGTCTATTTTTGATATCCGGCTTGGATTGGTTTAATTTTTCAAGTTTTGTCAGTTCTGTTTGTAGTTCAATTTCTCTGGCTTTTTTTCGTTTTTTGTATTGGGAAGCTATTTTGATAAGGGTTCCCCTAATGTAGGCCTTGTGTGTAGCCCATATAATGCTTGACCTTATCTCTGGGGAGAGATTAGCCTGAAAGAACAAATCCAGATCCTGTGAAATTTGTTTTTTAACCTCTGGGTTAGCAAGAAGTCTCTCATTCAGCCTCCATGAGACTGTTGGCTTCCCCCCTGAATCCCATTCCAAAGTTAGTTTTACCGCGGCGTGGTCTGAACATGTGCATGGGACAATTTCGGATTTCTTTACTTGGTCTAAGAGGGAGGAATCTGCAAGAATATAGTCTATCCTGGAATAGGTATTATGTACCTGGGAGAAAAAGGAGTATTCCTTAGCCGTGGGGTTCGTTTCCCTCCATACGTCTGTCAAGTTTAGCTTAAGAAGAAGGCGCTTAATTGTCTGCAGTTTTCTAGAAAACCTCTCTTGTCCCCCTTCCCTAGACCTATCTTGAATTGGGTCCATCACCAAGTTCAGGTCCCCCCCAATTATTATTTTTCCCAATCCTGGTTTATCTAGAGTTTTTAGCACCTTTATGACAGTCTGATGAGGGTTTGTTGTAGGGGCATAGATAGAGACCAGGGTTGTCTTAATACCCTGGATTAGTCCCGTTATTATTACGAAGCTGCCTGCCGGGTCTATCTGTTTGTTTTCTAATATAAAGAGAAAGTTCCTGTGTAAGAGAATGGCCGCCCCTCCTTTTTTGGTTCTTTGGTTGGCTAGGAAGACTGTAGGATAATTCTTATGTAGAAAATTTGGGTGGTTATTGTGTACAAAGTGAGTCTCCTGCATGAATATGACAGAGGGGTTGCTATCCTTATAGGAAAGAAAGGCTTTGCGGCATTTAAAAGGGGAGTTAAAACCCTTGACATTGTGTGTCAGGAATACTATGTCTAGATTGTTCTGGTTTACCGCCATGTTTGTGGTGTGGTGAAGTGTTGTCCTGACTTACCCCACTCCAATGGAGAAATCCTGATAGATTTGTGGGCTGGTGTGAATGACTGGGAGAGTGGATAGTTCCATAGCCCCGCAGACCTACCGCCTGAGAGAGTATTGACTGAATGAGGGCTGCCTTCCAACCTGATGGAATTACCTCTGGGCAGTCTTGCGTTCATGAAGAAAGAGATTGAGACCGCCAGCAAGCTAACAAAACAGTAAGAAAATGCACAAAAGACATAACAGTTAAACCGATGGCAAAAACCAAAAAACATTTCAAGAGCATTGATCCTCATTATAATTTACCGATAGCACCTAAGTGCCTAGGGAGGATGGGAAATACAAAACGAACTCCTCCTCCTAACCCTAGTATGAGGAAAAAGAATACAACTGAATAGTACTTGACTAGATCATTAGTACATTAACACTACAGAACACCAACCCCGGAGAAAGCCCATCCCTGGAGATACGTATAAACTATGAGGATAAAACATGTCCTGGTCTATAGTCTCTTTGAAGAATTGTTCACTTTTCTCAGGTGTTAAATCTAGTAAAGTATACTCCAACTTGCAAAGTGTATAGACCTTAAAATACAACCCTAGGTTTACTAGAAAATGTTAGACCTTTTATGCATTATTTTAATATGTCTCAAGGATCTGAATTTTGTAAAAGTTCACCCTTCCTGCACCGGTGTGGAGGGGGTGCTTGGGGTGGACTTGTCGGAAGTCCTCTGCTCCGGTTGTGGCGTGTGTACAACGTCTCTGTGCTTTCTTTGTTTTTTGTGGATCGGTACATCCGTCCACTGCCTGGAGGGCCTGTCCTTTGGCCTGACTGCTTGTTGTTCTCGAAACTCTTCCATGGTTGCAAGATTGAGATGGATCAAGTGTTTCTGACAGTCCTCCAGAGATAAAGCGGAGTAGGTGGAGCCTCCAGCTTGGAAGAGCAAGCGAAATGAAAAACCCCATTTATATGGGATCTTGTTTTTTATAAGAACATTTAAAGCCGGTTTCATTTCCCTGCGTCTGTTCAGGGTGGTTGGAGCAATATCAGCAAAAACCTGCAGGTGAGATCCATCTGGGCCAACAACTTGTGGAACATTTCTGGCGGCCGAGAGGATGTTATCCCTTGTTTTTTGTCGGAGGAAGCGGACTATTGTGTCTTTGGGTAGGCTTTGATTAAAGGATGCTCCTAGGGCCCTATGTGCCCTTTCAATTTCGATCCCTTCAACTTCTTCCTCCGGCAGCAAGGAACGGGCCACCTCTTTGATGTAGGGTTCTAGGTTTGTTACCCGTTTGTCAATCCCTCTAAAGCGGATGTTGTTTCTGCGGGAGCGATTTTCAGCATCCTCTAGTTTGTTTTCCAGAAGGGAGATTCTAGCAGAGTTTGCTGAGATGTCCTTTCTGTCTTGATCTTGGGATGAGACCAGTTGATCCGTGAGGTTTTCTAATTGGTGAGTTCTCTGTCCCAGCTCTTGGATTTCTTTCTTAAAGTCCTGCACGGCTTGGGAAAGTTGGGTCTTTAGTAAGGTTTCAAATCTAGTCATAATTTTGTCAATCATCTCCGGGTCTTGTAGTGTGCCTCTCTGATCCCCCTCCATATCCGAATTGTCAGATAGGTCTGCTGCGGGGTTCTGAGATGTGAGTTGGGATTTTGGGAGCGTTTGGAAGTGTTCTTGAATACCTTAGCTGCCATGCTCTTGCGTGTTTTACCCTTCATCTTTCCCACCTTATCTCATTTGTGGATTATTGAGGCCTTGTAGTTGATCCAGCTTTTGAGATAGGCAGATTATTTGTTTATGGCTGGGTTTCCCATTTTCTTGTCTCTTCTTATTAAATCAGCATGTTGCCATATTGCAGAGCTGTAAAGTGCAATCCTAGTTAGAGCCCTCACTTCTTTAAAAGTTTGACATGGCTAGGGAGACTTGTGATGACAGTCCTGGATATGTGCCATGTGGTGATTGATTAACCGGTATTTATCCAGCCCTTAAGTGAAGTCAAAGGTCACTGTAATTACCCAAAGCTTTGACAGGGAGGTTAAGCATAACTCAATCCGGGGCTTACATGTTCAGCAATGCAAATGTGTCATGATTGCTGGTCACAGTTCATTTCCAGGATGATTAGAGCTGTTCTCCTACCATTGCACTGAAGCCCACCATGGTCGTCGCCTCCTGTTTGGGCCTATCTGGGAGGTTATGCCCTGGGCCCCCTTCTTGATAAAGTTCTGTGGCTTGCCTGTGGCTGTTAGGGCTTTATAAGAACCTCTCTACTCCTTCAGGGTTTCTTGGGAGTCTTTACCTGGGCAGTATGGTTCTTATAGTCCTGATCTGAACTTTAGTGGATTGCCCTTATAGTCCCAGGGGTCGTTGGTGGGAGTAGGCTATGCCTTCTTTGATAGGCCTAGAATTTAAAATGGCCGCCACCCGTTTCGCGGGCTTTTTCTCGGGACCTGATGCACCCTGTGCTGCAGCCCAACCTGGATTTAGGCCCTTTGGCACCCCTCCGGCCGGTACCAGCCGCCACCGGAAGGCTCTGGGTGGCCTTAATAGCTCCCTCGGGGTATCCCCGTTACCTTGGCTTGTATCGGAGCTCCCTGTATCGGGTAGGCAAGATGGCCGCCGCCTGATGTCCCCCGGCTCCTGCCGAACCTCCTAGCGACGGAGGACTCTATCTAGGCCTCTCTGCTCTGCCCGATTTGGACCCCTGAGCGCCGATCCACCGAGGCTCTCCCCTGCCTTCTCCTCCCGGCGGTTCCCTGCAGGGGAGGAGGTAAGAACGTCGGCGATGCAGGTTTCCTTCCTCCTTTGCTTTCGGGTCTCTGTGCCTCCAAGATTGAGCCTCCTAGTTGCTGCTGGGTACTGGTTTGATGCCCTCCTGCTCCCCCAGCCTCTTTTAAGGTGTTTTTTAGAGGTTTGGGGCGATTAATGGGCTATAGTGCACTTTACACAGCAGGAGCTCTGCCAAGGCACGTCTGACTCCATCAGACTCTGGCTCCGCCCCCAAAAAATGCATTTTTAAATACAATAAAATAAAAAAATATTTTCCAGGTCAAGGCTGTTTCAAGATATGTCAACTGGATCAACACAGGATATGTCAACTGGAGCTACACAGGATTATGCAGAATTAAATGAGCAACTTGATCAAAGACATAGGTTTGTCAAAAAATAAGTAAGAAATGTTAGCCCTCAGTTAACAACAATATAATCTGCTTGAATATAATGATAACATTTCAGTGTGTTGTGATTGCCAGAGGAACTTAACTGAGATCTTTGCTATGGACAATGAACTTGTCTTCTGCCATAAGATCAATGAGCACAAACCTGAAAAGTGGAGAGTCTCCACTGACTCTTCAAAGCTAAGTTTCAGTGCTACTGAACAATGGGAATGAATGACCATAATTTCTTGTAGGACATGCTGTTCATGTGAAAGAGTCTTACTTCAACGTGAAGCTGCTTCTTGAAATTATTAACTATGACTATCAGTTGCAGATCTATGGGGATCAAAAAGAATTGCCATCTTGCAACATGGATACACCACATTTTTTGCTGGGATGGTAGAGCATGGTCTTCCCACTATGAATGAAAATGGTTTACAAAGAAGACTCCTGAGCTAAAAGTGTACATTACAGTCCACTAATGGACCCCAGAAAAAGTTTTGCTACCACAATGTAAAGTTGGGACTTATTAAGAATTTTGTAAAGGTGATGAACCAAGACTGACTTTCAAATACCTCCAAGAAAAAATCCCAAGACTGAGTGAGGCCAAAATAAAGGAACTTATCAAGAAAAATTGAGTTTTGCTATGTTAATACGGCTGGACTGTGGTGAGAGATGCCCCAGTAGTACAAGTGATAGGCCAAGAAACACTGTTCAATGTAATATGGGGAGGTATTTTTTCAGCCATATAGTTATGTTGTTTATCATTATTGAAAACTGTTATACAAATACTTAGAAGTATTATTTTTAAATTGAATCATTTTTAATGAAATGTCATGTAACGTTCTGCTTTAAAATTTCCTTTCACTATCGAGCTTATCCTAATATTTTTAAGTCATCTTTATAATCATACTAGTGAAAAAGATAGTTATAAAATAAAATTATCAAAGTAACAAAAACATTTGTGAAATCTGTTGACTAGTGTTACCTTTATCTCACCTCATCAATTCTGGACATACTGTATATCTTAGTCATATAAATCAACAGAGCAGCCCTATATATTGTAGCGATCAGTCTGCACTGTGGATGGAGTCTTTCATATAACTCATTGGGCTTAAATATAGGCATATAGTTTTTTTTTTTTTCTCAATCAAGTTTTTATCAGGCAAACATAGCACGCACAAAACAGTACATCTTTCTTAACAGGATGAAATGCAATTTACATTATTTGTCTAATAACATTAAGTCTCATATCCGTAGTGCTGTGCAGTGCATTTGTGGAGCACTCTTCCCTCCGCCTAATAAGGATTTTCTAAGTTTATTGGGGATTTGGGTACATCTTCCTTAGTCATTTATTGTTGCGAATTAAGTATCTTGTATCCCCTTCCCTTTAGAGGGTCGGGGATTTCTTTCTTGTTTTAGGTGGTGGTGGGGGGGGAGAGGGGATATTAAGGTGGGGTCAGGATTATTTAACTGGGTATGGGAAAGATATGAGGGGGGGATAAGGGGGGGTATTAATTATACCTGAGATTTTGCACTCGATCCACGCCGCCACCTCACCTGATCTTGTCCTGCAGGATGGACTCGTTATGTTCAGGACGCCATGGCCCTCCTCCCATCCGGGGAAGCTTTAGTCATAGCGTCAGTTGTCGTTAGTCCCCTTAAGCTAAGAGGGGAGTGTAGCCAGGGGCTCCATATATCAAGGAATGTGGGCATTGCGTCAGCTAATAAATGTGATAATCGTTCGTTGGTGGCTATAAAGTTAAGTTTGTTGATGATGGCCTGAAGGCTGAGGACGTTGCTTTTCCATTGTTTTGCTAAGTGGATTTTGGCCGCTAGCATCATGAATTGCAGTAGTACATTTTGGGGCCTGGAGAGAAGGGGGCATCTGGTCCCCAAGAGTGCGATCTCTAGGTCTCTGTCAATGTGGGTATGGGTTATCGTGGATGCCAGGTCAAAGACCTCCTCCCACATGGCTCTTGCCATAGGGCAAGTCCACCAAATGTGGATGAAGGAGCCCGATTCCCGGCAGCCTCTAAAGCACCTGGGGCTTACTTTGTTGTTCCATTTATGTTGCCTGTCCGGAGTTATGTATGTTCTATGGAGAACCTTAAGTGAGGTTTCCAGCAAACTGAAGTTAAGTGCGCCTTTAGATAAATTGGCCCATGTGGAGGTCCACGAGCCCTCATCTCTTTCATGCCCCAGGTCTTGTTCCCATGCTGAAACATATGCCGGTTTCCTGGTCTGTTTGTCGTGTAGAAGTTCCTGGTATAGGAGACTTATCATACCTTTACAAAGAGGGAGCGACTCGCAAAGCTTAATCAACCAATTTGTTTTGGGGGATCCGAATTCCCGTTTTATTGAGTTCACATAAAATAGTAGTTTTTTGAAGTTAAAGTACTCTTTGGGTGGTATGTTCAGAGAATTTATTATATTGTCTGGATGTTTAATTTTATTATCATGGAACCATGATCCCAGACATAGAAATCACCTTGTTTGCCACCAAAAAAGCGATTCCTGGGTAAGCTTTGGGGTGAATCCTGGGTGGGGGGCCAATGCTGTTAATGTGGAGGGTGTTGCTGAGAGGTGTCGTGTCCACCTCTGCAGATAGGTTTGTGGAAAAGTAAAGTTCTATGTCAGGTGCTACGTGGTCCCTAAAAAGAGGCATTGACATGAGCATTTCGTTGAGTCGCCATGAGTATGGGGTTTTAAATGCAAAGCCAAAGTTTATTGTGCAACTCACCATGGAGTGATCTGACCAGGGGCACGGATGGATTCCCGAGCTCACCACGTTGTCTAGCAGGGAGGAGTCTGTATAAAATGTATCTATTCTAGAGTATGTCTTGTGCACTGGGGAGTAGAATGAATACTCCCTTACCCCTCTGTGTTGTTCCCTCCAAAGGTCTATCAGGTGGAGTTCGTCCAACAATGCCAGAATTTGGGATTGCTTTTTAGTGAGTTGACTGCTCTGTCCCCCTCCTGATCTATCTAATGGTGATAAGACTGAATTTAGATCCCCTCCTAGGATTATTTTCCCGAGATCATGGGATTTAATATACTGCAGTAAGCGTATGAAAATTTTCTGTGGCATAAGAGTGGGGGCATATAGTGAGATTAAGGTAAATTTCTTCCCGAATAGGGAGCCTGTAAGGAGCACAAAGTGGCCATCTTGGTCTATCTTTTTATGGTCTAAGATGAAAGGGAGGTCTTTGTGCAGCAGGATTGCAGCCCCTGCCCTCTTTGTGGAATGGCTAGTGGCAAAGAAGGTAGGATAGAGTTTGGATAAATATTTAGGGATCTTGTTTCTGACAAAATGCGTCTCTTGTAGGAAGAGTACTGAGGGGTGGTACTGTTTGTAAGCATTAAAGGCCTTCCGCCTTTTAAATTGCGAGTCGAACCCTCTTACGTTATGTGTGATAAAGGTTATTTCAGTGTCAGTCATAATGTGGTATCACATTTTGCATCTATAGTCAGGCTTCCAAGAGTAATATACTCACCACCCGGATAGGAGGAGGCCAGGGGTCCAGGGTAGCTCTCTTTGCCTAATCTTGTTTGTGGGATAAGCCAAATCTTTGCGGGTACAGATGGGGTTTTGTTGTTTGGCGGGTGGTTGGTGTACAAGGTGGATCGAAGGTCGCTCTCAGCTGCTAGGGGGGAAGTAAGGAGAGTATAGATAGTTAGCGTGGTATTTGGTATATCATAACCTCCTTTGCATTGGTAGTGCAAATAAAAGAAAAACAATAGGGTGTGGAAGGCATAAAACCTTTGTTTACAAATATAAGTGGAAATGTCTAGGGTCGTTGCCCTAGAGCTCAATTGCCTAAAAGTGTGAAACAAGACAATAGAACATGACAATAATTGGAGATATTAGATAAACATAGGATCAAACATCTTTAACAGTTCTAACACCAGATTGTAATAAACTTGAAAAACTATCATCAGGGAAATTGGAATGCCCGGTTGGTAAACGGTCGGCCTAATTTTGGGATTATCCACTTTCCAGTGGGCAGTACTCTAGGGGCCCTTTCTGGCCTGAATTGGGTAAGTATCGTCTAGACTTTGTCAGTTCTTGACTATGCGTGGCAGCTTTTAGTTAGTTGCAAAGTTCGCTATAGTCTCACCGGAGTGTGTCCTTCTTGTCAGAGTAGTTTGGGTCTTTTTGCTTCATTTTGTCCTGGGGCGATTTGTGCCGTGAAGAGGGTGGTGCCTCCGGTTGTGGACCACCAAGATTGATGACGGGCCTGCCTTAAGCTCAAGGTCGGGCGTCTCTCTCCCTTGTTTCTGTGATCTTTGACGTTTGGGTTGGGCTACTTCAGTTCATTCTCTTGCTGGCCTTTGGGCCCCGGTAGCCCCTTGGGGGTTAAGTAATTCCCCCTCCTTCAGGAGTCTCAAACGGTGAAGGGTATCCCTTCCTTCCTCCATTAAGCACACTATGTATGTTTTTGCGCCTACCTGGAAGGTGAGGCTGAAGGGGAACCCCATCTATATTTTATTTGGTGTGACGTCAGAGTTTGCAGGATCGGCTTCATCTGTTGTCGTTTATACAGGGTTGATGAGGCCAGGTCGGCATAGATCTGGATTTCCGCTCCGTCTGGGCCTATGATAGCCTGGGCTTTCCTGGCGGCCTGAAGTACCAAACCTCTAGTCTGTTGCCGGAGGAAGCGCACCACCACGTCTTTTGGCAAGTTAGGGGTTGCTGGGCCTCCCAGGGCTTGGTGTGCCCTTTCTATGTCCCAGGGTTCTTGGGTGAAGGTCGGGAGTATGGTAGATACCACTGCTTTCGTGTAAGTTACCAGGTCCATAACAGCAGTAGGTATCCCCCTCAGGCGTATATTATGTCGCCCGCTCCTGTTCTCAAGCTCTTCTAGCTTTAGTTCAAAGTCTTGAGTTGCGAAGTATTGGCAGATATGTTGGTTCTGTCCTCGGCTTGGCTTACAATAAGTTTATCCGCAATGGTTTCAAGTTTACTGGTCCGTGCGCCCAGTTCCTGCATTTCCTGTTTAAATTCTTTTATGGCCGCTGATAGCCGTGATTGTAATAGCATGTCAAATTTGGCCATCGAGAAGTCTGACACATTCACATTTGGATAAGCGACCTCCGAGTCTCTGTCCCCTTCTGAGCCTGAGGGCGAGGTAGGTGCAGGGCTGTTCCCCAGTTGGGAGCCTGCTGTTTGTTTTGTGAAATGATCAGAGATACTCCTTGAAGGGCCGCTTTTCCTAGGTTTCCCCATGTTGAATGTTTCCTGGAGTTATGGATCTGAACCTGGCGGGGTTTCCAGCCCTGATGGCTTGCTGTAGTTTAATGCTCGTGGGGTAGCCCAGGTTTCTCTTTTTTTTTTTTTTGCAGTATTTGGTGTTGCACTGCCAAAGATGCGTGAGTTAGGCAAATGGTGACGTTCATGGTTCACATTGTTGTGTGTATGCCACCTGACTCCTTGATATTAGGATCCAGTGGTGGAAGTCTGGGAGAGGTTCCCCCTATTTTGTATTATTGGCGGGTTTGGGATGACAGTTGTATTTGTTGTTAGTATTATAGTCTGCTTGGTCTTGAGGCCTTTATGGGCCAGTTTGTAAAAAAAGTCCAGAGTTTTCCGTTTCCCAGGTTATAATGGGATGATAAGAGTGATAATGTATGCAGGAGAGTGCTGCTCTGAATTGTAGGCTTCAGTGTTGCTGCAAAGATTCCCAAGTAGTGTGGGGCATGTGGTACTGCAAAAACTGGATTTTTGGGCCTTATGTGGCATTAAACTGCCCAGCATGAATCAGGCTTAGTTTGTATGGTGGTAAGGTATATAGGCTTCCCCTACTTTGCACTGGTTTATGTGGGGTGTTATGAGTGACTCATCAAGGGCCAAGGAGGCAATATAGCTCCCTAAGGCCTTCTTCTGTCACCCTCTCTCTCCTTATGCTGGTGGGTAGAGGTCTCTGTGTTGCCCTGATCTCCCCCAGCTGGGATCTGCCGCCCCTGGGTGTCTTTGGGTTGTTGCTGTGAGAGTGGGGTACTCAAAGGGCTCAGGTATCCATCTCCTCTCTGCTCTAGGGTGATCCAAGATGGCCGCCACCTCATGGGGATCTAAGATGGTTGCCAACCGATCACTAGGCCTCAGACTCGCCTGCAGCCTTTGCCCTACCTGTCCCAACTGACCTGGCTCCACCGAAGCGCCCCAGCTGGCGTTTTCTTGCTCCGTTTCTGGTCCCAGGGTCCCCCAGGCCTTCACCTCACTGGAAGACAGCGTCTTCCCTGGCCAGCTGCAAGCCGGGCTGACCCCGCATGAGACCACTCCGGTGCCGCTGGGGGGGTCCCCCGAGGGGATGTGGGTCGTCACCTCCTCTTCCCCACAGGCCCGTAGGGCATCCAGTACCTCCCTGGGTCCACCGGGACGGCCCCTGTGCCCAGACCGGTCCCCGCAGCTAGATGTCAGGGGAGGCCAACCCGCTTTTGCGGTAGAGAGCGCGGTTTCTCTTCTTTTTCTTTGTGTCTTGTTTTTTTTTTACAATTTTGGGTTCTGTGTGTTCCCCCAAATCTCCTGAGTGTAGGGGTACAGTTATTTATTTGATCAGGGCAGCTATAGGGGTCGATTACCCCAGATTGACTTAGGCCTTAGCTGAAGATATAGCATAGCACGTCTTTCCTCTCCAGCAGCTTAGCCACGCCCCCATAGGCATATAGTTTTTAATAGTAGATAAGAACCATAAGACACTTTTAAATCCACTGCTACTAAAAATAAGAAGTATAATTAATACACAGTTATATGAAAATCTCAGGCATTTTTATTTGTCCATATTACGTGCTCTGTTAGTCTTTACCAGATATCTACCACACAAAAGCAATTACCTGTGAAAATAATGAATACTTTTAAATTAGTTATCATTATAGGAATGAGTGTCTATTTTATTAACATATTAAATTGTCTGACCTGGCTACCTATTATTTCATTATTTCACTAATGAGGTAGCAAAGAAACCTCAAAGATAACTTAGTAATTACAGAAATAATAATTTCTCCATTAAAACCAGTTATTAATACTCATTCACTACCTTGGGGGATATTAGTGAAACCTTTTCCTCATCTATCTATCTATCTATCTATCTATCTATCTAATTATCTATCTCTCTAGCTATCTATCTACAGTTTTTCAATATTTTTTCGTTAATGTAAAGCACCATTGAACTCCAAAACCTTCTGTCATTCATTTAAAAGACCATGGGCCCTATTAAATTCCAAGCTCGCAGTTGCCTTCATAAGTCTGCTTGAAAATTGCAACAGTTACAGATCTATTTAATTGAACAAGCCCACAATTACATGGCCAAAAGCAAATCTGTAAACCATTAAGCAATCCCGTAAGTAATGATTTAGAAACAGCCAATAGTAAATAAGACCGTCATCATGGCATCAGTAAAACATGGTGTTTAAATATCAATCAATTAGTGTTTAGACGTCCAATATGCAATAAGGCTCGCAATCCAGCCATTTAAAAATAAATAAAAATTAATGAAGAAACTGTTATAGTCCATGTGAGTGGCCTGATATGTATTAACACCTTGATTTCAGAGATTGGTATAACACAGAAATGAAATGTAAAAAAAACCTTCTATTGCCTTCCATTGTTTTCCCTTTATTTTAAGGTCCAGTATTGTGTTTTTATTGGCTTTTACAGTGTTAAGAACAGGTGTTTAACCCCCTTGTGAGTCCCCTCTAGTACTCATAGAATGTTTTGCTACATTTGCCATTTAGGGGTTTGAAGGCAATTGCGGCTTGTGGAATTATTGCAATTAAATATTGATTTGCGATTTTAGCGATTGTAACATTTGCGTGCTTGAAAGATCAAAATCTTAGATGGGTCAAAGAAACGATTTTGACAACCGCAGGAACTTTTAGCCTGTAGCTCACAAATAGATTGCGGGTAGCTAAAGGAGGCCAATTGAATATCAGTAACTTTTGTGGGCTACATAACGGGCTTTGGTAATTGCGATTAGGACAATTTAATAGGGCCCCATGCTTAATATATTACATACAGTATGTTTTTTTTCTCCATAGAAAATATTAATTGAATAGATTTAATACTAAAATAACAGGTAGATAAAACATTTGTTTGCTTTGCTTTTATCTTACCAGTGAGCTAAAATGAAGTGTAAACTAGGACTCGTGGGGAAAAATAATCTCACAACGTAATTTTTTATAATGTTTAAAATTTCATATTTTAAATATGCTAGAGATTTTGTTGAGTACAAAAAGACCTGGGAGTGCAGCATAGTCAAACTGAGCCAGTATGAGTATGTATTTTTATATCAATCTATATAAAAATAAATAAATAATAAACAAAATATTACAAAATGACCATGTGGAAACAATCAGGTGAAGTGCACATTTTGAGCAAACTGAATAGATAGCAGATGACAAGCTGATAAAATTTCACACCATGTCTTCCCAGCCTCACATGGGCAGCTCTTACCCTGTATGTAAAACCAGAATCAAAATTACTTCAGTCCTCTGAGCCTCAGTTCTGTTTGAAAGTCTGTAATTGTCAACACTTTTCCTAAAAATGTGTTTTACTTGCTTCTATCTCGCCCGGGCTCCCACCACTCATGAATACAGATTGTTTATGCCCCAAAGGCAACAGCAACAAATTACTTTAACATCATCTGAAAGGCAAAATACAAGGGTGGCATATTTGATTAAATGGGAAGCTTTTAACTATTTCATTGCCTGTGCAATCAAAAAAATGCAAC
This sequence comes from Discoglossus pictus, assembly GCA_027410445.1. Lineage (NCBI taxonomy): Eukaryota > Metazoa > Chordata > Amphibia > Anura > Alytidae > Discoglossus > Discoglossus pictus. The sequence goes on along the minus strand of CM050171.1, from coordinate 99,971,229 downwards.
ATAATGCAATTGCAATATGTGTTAGGCTCTGGCACAGAAATAAAGTATAATATTAATAAAAATATGCAACAATTGTAATATTTAATTTTTTATTAAAATACTTATTGGTTCTGATACCAGGTTACCAACTGTCATTCAAAAGGTCACTGTGCTATGGATTGTTTTACATCAAATTAAAATGAATATCCTTATATATATTTATATTGCCACACAAATTATAGGAGCAGCCATTTTGCCTCACAATCTTCCTCACTGATATACAGTATTTCTCCATAACTTTTTAGCTGTAAAGATGATGTTACTGCTGGTGGAGGATCCATCCACATAGCTGTACAGGTTCCACTTACAACATTACAAGGGGAGGCACAAAAGCTGCTGATTAATCTCTCTAGCAGGGGAATTTTATTGTTTTTTTCTCATTCCATTTTTTTTATTAGAAGAAAGTATCGGCAAAAAAAAACATTTGCAATACTTGTTGTTACATGTATAGGAATTAGAAAGGGGTGGGGAGATGGTAGAAAAGCATACAATCTGAGTTTTTGGGGTATCCACCGGCTACAGCCTGTGTCTTTTTCTTCTTCTCATCTATTGTGAGATGTTGTAGTATATGCTGTGATTTTAATCTCCCAAAATCGTTGTTAGTTGATACCGAAGTGTTTCCTTTATCGAGTATATTTCTATCGTGTGGTACGATATGCCTATCACACTTATGTGGTGAGGCTGATGTCATTTTAGCCAAAACATCAGTACTCACAGTTGGTTTTCGATAAGAATATATCTTTATCTATATGTATCAAATGCGTTTCACTGCTGATAATCTGCAGCTTCCTCAGTGATAAAATCCTTACTAAGATCAAGGCCTGCTCTGACCAATAGTATGAGGTCTCGAGTCATAGGAATTGTCATAGAGAGTTTAGTACATAAAGTTATACATCATGAAAAGTGTTATTCTTTGCTTAATACATTTACCAATAAAGATCAATATAAACTAAAATAAAATATTTTTCTTCTAATGATTAAATTTTTTCTTTGTCTTTTTTATGTTATTTAAACTTATTATTTGCATTTCCTCCACCTCTATACCTCATCTTCAAGCTATGCTGCAGTACTTGGGTGAATTTTGGCAATAATTTTGGAATTATTTATGAATATTTATTTATAGTAGATAATAGATATTGGGAGTTTGAGAACAGTCCTTAAGACAGAATGTTCTCTGTATAGGGGAGATAGTGAGGTTATACACATATTTTTGGAGCAGATGTTTTCAACAATCTATGAATCTCAAGTTTCTCTGGGGTAATATAGACTCTATGGACTACTTTGAGAAAAGTTTCAAGAATACTATAGTTTAATGAGCGCCTTGAGAAGTTTGACTAAGCTTTATTCCAAGATTCTTGGTCCCATATTATGGAGAGGTCATGTACCCAATTGGTTATGTAATTGAACCTGTGACCTAATAGGGTCATGGTAAAGGGGCTGTGAAGTGTACCTATTATGGCTTGCGTGAGTGGGGCTTTTTTTTAGCATATACGGGTAAACCAATGTTCCCCAGGCCATCCATTTTATTAAACAAATAATGTGTACATTTTATTGTAGAGCACATACAACTCTTACATTAATAAAAACTTATTATACTCACATAACAAATGTGTATACATGTAAATAATGTGTACGTATACATTTATACAGCTTTGAACCCATATAACTAACCCAGATATAATTATTTTGTTTTTATTAATTGGATAGTTGTGTGTGCTGTACAACAATATATTCTACACATTATTTGTTTAATAAAGTGCAAGAAGTTGTCTTAGCAACTATAGTGGCTCCCCCTGTTATGTTGTAAGTGGTTCCTGCCCAGCTGTATGGATGTCTGCGCCCTCAGCATATTCTATTGCAAGCTCCATCTTAAAAAAGGGGCAGGAGGATACCAGTAGAGTATGTGAGAGGTTTTGATTCAAAAGTATTTTTCCAGAGCTCAGTGGTCCTTTAACATTGGCCTTTGTGAGCTAAGTTTTATTTTTACATGTGTGTTCTTAAGTGTCATTAAAGTGTCACTTTCCTTCATACACACCCCCTGTAATAGTTTAGTTAATCTACATCATCATTTTGTCAGACTTTACAAGTTGGAGGGGAGGTTGGAGGATTCTTAGAATTTCCCTTTAGGTTGAAAGAGTGCATATATTTGTTTGACTATTCACAATTATATTATGGTATGAAACATTCCATACAGATTTTATGTATTATTCAGTATACTACTAGCCACATACCTTTTGGGAACTTGGAAAAACTCCAATTCCAAAGGCCATATGTCAGCCATACTCTGACTTGAATGAAACAAGTCTGTGAGTAATGAATATAAATATTCATCATATACAATTCAGTAGAGAATTCATAAGATCAATTAAGTACAGTCTATTTAAATGTACCCATGTGATGTACTAACTCTTAAAGTTTTATTGACTTAGTTGTTTAAGGAATAATTCAACAAGACTGGCTGAATTCCAGACCCCTGGGTCATGTAGATTGTTAGTTATTCAGACACCAATTGAAGTGACCGGAACAAACCTGTATCTACTAGAGGGCAAAGAAACAGTCAATGCTGACCCTGAATGGTCCTCTAACGCATTTCTATTGGGAACAATTTCTGATGGGAATTTACCAATATAGGTTGTTTGAAAAATATAATTAACTATGTAATACATAGGACAAACTCTATTGCTTAAGAGCCTATTTGACAAGCTGAGGACCACTGAATTGTTTTATTTATAACTAGCTACTTGCCCGGCAAAAATGACGGCAAAAAAATGTTAAGCTTTGCAATGCTGTTGTTTGCCGCACAATGCAAGGCTCTCCCCCCCTCTATCTTGCGGGCCTCGCAATGAGCGCCCATTGCGTGCCTCTCCCCGCACTCTACTTTACGTGCCTTGCAGTGCCTTTGATGCTCATTGTGGGCCCCGCATTGCAGGCTATGGCATGTGCTGTTCGCATGCACAAGCCCATAACTTTGCGAGAGTTACAGACAAACGCGCTCAACCTTATGTCTCTTTCCCCTCTCTCCCTCCCCTGTATCTCTCTACCCCTCTCTCCCTCCCGTGTCTCTTTGCCACCCTCTCCCTGCCCTTCCCCCCTCCCTTAGCTCCCTCCCCTGTGTATCTTAACCCCCTCTCCCTCCCATTTGTCTCTTCCCCCTCTCTCCCTCCCCTGTGTTCTTACCCCCCTGTAGTCTTGACTGGAGATTCGTCTGGAAGGTGGCCTTTACATCAGCTGACTGGAGGTTACCGATCTGTAAGTTCTTCTTTGGGACTCCTTTCCTCTTTGGTCTAGAATTGAAGTGGAGTTGAAGTTTGCAGTGCACCAGGCGGTGGTCCATATTACATTCTGCGCTGGGCATCACTCGGGTGAGCAGGACATCTTGAAGGTCTCGCTGATAACCAGAATATTGTCTATAAGATGCCAGTGCTTGGATGCATCCAGGCTGTTTTTAGTCTGTCTTTCTGCTGGAAAACTGTATTGGTGATGGTGAGTTTCTGCTCAGTGCAAAACTCTAGCAGAAGGCGCCCATTGTCTTTATAGTTTCTAACATTGTGATTGCCAAGTACACCTTTCTAAGATTCTGAATCCTTGCCTACTCTGGCATTTAAGTCGCCGAGGATGATGAGATTGTCGTCTGCAGGGACGTTTTGTACAAGATTGCACAGGACGGTGTAAAACCTGTCCTTTTCTGCAGAATTCACTTGAAGAATTGGGGCATAGACACTGAAAATTGTAGCATGCTGTTTGTTTTAAAGTGTGAGGCGCATACAAATGATGTGGTCAGAGTGACCCTTTGGCAGTTTATCAAGTTTGGAGGCGATATGGTTCCTGACCATGAAGCCCACAACACAGAGAGGTTTCTCATTTTCTGGCCTTCCGTGACCAGTAGAGGATATAGCCTGCCCCATGTTCCTGAAGGCTTCCTTCCTCTGGGAGGCGGACTTCACTGAGGGCAGCAATGTCAATAGCCAGCCTTGATAGTTTTTGGGCTACTAGAGCAGTGCGTCATTCTGGGCGACTGCTGTCTGTTGTGTCAAGCATATTTCTGATGTTCCAATATGCAAGTCTCAGTCCAAGTACACCTTGTGAGGCAGGTGTGAGCCTTTTCTTTTTTACTGAGTTTCGACCTCATTTGAATATGCCCGTTGACCGCGGTTAGCCAACCGGGTGAAGTAGAGACGAGCTTTCTTTATGCCACCTTTTCTAGGCCCCTCTCCTTGTGGAGCAAGCAGTGCTGTCCATAAAGAAGGCTGCTTGGTCGTTGAAGGTGCTGCCGAATGATGCAGTTATCCCCTGGGTCAGCATCAGGCGACCCATACACCTGAACCGCCTGCATGCAGGATTGAGACTGCGGCTTCCAGTGACATCTTCCACCTGCTGTTTCGCCCCTTTCCCATCGCTGCAGGGCTTTAAAATGTTGATTGTTCTAGATGTAGACGTGCCCCCTTGGGCCTGTGCAATGGAGTTTTTAGGTGAGATGCAGTGTGTTCAGTAATAGCTCCACCCTTTACATTAAGGGTTCATCTGTCATGGCCAGCAAGCTTGGACGGTGACAGTAAGATTGTCGAGTTGAAGGTGTTATATTGGAGTGTCCTTCTCCTAGATGGATGGCCTTACAGGGCTAAGGAGCTGCATCTGCCCAGGTTTTAAATCAGAGTTTTTCTTTTCCTAGGCTGGCTGCCAATCAAGGCTAACAAGTCCAGCCTGGGCGATTGGGCCATGCAGCCCAGGTCACCCACTCCCTATATTTATATATGCACATTAGTATAACACAACCATTGGCACAACTTAAAAGTCTGATATTTAAAGGGCCAACTTTCTATGATGCACTTAAAAAAACATGTTTTACACATTTCCAAAAATGTGTTTAACATTTAAAATAAATTACTTCAATATCATTTTTTCATTTACAACATGGCAAGAGAAGACTGAAGCTGCTCATTCATCTCTGTAGAAGTAAAGGAATATTTTATTAAACAAATAATGTGTAATGCATATAATTGTATAGCACATAAAACTCTTACATTAAAAAAACTATACTCATAACATGTGTATACAAATACATAATGTGTACATATAATCATCTATATTTGTCTTAATTATTTAAGTACTAGCGACTTGCCAGTCAAAAATGACGGCAATAAAAAGTTAAGCCTGGCAATGCTGTTTGCCACACAACGGGAGCCTCACCCTCTACTTTACTGGCCTCACAATGAGCACCTTCGGCGCTCATCACGGGCCTTGCATTGAGCGCCTTTGGTGCTCATCATGCGCCTCGCAATAAGCGCCTTCAGCGCTCATCACGGGCCTTGCAATTTGCGCCTTCGGTGCTCATTGAGAGCCTCCCCCCCCTCTACCTCTCCCACCCTCTACTTTATTGGCTTTGCGATGAGAGCCTTTGGTGCTCATCATGGGCCTCGCAATGAGAGCTGTTGGCGCTTATTGTGAGTCTCTCCTCCTGTCTACTTCCTCTCTTGTGTCTCATTTCCCCCTCTCCCTCCCTTGTGTCTCCTTCCCCCCCTGTGTTTTTAACCCCCCTCCCTCCTATGTGTCTCTTTCCCCCTCCCGTGTGTCTCATTCCCCCTTTCCCTCCCCTGTGCTTTATCCCCCTCCCCTGTGTCTCTCCCCCTCCCTTGTGTCTCCCTTGTTTCCCCCCAATTCCCCTCCCCTGTGTATCTTCCCCCTCCTCTCCCTCCCCTGTGTCTCTTCCCCCTCCTCTCACTCCCCTGTCTCTCCCCCCTCCTCTCACTCCCTTGTGTCTCTTCCCCCTTGTGTCTCTTTTCCTCCTGTGTCTATTCCCCACCTCTCCCTCCCCTGTGTCTGTTCCCCCCTCTCCCTCCCCTGTGTCTCTTTCCCCCTCCCCTGTGTTTCTTCCCTCTCCCTACCCTGTGTCTCTTCCCCACCTCTCCCTCCCCTGTTTCGGTTCCCTCCTACCCTGTGTCTCTTCCCCCCTCTACCTCCCCTGTGTCTCCTTCCCCCTCCCCTGTGTCTCTTCCCTCTCCCCTCCCTCCCTGTGTCTCTTTTCCCCTCCCCTTTGTCTCTTCCCCCTACCTTCCCTGTGTCTCCTTCCCCCTCCCCTGTGTCTCTTCCCTCTCCCCTCCCTCCCTGTGTCTCTTTTCCCCTCCCCTGTGTCTCTTCCCCCTCCCTCCCTGTGTCTCTTACCCCCTCTCCATCCTCTGTGTCACTTACCCCCTCTCCCTCCTCTGTGACTTTTACCCCTCCCCTGTGTCTCTTTCCTCCCTGCCCCCATGTCTCTTCCCCCTCCCTTGTGTCTCGACCCCCCATTTCCCTTCCCTGTGTCTTTTCCCCCTCCCACTCCCCAGTGTCTTTTCTCTCTTCCTCTCCCTCCCCTGTATTTCTTCCCCCTCCTCTCACTCCTCTGTGTCTCTCCCCCCTCCTCCCCTGTGTGTCTCCCCCCCTCCTCCTCTGTGTGTCTCTCTCCCTTCCTCTCTTATTTCCATAAAGCTGACAAATCAATGTCATTCCTGGGCACAACAACAGTAATCAACCAACAGAGAGTCCATGTATTGGTGTGCCCACTGCATGATATGCAGTTACAGACGGAATCAAGGTAGCGTTAGGAGCCAAGAACAATCAAAACCAGGAACCAAAGAATAGATCATATCTAGCAAATGATAGCTAATCTGAGTTGCAATTAGGAGAATCATTCAGGTTCAAGCCTAGATGTCAAATAGTTAGGAATGAACACAAAACAATGTATTATTCATCATGCTAATACCTTTCTTTCTATCTTTCAGCATCAAGGAGATCTGGGTCCAGTGGTGAGCCAGAGGCGGGGTCATTGGCTCCATTGGAGCAGGGTGTCAAGGAGCAAGCCCCTGCCCAGCAGGAACCAGCACAGGGGGAGGAGGAAAGAAGAGGAGCTGAGGGCCCTGGTTTGGAGGAGGAGGATGTCATTTGGCTAGTGGGGTCACCAGCACAACCACCAGAAAACACCACCGGGATTTGACCCCACTATACCACTCCTCCAGAGACTCAGCATCTCGCCAGGGCCCTCCCACTGTAGGGATCAGCTGGACTTGACACCACCTCCTCCTACCCTCAGCAGTGCGTCCGACTGGCCACCACCACCACCGGGCCCACCAACACCACCTCCCTTATTGCTCCAGGCTCCAGCAGGGCCCCAGACCGTCCCCACTGGGCAACTGCCACCTCTTCACCAGGCCATGCCCCAGGGTCCTCCATCCCCAACACCAAGGTATCCTGCGCAGGCCGAGATGCTGGCCCTCATGCCACAGCAGGTGGAGTGTCTCTGGGGGATCCAGGCCAGCATCTCCGCCAATCATGCCGTGGTCATGCGCAGCCTGGCCAGGCGCAATAGGGAGGAGAGGAGGCACCACCTAATGACTGAATCATACCTGACCGGGCTGCTCAGGATGGAGGCGGACCAGAGCAAATTTCAGGAAGTGGCTACACATATGTTTGTGCCTTCTCAACAGCACTCCTCAGTGACAATCTTGTTTTTGTTTTCCCAATGTAGATGTGATAGGTGAGGTATATATAAGTTGATCTTTGTATTTTTAGGGTCTATACTAGAGCCTCTGTGAGTAAGAAAGGGTTAATATAGCAGCAATTTCCATGTATTTGTGTTGCAAATTAATAAGGGGTGTGTCTTTAATAGCTTTCATCATGTTGCAGCATGACTTTTCATACTGGCATATGCATGACCATTACAACCTACAAGAAAAATTCCATTTCATTTTTTGCAATATTTGTTAGTTGGGAGTTGTGCACGTAATTGTGAAGCCTTCCATTGCTTTGGGCACATTTTAATGTGCATTGGTGTGTTTTTATTGTGTTTTGCAGTGCTCCAAACTAGTCTGTAAACCCTTTGCAGGTCCTATTTGGAAGCCGAAGCTTTGGCCCGACAGTTGCCATTTGTGGGCTTGACTGCGGGTGCGATCGTTATCATTTTTTGCAATTGAATAGCGATTTTAGCGATAGGAACTCTTGCAGCCGTTAAAGATTAAAGGGTTCGAGAGGTTGTAAGTTCCGGGTTTAACTACCGCAAAGTTTTCAATGCCGTAACCCGTAATCCATTCGGAGCCCACAAAAGGATATCAATTGAATAGCAAATTAACTTACAGCTTCAAATTATGGGCTACAGTAACTTACGATTGCTCAATTTAATGATGCTCTATGACCCTCATTCAGTTGCTCCAATTTTGAGATCTGGGCTTAAAAGTGGAGGTCGCAAGTTATTTTGCTATTGAATTGCCTTCCATTTGTGAGCTCCAATCGAATTGCGTGCTGCGAGCTGCGATCCATTGTAAAATTGCAAGTTAATTCCCTCAAAGCCATTGATCCTTCACGGCCGCAAGAGTGCAGAACGCTAAAATCACCAATCGTTATTCAATTGCTCTGATTCACCCTCGCTAACCACTCCGTCAAGCCCTCAAATTGAAAATATCTAACCACAAGTTACTGGTACCAAGGAGGTCTTGCAAAGTGCTTAAATGGATATCTAAGTTTGCTGGATTATAAATGCATCTAATGGAAGAGAATCAGTAGTGTGTGAAAAAAATCTTTAAAAAAAAAAAAAAAAAATATATATATATATATATATATATATATATATATATATATATATATATACATTTTAACACTCACCTTGAAGTCAGCTGAATTTCTTCATTTGCAGACAGTTAGCTTTCAAAGTTGATACCCCCAGCCAATCTGTTCTAAAATTAGCATAACAGTCATATTCAGTTTGACCAATCACAGGAATCATGGTATCCATTTTGCTTTGGAATGATTTGTTTTGGCCAATTTGGTTAGCTGAAACTCTTGAATTAACTCTGGCTTCCTTTCTGTGGTGCAAAGCTGCATGCGATATGTAACAAAGCAGCTGGGAAATCACTAACATGTGACAGGAAGCTGCAAGGAGGAAGCTGCAAGAAGATTGGCTGAGCAAGCAAGAGCAGGTAAATAGAGGGTTCATATTGCTCCCCAGATGCTGCATGCTGATTGGGGGGGGGGGGGGTCAGGTGCCTATTTAGAAACCCCTTGGAGGTGTCAACATAATCATTAGAGGGATTTTTAGATATTAATAAAAATAAAATGTTTTATGAGATGTGCTGCATACACATAGGCTGCTTTTTGCCTATAGAGAGCAGAAATGTATTAATCCAGCTGACTTAGATATCCCTATAATGACAAATCAGAGCACTTTAAAAGCAAATAAAAAAACAAAACTGTACTTTTATGAAGAGTGAAAGTGATGTTAGGTCTTAGAATTAATAGCACAACATTCTCCAATACTTTATTTCATGTTTAATTTTCGTGTTCTATCAAGTAAGGCAATCAATGTTAAGTCCTACGAGCCTCATTCAATTGAGGCATTGTAAGTTCGTTAATGTTGGACTTACGTTTGCAGGCCTGCTGTGGGCCTGAGTTAAGGTGCTATTCAATTGGACGGGCCCACAAGTTAGGGGCCGATTGCGAAAATCAGAAAACCATTGCCGTCAGAAGTAGCATATGCGGGCTTGGGAGCAAGCCTGTAACTCCCAATGGAGAAACAGCCAATGGAAACCGAGATTGTCATCATGACCAACCTTCAAGCCCTTAACCCGTAAGTGAAGGCCGTAGGACTTCGAAAATGGAGGTTTAATGTCAAAGTCCTATGGGCTTCAACCTTCAAGCCCGTAGGACTTTGAAAAAATGGAGGTTGGATTTTCAAAGTCCTACAGGCTTGGAGGTTGAAGCCCGTACGACTAAACATTGATTGCTGTGTTCGATATAACAAGAAAAATAACATGAAATAAAGACCTCCTTGGTACTTGTGGTTAGATATTTGCAATTTGTTAGTGAGGGGGAATCAGAGCAATTGAATAACGATTTGAGATTTTAGCGTTTGGGACTTGAAGGATGTGAAGGATCAAAGGCTTGGAGGGCATTTACTTGTGATTTAACAAATCGCAATGGATCGCATCTCGCAGCTCGTAACTCGATCGGAGCCTGCAAACAGAAGGCAATTGAATAGCAAAATAATTTGCGACCTCCATTTGAGAGCCCGGATCTCAAAATCGGAGCAATTGGATGAGGGTTTATGGGCCTCATTCAAATGTGATTTGACCAATTGAATAGGGTTCTAGATGAGCACATAGCATATTTGTTTACAGAAGTTTTTTAGTTAGTGAAGACCTTGTTTTTGAATAGATGTTCATTAACTAAAAACTTCTGTAAAAAAATATGCTATGTGCTTATATAGAGCCCTATTCAATCGGCCAAATGAATTTGAAAGAGGCCCTATGTGTTTAATAAAAAGCAAGTTGTCTTAGCAACTATAGTGGCTCCCCCTTTCATGTTGTAAGTGATTCCTGCTCAGTTATGAGAATTGATGCACTTCCAGCTTTCTCTGATGCACTTAAAAGAAAGTCTTATATATTTCTAAAAAATAGTTTTTCATTTAAAATAACTTACATCAATATAAGAAAATTACCAATATAGGATCACATAAACATATAAAAAAAACTAATTTGCTCTTTATCTAACAAGTCAAGTGGATTGAGAGGAAATATAAACAAAGTCTAAGGCTTCCAAATGACCACTGCACGATGAAAAAAAAAACATTTTAAAAACGTTTAGTCTTTCTAAGAGCATACATAAGCAGGTGACACCACACCGATAGTTTTTAATTAGAAAAAAAATATTATTATGACTCTGCTGGGCTAAAGGCATCTATGCATAGGTCTAAGTTGTGTGTGTGAGTGGGGTGTTTACATTTCTGGAAGGCTCTGTTTGCATTTCCTGAAGCAAACAGTCTCCTTTTGGTCCAGTGAGCGGGTATGTTTCAATACTGTTATTGAATCTTAAATATTTCACTTCCTTACAGAAGTACTTAGGGCCATGACCCCCTCACCATCCTTTGGGTTTAGTAATTGTTATTGTTATTTAATAGGTTATTTTGTTAAGCTGATTACCCTATGTATGTTGATTACGGTATGTTGTGTTGCTTCCCTATGTGTGATCTTGTGGTGTTTGATTCTGTATGTTGCATGTTTGGTTCATGAAATGTTAAAAAGTTTAGAATGTTGTGTTGTCAGTCTGTAATTGTTAGAGACAGTCAGTTGAGAGTTTCAGTTACATGGAGGTAGATGTAATGGTGTCTCTGAGAACAAGCCAGTCTGTGATGCTTGTGAAGATGTTTATGAAGAAAAGTGAGGCAGTTGAGATTTTGCTGTGTTGAATGTCTTAAAGAAGATATATGTTCCTAAAGAAAGGGAAGGTGACTTATCTTGAAGACATATGCTCATAAAGAAAAGGGAGGTGGCGTATCTTCCAGACTTATGCTTCTAAAGAAAAGGGAGGTAATCAGATATGCCTTATTACTGAATGAAAGAAGTGGTTGTTGTGATGCCTTGAAGATGAAACCTTGTCAATAGTGCTTTATAGAAGGTCCAGAAGGGCATTTTAAACAGACATGGGCTATCTTGGTGAAGGGATCAAAAGAATCTGAAAAGATCTGCTGGGAGGGTTTGGCAACAACAGCCTTATCAAGCTCGACTGAAGAAGCAGATCACAAGAAAATGGTTGCAAGCGGTGGGATCTCTTCATCAATAAGCTAAAACAGCAACTGCAGAAGCAAGGATGAATACCTACGATGCTGATGTGTCCAGAAGGTTTAAAAAATGGAAAACTATGATGCCTAGGAATCTAACTATGGGTCAGTTGGTGGCTCTGCTGGACCAGATCATGCAGGAGGTATACCCAAAGAGAAGAGCGGTGTCTGTGGCAGTCCAGCCCTACCAGCTGCAAAGAAGTATAATTGAAAGAGATGAGAAAATAAGATCTCTTGATGAGCAACTTCCGAATGAGCTAACAAAAGTGTCCAACAAAGTTGAGGAAAACAAAGTTCTGCATAATCACAACAAGGAGTAGCAATTACAGATCAAGAAATTACAGGCTAATACAAATTTATTAGGGCAGATATAGAAGAGTAATCAAGAAAAATATGAACAAATCAAAACAGTGGAACAACTTTTAGTGACCGAATGCATAGAGTTGGCAAACAAGCAAGAAGAGTTAAGAATATTGAAAGAAGAAAATTCATCCAAAAGAATGGATATTAAAAATTTGCAGGCTCAAAAGGCAGAACAGTTGATTATTATAGCACAGGTACAGGAGCTACAGAATGAACTGAAAGACAAAGAAACACAAATCCAGGAATTGCAGAAGAATGATGCAGAAAAAAATTATAAGTTAATGAAGGAAGCTGAGTCTTTGAAGAAACAAATGGAAAATAAAATCAAGACAATTGAAGAGTTACAAAAAGAAAACAAGTCTTTAAAATATAAAATTAATAGAGAAAGCAAGCAGTTTAGTGTTCTTGAATCTGAGGTGAAGGAATTACACATACAACTTGAAGATACTAAAATTGACCATGAAAGAACACTCAGCAATAAGCAAAAGGAGATAGATGATGCAAAGATAAGATAAGAATGTCTTAACAAACAGGTTGTTAGATTAAAAGGTGCTGCTGATGAAGCAATCAAAATACAAAAAGAAACAGATATCCATTGCCAGCATAAGATTGTTGACGTGGTTGCATTAATGGAAAAACATAAGCACCCTTACAATAAAATGGTTGATGAAAATGACACAGAATTTGGACACTACAGATCAAGAGAACAAGAATTAACATGCATTATAGCTTGCCTGGAAATGGATCTGTCTAGCAAAACTAATGAAGTAAACTCTCTTAAGGAGTAACTAAAGCAGCAAATAGAAAAGAAGGAAAACATTGCAAAAGAGGCAGAAGAAACCAAGATTTCCTTACAATCCCCATCCTCAACAGTTTGTGACACAAGGGATGTATTGCCAAATTTTGGTCACAAAGGCCCATGGACTGTTCTTATCATTACAGGACAGCTGTTGGGACTGGCCTGGTTGGGGAGGGTTGTTATGGCATGGGATCCACTGGAGTCATGGAATTGGTTTTGCCCCCGGACATTCTACAGAAGAAAAAGAACAAAAACTTACCCTGCACACTCAAAATAATGACTCTGGCAGGGGGAGGCCTAGGGGAATTGATTTCCACATTGCTCCAAAGGGGTTGAGTAGCCCAGCAACCCAGACATGGACTTACTCATGGACTTAATGTTTGCGGCATGCCGGTGTTAATCTGATAGAGATGATCAACGGGATGCTGCATTTAAAAGGGGGGAGTAGAGGTCATGATCCCCCTCACCATTCTTTGAGTTTAGTAATTGATATTGTTATTAAATATGTTTTTATGTTAAGTTGATTACCCTATGTATGTTGGTTACTATATGTACGTTGCTTCCCTATGTGTGATTGACTTGTGGTGTTTGATTCTGTATGATGCATGTTTGTATCATGAAGTGTTAAATAGTTTAGAATGTTGTGTTGTCAGTCTGTAACTGTCAGAGAGAGTAAGTTACATGGAGTGAGATGTAATGGTGTATCTGAGAGCAAGCCAGTCTGTGATGCTTGTGAATAAGTTTATGAAGAAAAGTGAGGCAGTTGAGATACTGCTGTGTTGAATGTCTTAAAGAAGACATATGCTCCTAAAGAAAAGGGTGGCGTATCTTGAAAACTTATTGTGACTATCCGTGAGTAGAGGCTATACAAACCCAGAGCCACCTGCTATAGACTACAGGTTATCTACCCACAAGGACCGGCACCCTGATATCTGGCTTCTGTATCAGTCAGAGTCTCTCCATCAGGAATCAAAGTTTCCTGGCGTCCCAGTAACCTTCCTGTGGTAGTGACCAGGACTGGTTACTTGTAGGGTGAGATAGATTCAGTATCGCAGCCATCAGGAACATATTCAGAGAGACACAATTTCTATGTATCTCCAAGTGAACTGATTTATTTTTCAAAATGACAGCAGTATTTATAGGGGATAATTACAGAGGGGTGTACACAATTACAGGAGATGCAAGGGTGTGGCAGACAATCACCAGAGATAAACTCCACATGGGGTCTAACAGTAGTTTCCTGAGAGCAATAGGATTATTGATTACCTTCAATACACATCCTGACGTCTCTAGCACATATCAGACATGATTAACTTAATCTGGCAAACTATGGAACAAGTCAGGTTTACAAATACAGTAGAGATGTCCATGCAGATAATCCAATGGCGGAGCCAAGAAGTATGTGCTTTGGTGAGCTTAATGGGCCAACACCCAGGCGGGATGAAAGGGGTTCATGACACTTATGTTCCTAAAGTGAAGGGAGGTAATAAGATAAGTGTTATTACTGTATGACTGACGTGGATGTTGTGATGCCTAGCAGATGAACCCTTGCCAATAGTGCTTTATAGAAGGTCCAGGAGATACACAGACGGTTGCAAAGTGCTGTCAGCTCAAGTTTAAATGTACATCTATTGAACATGTTATGAATTACAACAACAATTAAAGCAGTTCCTGATGTTTATAATGCTGAGCCTGAGTTCATATTATTTTTGAATGCTGCATCTGAGCAAGGGCATTTTAAAGAGACTTTGGCTGTCTTAGTGAAGGGATCAAAAGAATCTGAAGAGATCTGCTGGGTAGGTTCGGCAACAACAGCCTTATCAAGCCCGACTGAAGAAGCAGATTGTAACCCTTAGGACAATGAGGGAGGTGTGGAGTGGCACAGCAACAGCCATTAATGAGTTAATCTGTGATTTTGAAATAAAATTTCTGTCTGAGGCTCTGATTTGCTGCTGTTTCCACATGTATTTTTATGTTAAAATGGTGAGTTAAAAAGTAGGTTTAACATGAAAAGCCCTTACTGGCACTTTAATCTGATTCTGTCACCCATGGGTTTCCATATAAATGTTTCCAGGGGTGGGGGGAGCAAAGAAAAAACAAAATCTCTGAGCTTAATCCATATATGTGTAAATACAAACATCTACAGTATATGCATAAACATGTATTAAATAGACATGCATAAGCATCGACATTGAGATAGAAAGACTGAGTGGGAGAAGGGAGAAAGAGATGAAGAGTGATAATGAGAGTAAAAGAGGGAAAGAGACAGTGAGACACTCAAAGAGACACGCACACATTAGGAGCATAGACAATGAGAGACACAGAGAGACAGAAAGACAGGGAATGAGATACTAAAAGACAAATAAATGAGGACAATAGAAAGCTGAGATATGCAGAGAGATACAGTTAGAGTAGTTGAAAATGTCAGGCCTGTAAACTGAGTTAATGTAACTTAATGTTGTTTTTCAATTCTAACTTGGTGGAGAAAGACAGTAAGTGAAACAGGGAAAGAGACAGAGTGTGAGAGAAAGTGAGGGACAGAGAGTGAGACAAAACAGAGATGAGATCAATAAAGATAGACCAAGAGAGACCAAGTAAGAAAAACAATAAGACAGAGCAAGCGAGATAGAAATGTCTGTCCTCAGTTATAAAAGTAAAATGTTTCCACTCCACCAAACACACCCAAATAGTGATAAACTAAAGCTTTCTACATCTAGCTAAACCAGCTCAGATCTCTTTACAAAAACATCTGTTATTATTACTACTGTTATTTTATTTGTAGAATACCAGGAGATATCATAGAGAGAAGTATAATAAACAATAGATGTTCAATTATAGGTATGCAAAGGAACAAATAGCTATGGCATGTTGGAAGTCCAGCGATAAAAAGTGAAGGTTGGACATCAAATAGACGAGCTGAGCATAACATCGGAGAAAGTCCCTTTCATGAAAGAGAGCAACTAGTCATAAATCTAAGAATTTAGTGCCAAAATGGATTAATGCATCTTGAAATGGATCATTTTAAGTGCTAATACTAGCCATGAAAAAGGAGCAACTAGCTATGAAAATGGAGCAGCTAGTCATGAAATATCTCAATTTACCATGAAAGTATGGTTGCATACTTTTTTTATAATAGTTAAAGGGACTTTAGGCAAATGTTATTGTTTTATATAAATAAATTGAGCCCTCTCTATATAAGTTTCATATAAAATGTAGTCACATGGTAACTCACAGAGTAACAGTTTCTTAGTTTCTAGATCCTTCCTCTTCCTTCCTCTATTTTCTCCTGCAGGCTGCTATCTTCCACACTTGTAATGTTCAACTCTGCATTTTTGTGTAGCTAAGGGCAGTCCCATATGGATAGGCATTCACATTACCAATGTCATGCTTAAATAACACTACTCTCAGTGACAGAGCTGCAGCCAGTTCAGTCGGTGCAATGCACCAGGGCCCGGTCTCTAAGGGGCCCCAGTGCAATCTACTTAATTTGTTTTTGAATCTTAGTTGTTTGTATTTTTTATTTTATTTTTTAGTATGGTGACTACTATCCCACACAGCCTATGTCCCCTATGCCCCCCTGGACCACCTCACCCTCACCAGGATCCTACCCTTGCCTATCCTGATCGGCAGTAGTTAATCTAGATGCTCCTTCTGCTCCTCCCCTGGCTGCGTGTGTATCTGTTCATGGTGAAGAGGTAAGTAAGATGGCAGCCTACAGGAGAACAGAGAAAGGGGCAGCTCCCAGAAAATGACAAACTCTGTAGTCTCATACAAGTAATTTAGTATAAATTTTATATGAAAATTACACTGAGCATGAACAAATTAATTAAAGAAACCTGCTTGCATTACCTAAACATGCCACTTAAACCACATGGATCACATGGGAAGTGTGGGAGGAATACTTGTTGCCAAAGGAACACTGAGATAGAAGTAAAACACTATGCAAATTACTATTTCACATTTGCACATTTCTGTCCAGAACTCCTGGCTATGTACAATGGAATACCTATATAGAAAGTGGTTATGTGATAATTGTAGGGCAGATTTTTGGTTCAGATTGGGATACGAGGATGTGCTTGTAGGTTTTTGTATTTAACCATGCAGAAGATAATGTAGATCTGGGCAGCTGAGGCTATAAATTGTGCTACAAAAAACACATATCCATGATTTATTTTAACAGTTGTTTGTAAAACATTTAACAGAGCATTTTTGGCATCCAGGAGAACTTAATAAATGATAGTATCTCTGAAATGTTAAATGTCTGATTGCTTGCATGTCAGTGCATCTGCATCAGCATAGTAAATGGGTCCAGGCTATAAATGAAGTGTTGATTATCTGACAAATGTTTACAGTTTGCTTAAAGTTGACCTTTGCAATGGATTTTGCAGGTAATGAATATGGAACCGTTGAAGTAAATACAGAGACATTTCAGCTAGCAGCATCTATGTCAGTTTCATATAAATGGAATGACTTTGATTATACGGTAGCATTTATTCTATCAGTGCCAGATCTTGCAATAATTATTCACTTCTTGCAAATAATAAAAAAGGGATACATATAAAAAAGAAGTTTAGTGATATAATATCAGGCTATGTTTGCTGTGCATACCAAGGCCATTTAGGCGGTATTTTGTACAATGTCATTTTCTTGTGCATATTGACTAAGTAGGATAATTCTGCTGTGTTGGCTAATCTATTGTTTACTGCAGGAGAACAAAACCTTGGTATTGGCTCTGCTTTAGTGTTGTTAATAAAAGGGCTATTCATTTGCAGAAATAATTTCTAATGTTCGTCCTCTAAAAATGGGGCCGATCATAACGCCACCCACTCTGTCTCAACATATCATAAAAATAAAACTTACAACTTCCATGTCTAACTTATAATGGAGTTTGGAGGATTTAATATTCAATTCTCCCTAAATTTGAAAATGACCTCTATTGACAGCAAAAACAAATAAACAAAAAAAAAATTACCCAATTTGTGGGAGAGCTGAAACAACCAAGGTCTATCTTCCAAAGTATTACTTTGCACAGTTTTATGTCAATGTTGAAGAAGGTCAAAATTCTACTATTTCAGGGCTCTGGAAAATCTGGGCAAAATCCCAAATGTCAACTCCACTCCTATTTGAGTGATTGTATTTGTCCCCCAAGCATGCATAATATTTTGTCTTTTAAAGTTATAATTGCTAAAACTGACATATTTTTTTTTTTGTACGGCTCTAGGCCCATACAAGTGTGTTAATTCACTCAATGCCTTCCTGAGACTTCAGTCCTTACTGTCCCTCATTATAATGCTAGGTATACACAACATTATTTGGAGCTCCTTCAATCAGTATATAAAATGCACATAAATTAAACCAGATTTTTTTTGTTGAAATCTAAAGATGCTTTTTTAGCAGAGCGTGAGAGCCAATAAACAAATGTCATGAGCACTCTTTATACCTTATCTTATCTTATCACTGAATAAATTATATTTTGCTTGGTACTAGTTCAAACTAACTTACAAATACAGAACCCTATTCTATTTAAGCCAAGGAAACTATTAACAAACGTACATTTTGCTGCGGGAGCATTTTGCAGCGATCTTACATGTTTATTCAAAGCTCCACACAAGTAATATTTCTGAGAACAGCCACATCTCATAAATCCAAGCCTTGAAGTAAAGTTACAAGGATTATGGGAAAGGCTGTATAGACCCCCATGGAATGGGATAATAATTTAGGTGGTGCAGAGGGTTAATTGTTTAGATGGCATGGGCATCCCCTGCAGCATCAGGCTTAATTTTAGGCGCCACAGGGGTGCGATCAGGTCATCCGTGGTGAGGGTTAGCTTATAGATGCAACAGGGGTCCTTTAAGGACCCCCATTGCATGGGATTAACATTTTAGGCAAGAGAACCTCTATGGACAACCATGGTCATGTAGATGGGCTTGACTATAGTAGGGTAATAGTATTTGAGCAGGGAAGGGGGCAATCGGTAGTGAGCGGGGAGGGGGAAAGCAGGGATTATAGGAGTTGCGAATGCCAAGTCATTTTAAGTGATTTTGAATCGAATAGCTTTTTGGAGCTCCAGCATTTAATAGGAAAGTTTGCTGCATTTTGCATCTCTGGCTTGACATATGGCCATATTCTATTAGCTGCTCGCAAATGCTGGCTGATTTTTTATATAAATGTTTAGATGTAATCTATTGTCTCCAGCTAGCAAATTCCGTCCGCAGAGCTGAACTCGTAAACCCTGACTTTTTAAGTCTGATTTCAGGGGGAGTGATCATATGACCTAACAATATTTAAGCAAAACCGTAATTTACTTCTTAGACAAAGCCAATAGTAAATGAGACCGTCATCATGATGTCAGTAAAACATGAAAGATACACCTAATCTGCAATCAGCGACTGAGAATTAATTAGTGCCAATAAGTAATAGTTGCTGATTGGTCTTGCAATCAAGTACTTTAGCAATCTATAAATCACATTAGATCATCTGTTTTAGTCCATGTGGGTTTAATAATATTTAGTAACCCTTTGAGTCCAAGATCAATATTACTCAGAAATAACATTTAAAAAATATATATTTTTAATTGCATATTTGTGGGTTTGAGACTGTTATGCAATCAATTATGATGTGTTTCCAGGTCATTCCATGCTTATATAGTACAGTATTGTGTGTTTAATTGCTGCTACAGCTTTAATAAATTTGAGTTTTTTGACATTTGCGGATCAGACTTTATTTGTGAGCTATAGCTACGGGTCTAATAGAATATTAATTTAGTGTAACTATTTAGAGCTCATAATATTCGAGCTGTGATAAAACCAATGGAGTTCTATGGCCAGTTTTGCATCCTTGGCTGGTCCATTGTGATTGTGGGCGGATAACTTGTAATCAGATTGCAAGTAGCTAATGGGATTTGTGGAAATTTTCAGAGTGGTTTTAAGTATGTATACATTTACGAATTGGGCAATAGAATGGGGCCCATAGTCCTCAGGGTAGCTCTCTCTTGCTATCATGCTTCTTTAGGGAAATAGAATAGCCGGGGGTATTTACTTTGCACTTTTTGATGGTGTAACGTTGCGATATAGGGAACAGAATAGGACTCATAGATGGCAGCTGGGATTTATTTTATGTAAGCACATGTTGTCTCTTTCAACAGCAGGTAACAAAACATGGGATCTCCTACTCTAATCAGAAACTAAGCATCTCATATTGAAGAGCTTAGAGAAAGGCCATGTCTGAAATAGTCATAAATAATAAACACCATCAGAAAATAGTTTAATAGAATACCTCAAAATATGGCATTTATTATCATAAACAAATACAATATTAAATTAAAACACATAGCTAGAAAACAATTTATTTATGCATGTTTTTTTTCTGAGACTTAAAGCATTTCTATCTATTGTTTAGAAGTGAAGGTAATTTCTAATAGTGCTGATTGTGAATTAGACACATTAAATACAAATTAAATATAGTGCTTCAATGACTACTGTGGTCATATATCTAAAATGTACCATTTTGATAGCTACACTTAAAATTATATAATATGCAATCAAATGTTTTAGAGTGAATGGAAACATTTTTACAGCCTCTAATGTATTACATTATATATGAATGTATGCTGCTGTGGGATCTATCAATGTGGTTTCTGCAGTTCAACTTCCTGGGGTGGGATATGACTTTAAAAACACAGCAAGTTCTTATTTACAAGTTATGGATGTGGCATTTAAAACAGCCTGCGGATTCATTTGGTCTAATAGTATTTTTTACAAGGACACACACTCCAGTGACAGCAACAGACTGGATCAGATGATAAAAGATCCAGTCTGCAGCATTAAATAATTGGGTGTAAAACATAACAATGTAAAGATTGCATTTGTATTGTCTAAAACATTGTACCTGTTATTCATAGAACCATATACAAAACTTCTGACCACAGTGATCCTTTAACAATAAACAAAAAAACAATAAGATTTTTAAGAATTAAAACCTGTACCAATATGACTGCCTAGGGCAGTATGAATTCTCTGTGATCCAGAATACATAGCCAAGAATAAAAAGGAAGAACTTATTGCTTTTCATTAAACATTAATATGACACAAGCGCAGTACCTTGTGGTCTGTCTTCTGGATTGTGTTGGATGGTCTCCAGGGCTGGATTAACCATTAAGCAAAATAAGCACGTGTTTAGGGCATCAAGGGAAGGGGCCACCACATAAATTTCCATTGCCAGATTTACCATGGACCATATGGTGCAAAACTGCAAATGGTGCAGTGAACCAGTTTACACAAAAAGTGCAATAAATGAAAAATTGCATATATATATATATATATATATATATATATATATATATATATATATATATAATAACAAAAATAATAATAATAAAACGTTAATAATAGAGGTTAATGATATACATTGTAACAGATTATTATTGTTTACATTTTGAGTTAGATATATATGGAGGCGCCAAAATCTTTTATGTGCATAGGGCCTCTAAAGGGGATTATCTCACATAGAGGATGTCAATCTTAAACCTTTGATAGAAATGATGTTATGCTGCAAGCAGGTTAAATAACACAACGGACTACTCCTAAAATGTTTTGCCTTCAGAGTTCTATAAAAGTATGGACATTTATTGTCCTCATCTCATTCTCTGTAATGTTTTATTTCTCCTTTCTTTTCCATTCTCTATTTTACCTGATCAAGAAAGCAGAAGCTCCTGGTATATGTTGATTGGGCAGAAATGGTGCTATGCATGCGCACTATTTGCTATTTTGGACTTCCCCTAGACCTCAGTCTCTCTTCCCTTGCCCAGTCACTGCACCATTCCCGCTCTATGTTAATGTCCTTTGTTCACTATGACACTCTGCCTTCTTTTTTTTGTTGCATTATTTTCTCCTTCTACACACCCTTTTTATTTCTCTTCATGATTCCAAGCCTCTTCATTACTCTTAAACCCTCTCTTGTTAAAACATCAATTTTTTATCTAGGGTTCCTTACACTTCATCAACGGCCACATTGAAAGAAATCACATTGCTTCCACACAACAGCATGGAACACTGTTACAGCTGACACCCTAGGCGATTGCCTTGGTAACCTGCGCCTTTACCCATAGGAACTACATAGCATCTTTTTATGCAGTATGTAAAAAAAAATCTATCTATCTATCTTTATATATATATATATATATATATATATATATATATATATATACTAGCGAATTGCCCGTCAAAAAATGACGGGCTTGAAATTGTAAGCCAGGGAATGCTGTTTTAGACATAGTGTAAAAGTTTTTTACCGTGAGGACCTTCGGCGCTCATTGCGAGGCGGCGCTCATTGCACGGCTGTTAGATGTTTTTTTTTTGTTATTACAGGGGCTTTTGCTGTCATTGTAAGGTCAGGGCTGATGTGTTTTTTATGCTTATTGCAAGGCTGTCCCCTGGTGCATTGTGTGTGGTATGAGCAACGTTAGCATTGCTTGTGAGGTGCGCAGTGAATGTATTTTGTGTTTATTGCGATAATTGAAAAAAAAAAAAAAATTGTGTATATGTATTCTTGTATGCCAATGAAATCATGAATACATTACCCCCCCCCCCCCTCTCCTTGCTGTGGGTAAGCTTTTTATGTATTTTTTGTGTGTATTTATTGAGTTTTTAATGTTTTCAGGTGCGCGCGGTTCAGCCTTTAAGGTCGTATTTTTGCGAGGTCGTAATGTTTTTTTTTCTAAGTCCCGCATCTCGTATTTTTGTCTGGTAAGTCCGTAAATTTTCCGTTCTAAGTCCCGCAGTTCATATTTTTGTGTTTAAGTCCGTATATAGTGATTGCGTGTTATATGCGGGATTGTGTTGTTCCAAAGTCATGTGCCTTAAAGACTCTACCTTCCGCAAATGCGGCCCCTCGCTTTGTGAGGGTCTGCATTTGCGGACCAAACTGGGTCCCTCGGGAGCTCGCAAAGCGTGACGATGATTCGTAGTTTGATAACTATTATATGTGATATATATATATATATATATATTTAAAACAATTGTCACAGTGGTATAACAATAAAGGCACTCATTAAATTATAATGTACACTATTCCAATTGTAGAAAATATAGAGGAACAACCCAAGATGGAAGAGAATATAAATGTACAGGATGAATTGGCAAAACAAGCACGTGAGTATTCCTATCCTTCAGACAATTTCAGAAGGTATTTCTCTGTCAGCATTTGATTTAAACTAAATTAGCAATTTTATTCAATATATAGTGTAACTTTGGGAATTTAAAAATGAAAATGATTAAAAAATGCTTGTTTGCATCCTGTATGCTGCAGGGAAATCATGAATACTAAGGGGAACAATTAATTTTTGCTATGAGAAACATTTAGTAATATGAACTTAAAGTTGATATGATATATTCAGTTTGAATTATCGATGAGTGGGTGGTATTTTCGTAAGGGCTAAATGCCATTTTAAAAAGTATAAAAACACTCATTATACCAAAATGAAAATATGAGAAAATCTACAGGAATCTGCTGCAGTGATATATTCTGGACAAAGGCAAATAAATTGGAATGCTCACTGTGTCTGTCTAATGAGGGGAGTTTTAATTTCTCTACCCACTGTTCTACCCACAGGTTGTAAATATGGACAGACCTATCCTGTGGCTGCAACCCTGTTATTTGACTTTTGCTTCCAAGGTAGATTAAAGGAATAAAAATAATTCAGTGCGTAACTCAGCAAAGTACCTGTAGGTAGGTCAGCATCAGGCGCTCTGTGGTTGGCCTGCGATTTCAGTTCAACTCTTGCTTTGTAAACTGGCAGAGTAGTCTCTTTCAATCAGTGAGCTAGTAAAAGTTTTAATTCAAACCTATATGGAAAAGCGGAAAACAGGGAGTGTAGGATGTCCAGCAGTATAATATTTTTTATCATACTATAGATAAAAAATACCCAGTCAGAATTCACAAGCATTGACTCTTTCTAAGGTGCTCACTTGGCTACAACTTGTATTTTTCATATATATTTGTGAATAAAGAGTATTATGGTACTAAAGCACTGTTGTTTCTCCATTCACCAAGACTACAGGAACTAACAGAAAATTCTCACAGGAGAAAAACAATTAGCGATAGAAGAGTAGTTACTCATATATAATGATGTCCTAGCCAGTTTTATCATGAAAATAGTTCAGTATTGTATGAGAAAGTGTGGAGGGAATCGCTGGATCACTACAAACCAGAATAGTGCTAGACAACTGTCAGTTATCTTAAATGGGGTTATGTCCTTCTGATTCCAACTGACCTCCCTAAAGGCATAACTGGATTACCCATCATGCTAACTAGGCAGCTGCCTAGGGGGGCCTGCTTGTGAAGGGTGCCTCATCTTTTACTTAAAAAGCATAAACATAAATTAAAAAATTAAATAGTGCAATTCGCAAACTGGCCACTAGGAACCTGGAACTGGAGAGCTACAAACAGTAAGGAAGCTGCTTGTGAGGCTGCCATGCAGCATGGAGGGAAATTGTAAGTATATATACATATTACTTTACTAAAGGATAGGTAGATAGATAGATAGATAGATAGATAGATAGATAGATAGATAGATAGATAGATAGATTATAGATATGTTAATGGATATGTAGATAGATAGATAGATAGATAGATAGATAGATAGATAGCTGACTGTCCACCTTCAGAAATATAATACAAACCAATCAATGTAAATGCCTCTGTGACGTCTGTTCTGACAAGGCTATATAGAGAATAAAGCGTGGACTCATAGGCAGCAATGTGTACATCCGCTTAAAAGTGAGATGGTACCCTTCTCTTACCTCAAATCAGATCAGCTACATAAAGGAACACTTTAGCTGTACAAACAAGTCATGGCCTTAAAACGACAAGTCTGGCAGAGGGAAAAATGGGTCCTTCATTGCTTTGCAAGGTGTTAATATAGTTTTTTTGCCTTGTACTTAACCCCTGTATAGCGCTATGGAATATGTTGGCATGTTACAAATAAAGGACAATAATAAATAATAAAAGAGGGAGAAATACCAAAATGACATCCTCCCAGAAACAAACAGAGGGGAATGTAAAGAGAGCAGTGATTAATAACTTTATATAATTGGGTTAACAGAGCTTT
Source organism: Discoglossus pictus (assembly GCA_027410445.1). Taxonomy (NCBI): domain Eukaryota; kingdom Metazoa; phylum Chordata; class Amphibia; order Anura; family Alytidae; genus Discoglossus; species Discoglossus pictus. The sequence continues at coordinate 99,946,344 of CM050171.1, read as the reverse complement.
CATTATGTTAGATACAACTTGTGCTTTTAGTTGGACATGACTTTTGTTATCATTAGTTCCCTTTAATTGGAGTATTCAATGTTGATAGCCAGATTGAAACTGATCAAGAAAAAATATGGATATATACTTGACAAAAAACAATCTGAAGCTTTATAATTTGAAAAATAAAAATTAACAGGAGATCTTTTTTAGCGAGTTCTCTCCCTAATTGAATCAGGAGTTACAATAGGCAAATGGTTGGACACTTGCACTGTCGGGACACAAGTAAGATACTTTTATATGAGAAGAGCCTGGGGCAGCTGACATTCTGTATATACACATGGGGCAGTGAATGCACTGTACTGGAGAAAACACCTGTGGTTCATGACTTTCCTGATAGATAAGGGTGCAAACATGTGCAGTAGTAGGCACTGTGATTACAGTTTATCTTATTTCTTTCCAAAGACTGTCACATGAACTGTTGATGTTACAGGGCCACTGATATTGTTGTTTGTAGGAATGGATCAAGTGGTGAATGAAAAAGTAAACTATACTTATTATGTGAAAGGGTGACTGAGCTGGAAATCTAGCGAGAATGTAAGAGTTATTTGCAAAAGGAAAGAGGAGAACACAGTGAGAAGGAGACAAATACGTGGGTATTGAGAAAGGAAAAATAAAATTGACCAGAGCAAATGAGAATAAATTGGCAAAAGGGTGAGGGAGAAAGGAAAGAAGAAATAGAGGCTGCAGAGGAGGTGGGGTTGAAAGACATTGATGGGAGATTTATTTTTGCAAACTGATGAAAGAATATGGGGAAGACAATATGGAAACAGTGAAGGCAGAGACAGGAGTTGGGACTTTCTGCTGCCCAACACCTGAAACGTGTTATCTTTTTCTAAAGTCCTGCACATTCTGTAGTCAGGCCAGCATTAGGAAATCTGCTAACTTATTTACTTTCTCACTTTGTCTAAGCAAGCAAGCTTATCTGCATGCAAATCAGTCACTGAGAAACTTGAAGTTGGGCTACCTTTATCACGACAGAACTGCACAATATATTGTGTAATAATCCGGTAAAATATATAATGATTTCTTTTAGAGATTTATGAACAGTGCTAACATATAACCAAGCTTAGTGGTTGACTGATTTTTTTTTTCTAAACCAATAATCATAATACGTTGTAGATGCCATATTACAAAAAGTAGGGCTGTTTTTAGCTGTGTATAGAGGGTATAGATATATCGAACCCATCAATAATAGATGCACCTTGCAGATCCAAAAATAACAGGTAGACAAGTTTGTTGTAGTATATCAAAAGAAAAGAAAAAGAGACAACTATTACCTGGCGTACAGACATTTGTTTTTATTCATTTTTTCCATTTTTAATTTAGTTATAGATTAAAGGTTATGTTTTAGTCTACTAGAGTGATTTGTTACCTATGAGGGTTCTTACCATTTTTTTGAGTTCAACATTATTATTCAATCCCATCTATGTTATTGCAGGCCAGCTGTGATTCAGAATGACTTTCACCCTGATTTGGCTGTTTTATACAATGTGTTGGTCATTTATATGAGCTGACCATATACTTCCTTTTTCCTCCGGGACGATACTAAGATGATCATGGGATAATAGGAGTTCTAGGTAATAGTTGTCTCTTTTTCTTTTCTTTTGATATATTATAATAGCAATTCTGGAATTTCCTTGATATCCCCACAATTGGAATTCCTTGATTATTTAGGAGTTAAGTAGATTGGTGTGGTGTTCATTTTTTCTTAATAAGTATGTTGTAGTGCATATTGAGTGAGGCTAAAAGTATATTCCGTAATATTTTCAATATCTGTTCATGCACATCCTCCATCACATTATCCCTGATCTGAAATAGTGGTACAATCAAACAGGATAGCTATTCAAGGAATCAAATATGAGTAGTAATAACAGAATACCGCATTTGACGAGTTTTGAGGTAGATGAGTACCACTTTAATAGTACCACTGTACTTTTAAATCAGACAAACATACCCACTTGGCTATGGTTCAAGGTTGGATTTTTTGTGAAGATTCATTAACATCAGGAACAGAACACAGTGAGACAGAGTACACAAGAAAATGATGGATGAGGCCAGGAACAAGAGAGAGAGAGAAAAAAAACACAGGTCTAACCCTTTCAGTTTACCACTAAACAGGGAAAACACGAAGAAAACGGTGCGTTCTTCTTGTGAGATTGCAAAGTGCATTTACAATCCAAATGATTTATAATGGTGTCCTGGACAATAAGGACTTACAATTAGCAATTTTAAAGCAAAGTTGTTAAATTTAACCATTTGAAAACATTTATATAGATTCACAATCAAAACGCAACTGAGCATTGGTATCAGAATAAATTCTCATGACCATTTGCATTCATTTTGTGTTATTGAAATACAGAAAAACAGTGTTACACCAGACTTGGTTTAGTAGATTATTTGCTCTGAGTTTTATTTTTGCAAATGTCTATTATGATTGGGAATAAAAAGTGATGAATTGCACTTACAGTGTTCTTTTATTTTTGTGAAATCAACACTGTCTTTCTGCAGAGTACTGTATTTATAATATGTGAAAGGACAGATAGCGGAAATATTGGTTTCCAGCTAGCAAATGACAAGAAATATTGAATCACTTACATTTTAAAACCTTCTTTTAGTGGAATTCCCATAACCCATCATAATAGCCAACAAGACAGCTCTTCCACATAAATCTGATGTTGCTCTCTAGAGGAGAATTTAAGATGGAAAGATGGGTTGACTGAGAGTGGATTTAGATAATGATAGCATCTATTAATATATTAACTCCAGACACCTGTGATGTCTACACTATTCGTGTTGTGTTATTAATTTATTTATAGAGAGTTCTTTAATAACAAGAAGTGCTGATTTAATATCCTTTCTGTTGCTATTATTTAGTGTTGGAATTTGAGGCCCTTCTCACAACAGAGGGTTTAAATATTTCAGTGCAAGACGCAGAATTGAGTAACACTTCAGCAGACGGGGAATTTATTGACATATAAAAAAAGTAGCAAAATAAAAAAGCATAAAACAGTCGGATTGTGAGAAATAGGGAAGAGAAAAAGCTGAGAAAGCAAAATATTCTCTCTGGCATTGCAATATTTTATGATTTTGTGTGACCTTACTGCAAAATATCAAACAAATCATACAGCTATAATATTCAACTTGGAAGCTGTTTTTAATAGTAAAAAAGAAAAAGGAATATAAATATTAGTCTTCCAATAAAACAGAACTCTTAACTATTTTAAATTAGTTTTAAAGCACCGTTGTGGGGGGAATATCTAAGAGTGATATCGATCTGCAGATATTTATAGAGGCAAGTCGTGGATCATCAAACTTAAGGCTTTGCCTGATTTGCTAATTATTCATTTTGAAAATGAACAAGGTGTAGTTGTTGGCTACCATTTACAAACACACCTACATTATCATACTGTAGGCTCTACTGAGCAAGCATGGGGATCCTGGTCCACTGTATGGAGGTGTTAAAGATCCCTCCATACCATCTAAGTCCCTAGTCATATCACCCATAGGGATCCATTAGGACCCCCAACAATATGGAACCAACCTCTACCCCCATGCTCCTACCTCCTACACCAAAAATGTACAAAAAATAGGGGTGGGGGGATAAAAAATAAAAAAGACTTGAAAAGGACATAAAATTATAAAAAATAATTATCATAATATTATAAAAATATTACCAAATATAAAACTTATAATTAAAATCTGTAAAATGTAAAATAAACAGGTTACTTACCCATTCCAAAGTTCCAAGAGAAGCCCTCAATCCTTTCCAGGTCTGGTAAGAGGCCACATCCATATTGACTGAAATTTTGGCTGAAATCCTTTATTATAGCCCATGATTATCTGTTGATTGAAGACCACAATCCTCTCTTGAAGCCATCCACAAATACTCAATTAATGATGGCACTTTATAAAAAAAAAAAAATCTAACCTAATGGGAATTCCTCATTATCTACAATGTAGGTTACTAAGTTACCTGGTTCCAGGGGACTTCCATTCTTTAGTTTAGTATGTGCCAACCCCATGGCAAAGGGGTGGTCATTACTTTTTTTACATTGCAAGGCAGAGTGTGGGTTGGCTTCTTTAAACAATAAATATGCTTTGGGTTTTCTAATATTTAATGGTTTTAGGATGCTATGCTGAATGGCATCATTGTAGCATATTTAGATGCTGATTTTGATTTAGTAAGTCCTGTAACTTTAATGATGGCCAGTTAACACTCCTTAAATGCTGCCAGTTAATGGGTGGTTGTGATGTGCCAGATTGGATACTATCATAGGCCAAAAAAGGCTTTTGTAAATGGCATGGTGACCTGAGATAATGGATCTCAGGTCATCATGATTCATTGCAATACATTGCAACCACCAGCAATACACTAGTAAATTCCTCTCATGTAAAATATTCTTTTTTTTTACATCTACACTTGATAATGGGATTTTTTAAATTCAAGTGTCACCATGAGTAGTAAATATCAGTATTAAGAACTGTTCAATTAATAGTTATTAAACCAATAAAATATGTCGAGTGAAAACTAACACAGAATATAATTGTTTTTTCTACCATCTTTTATTCCGCACCCATTTTTCTCAAACTGTGACTAGACTTTACTATAGCTGCCTATTTACTGCACTGATTTACTGGCAAAGGACCATATTTTATTGCCCAATTCATAAATTTATACACACTTAAAACTGCATTTACAAGTTACCCACCCACAATCACTACCAGCCAGCCAAAGACGCATATTCTAGCTTTGAACTCCATTGGTTTTAGCACAGCTCGAATATTACAAGCTCTAAAAAATGTAAGTTACACAAAATCAATATTCTATTAGCTCTAGCTCGCAAATAAAAGTCTAACCAACAACTGAAAAAGTATCACAAATCTATCAAAAATATTATGATTACTAAATAGGACTCGCAAGGGCTTTTTCAAACACTTATTAGAGCTGTAACATCAATTAAACACACAATACTGTATTTTAAAAGCATGGGAAGGTATGGAAATATATTACAATTCTTAAACGCAGAAATATGCATTTAAAAAAAAAAAATGTAAATGTTATTTCTGAGTAATATCGATCCCGGGACTCAAGGGGTTAATACATATCATGAAACCCACATGGACTAAAATAAACTATCTAATGCATTTTATAGATTGCTTGATTCTGAGCCCCATTGACAAATATTACTTAATTGACACTAATTAATTCTTAGCTTCTAATTGCAGCTTACCTTTAACTTCCATGTTTTACTTATGCAATGATGAAGGTCTCACTTAGTATTGTCTGTGTATAAGAAGTCAATCATGGGCTTGCTTAAATCTTGTCAGATCATATGATCACTCTCCCTAAAATCCTACTTAAAAAGGCAGGGTTTATGAGTTTAGGTTTAAGGAGGTAAATTGGGGCCTTTAGTCTATAGAATGTATCTAAACAAACACCCACAGCCAAATTTACGAGTTTGAGTCATATGCAAGCTTCTAATAGAATAGGGCCCAAAGACTGTGGATATTTAGCGCTACATGAACTCCAGCCTAAAGATTATGAGAATATAGAAGTTTCAGTGTTTTCTCAATTATTTAAATCACAATTAGTTTTAAAACATATTTAAACTACTGGGCAATTGCAGTGGCCATTTAAGTAAACAAATGCAGGCAGCCTGTATATAATTGTTACATGCAAGTGTTGTTTACAGTTGGCTGCCATTGCCTTGATTATGTTGCTTGTTTGAGCTGATTTCTCAGCAACTCAGGAGATATACATTAGTCCATTAGGACTTACACATTTCAGTTGTCAACAGAAAACAGTTTTCTCAATTCTAGTACAATTGGAGATAGCATAATTATATAAATTAGGTAATGAATTAAATGCACCACTATTGAATTTCACAAAAACATTGCTTTTTAAATTGCAGACAAAATATGTGCCTGGCATGCTGTGGTCCATAGAGGCATGGATAGTTGGACATGACAGAACAACTAAAACAAACACGAAATGTGTAACTACAGTGTCTCTTTCACAGTAGAATAGAGTACAAATATATTAATAGACAACTCACAAGCAGCACAGGAAAATGTTACAATCAGAGCCTGATGAACCATTAGGCAGAGTAGACAGGTGCCTATCTCCAGGAGAGCAATGTTTTTGCAGTGTGTTAGAATATAGCTAGACGATTCTGCAATGTACACAGGCAAAGGAATAACAATGCTGCTCTCTGATTGGCTCAACTGTGCTGCCAATCTCTGATCTTCTTCTCTATACAAAGCATGCTGGAAGATGTAGTATTGTCTTAATAATTACTGCAGGCAAAAGTGCCCCATATACCACAATTCCAAAGCTTGTCAGCCTTCAGTCAGTCTCCAGACCATGTGGATATTTATGTATGTTTGCGTCATTCAGTTGTATCTGACTATCCATGAGCTCATAGACCATAACACACCATGATGATCCACTTGGTATTCATGGCAGCAATACTGGAGTGGGTTTCCAGTTCCTTCTCCAGTGGGCCACAGCATACAGCTCCTGGTATTCCTAGGTGATCTCCCATCAAGTACTTACCATGCATGGCTACAGGGTGGTGTGATCTTGTTTCCCTAACTGGAATCGAACCCAGTACACAGTGATAAAAGCACCAAATCCTAACCACTCGTCCACCAGGGAACCCTTATGTGGATACTTTCAAGAGGTCAATTGCTGCTAAATCAAATCTTTGCCAGTGCAAACAACAGAACAGCTCTTGTAATAAAAAGATGAACTGAGCAAGATACTATTCTGGAAACTAAAGGTTTGAAATATTACATTTTGATATATTCTACTCTCCTGCAGATGATACATATTTATAATGTTCTTAATAGATGTTTTATACATTAAATTGTCACTTTTCTTTTTATTGTTTACATTAACATTCACTATCTCTGATTTTTGCATTATAATATTATAGAGCAATGATTGAATGTTCTGCTAAAAAAGTTTTCAGACTGTCTAAGATATATAGATAGAGGTATTTCACTATACATGGATAAATGTGAGATCTGGGATTTTTGGGCTGATATGCAAAATAGTATATAGTTATATACACACTTGCAAATATTCATTAGCTATTCATTTGCCTCTAAATCAGGCCTTTATTTTAATTGATTAATATGTTTAAACTGAGTTGAAATGGCTAGTCTACCACCTGCTAATTATCTCTATTTCTAATTTATATATCTCTAAATTATTATTTATTTACAATTATAAATATTGAAAAACACACCAAAACGCCAACTCAAGACAAAGGGAATTTAGAATACAAAACAAGCTTTTTCTTGGGTGCAATTCCCTTATAATAAATCAATAATCCAGTTTACAATATAATAGTGAATATTTTTACCAGAATGTTTGTAATAGAATGATAATCCTCATAATCTCTATTGTCCTGGCTCCTTCTCCCCACTGTGTCATGTTTCTCTTGCTCTTTTTTTTTATTTCGATTTTGATTTCATTCTCTCTTTCATGACAGCCCTGCTTGAAAAGCAGATCGTTGACAACAAACTTCCAGCTGGAAGTCCCATTATTGTAGACCACCAGTGGTTGCCAATGGAAATATTCTATCACTCAAGCAAAAAGGGTTTTTATTTATAATATATGATACATTATAATTAACAGCTGAGTTTGTCACCTATAAATCACCAATATACAAGGTCCATGTCAATAAATGAATGATTCAACAATATAAAACATCTGAAATAATGTCTATATTGTATTTGGGGATTTTATCACTAGTCTTGTTTACACACCCATTAACTGTTTTCTTTCTTATTAAATATTTTAATAGGAATGGTTACTTCAGCTTCACATTAAGAACCCATTACCAAACAGCCAGAAGTGCTCATTTGAGAATGAAAAAACCTAAGGAGTGATCCAGCCCTGAAATACCAAGTAATTCTACCACGAACAGGAGAAACAGCAAACACCAGCCCTATGTTTCGACCTCTGTGGGCCTCATCAGTGAGCTGTAGCTGTACTCCCTAAGGTATAGAGAGGAAGGCGTCCACTTCTGAATGCCCGGATCACCCTTACTGTTATACAATCCTACTTAGGTAGTGTTCATTCTCAGATGAGCACCTTTACTCTTTTTGTTTAGTTTTTTTCTCACCTTAAGGGTGATACAGGGAACTGTGCCTTTGAGAGCTGCACCTCACTGTCCCACAGTGGCTGAAATGTATGTCTGGGGCTTGCTGTGTCTCCTGTTCAGGGTAGAATTGCCTTAAATTTCGGGGCTGGGTCACTCTTTTGAGTGAGACGAGACTGATATACTACAGGATATTTCTCCATGTGAAGGTCACAAGTGAGCTAAAAGAGGCTGCTTTCTGAGTATTTAACCAGACCGTCAAAACTATAGAAAAAACCTACTTAAGGATTGTTCGTTCCAAGATGAGCACCTCTACTATTTTTGTTTAGTTATTCTCCCCTTGGTAATTATAGGGGAACCAGATGTGGACTCCTTGCTCATGGTGCCTTAGGGAGTACGGCTGCACCTCACTGACGAGGCCCATAGAGGCCGATACGTACATTTTTGGGTTTGCTGTTTCTCCTCTTCATGGTAGAATTGCCTGGTATTTTGGGGCTGGATCACTCTAGTGAGTGGGACCAGACTGATATACTACAGGTTATTTCCCCCTGTGAAGGGCAGACATTAGCTAAAAGAGGTTGCTCTCAGAGTAGGTTACCAGACCTATAGAACAAACCTACTTAGGTGTTGTTCGTTCTCTGATGAGCACCTCTACCTTTTTTGTTCAGATTTTAATTTAGAACTATAAGCAAAATGAGATTGTAATACATTTAAGGTTAGGATGTATAAGAAAAAGCAATCTTTTTAGTAGATCTAAAAATGTTTGTACCTGAGATAATTAAACTTTTTATAAACCTAAGCTTTTCAATTACAGTACCCTGCCCGTTTCTGATTACCCCATTCCCACCCTGATTGGGTGAAAACTGACTGGGTTAAAATCAGTGTTTAGGTGTGAGCACAGAGTGGGCTTTTCGCTATTTTTAGAAACAGGCTGTGAGTGAAGGCACTTGCTTATATTTTTTTTTTGCCCCCTTTACATTTTAAATTCCTTTATTTTTGCTTTAGTTCACTGATGTCTTCATTTTAATAATTATTTTTGCTGAAATCCCTTTTAGGAAATAGTTTAGTGAATAGTAGAGAAGATAGAGACTATAGGGCTATGGTTAAAAAAACTTGTGCCACCGTGCTTATCTGCAGTTTTTATGTTCACTTTTATCTCGAGTATTACTTCCACTTTTTATGTTCACTTTTATCGAACAATTTTGACTCAACTTTTTAACTCCAATGTTTAACTCCTCTTTTATCTCCAGTTTTTAACTTGTTTTACGTCCGCTTTTCTATGCATTATTTCTTATATCACACACTGCTGAACTCTGATTGCCATTACATTGCCCTTTGCCATTTAGTGAATCTGAGCTGCTGTCTGATGTCTTGCAGTGGTGCTTTAAGAACAATCAGCAACAAATTCTTTATAAGACAAAATTATATTATTTTTGTGTTCTGGTGAATGAAGCAAAGTGTATCTAATATGGTCTGTCTGAATGTTTCTTTAATTATCTGTCTCCTCCGTGTATCGAATGGTGGTTAGAATTACGGCAGTTAACTTCCCAATGTCTTTCCTTTGTCAATATAAACGGAACATTAGACCTATAATCCTAACAAAAAGATTGTAAAAATGTAAAACTGAGATCAACTCAATTCACTGGCAATCTCAAAAGGATGAACGTAATGCTATTATCTACAGCTACAATGAAGACACACAGAAGAAATTAATTTTCCATAGATTTTTAAATTGAGTTAATGATGAATGAATGCAAGCAATAAATATAATGGGAAAATGTGTTTATTTACTTGTTCTGTTGGTAAATCTACTGTACGCTGTTTTTAGTGTATAATAAAATTACAGTTTATAGGAAGGAGAGATGTGTGCATAAAACTGGAAAGGGACCATGCTGTGACTCACACCTAGAAATGGCAGCCTGTTATCACCTCTTCAAACAAGAATTAACACCTGGAAACAGGACAGCGCTTACATTTTCCGATGGACTTCTGCCTGAAGCTGCTTGTGGGAAAAAAAGATTTGTTCGCAATGTGGTAATATTAGTGAAGTCTGTATTAGCACCATATAGTTCCTTACTTTTGGCCAGAATCTATAAATTGAATAAATGTTAAGGAGACAATATTCTCAATTTATTAAGGACCTACATAAAAAATTTACATTTTGTAGAGTTTACCCCAATATAAAATGTATCTTAAATTCAAAGCTCTCTTGTTATGTTTTCAGCAGCTGTGAACTTTCATCATGAATAATAAAGATATTTGCTCAAAATAGGCAATTTGAGGATTTCACAGATGTACATGTATAAACGGAGATCTAAATATTGTGATGCCAGAAAATGTATTTTGCTACTGTTAATTTTCCTTTAAAGGGCATGTGTAATTTTCTTTATGGAATCAACAAAGCAATCTTTGACAACCCAATGCTATTGTCAGAGGCAACAAGTGTTCACTGTTTCATCTTCAGTGTCCTATTTGGATTTGGATTTGGATTTCTGACATGAGACAGGGACCCATACATTGAGTTCACCATGGCAAGTTCTTAAAAAAGAGCTAAATATTATCTTACCAAAACAAGGAATACAGCACAAGACTTGTGTCTTCAACAATAACTTTTTAGGGGCAATACTTTAACTTACATACATAGGGAACAAAATGAAAGTGTGTTCTGTAGGATATAGAGAACTAATTAAAGGAATCTGTTTCCTAGCCTTGCCTTAAGCCAGTAGAGTTAGCCTCATGATCTACCAATCCAAAGCCAATTCAGGTTCTGTACAAAACATACACACACATATATATATATATATATATATATATATATATATATATATATATATATATATATTATACCCCTTTGTGTCATCCTCACCTAGCTGCCTCCTGAGAGAAGCTGGACAGAAGGCTTTATGCAACTTAATTGGGTCACTAGTTTTCTCAGGTTTAGTGTATGACAATTCACCATCACCAAGATTTCTATCCCATCCCCAATTGTGACTGGTACGGTAGGCTGCAGAGTGTACTTGCAAATTATTTATTACATCTTCTCAATAGTGATAGCTTGAGGGTTTCCCAGTTCAATTCATTCCATTAATTAATTCTCGTTAATTTTCCTGTTCCCTTGGTTCCATCTTTTAGGTCCATCCCCTTCAGTTTTGAATAACAGCCAATATCTCTGAAAACCCAGCTGATTCAACAAAACTCATAACACAACTCTTAAGGTTGCACTTTGAGAGTCCAGCAATGGATAATAAAAATTTTTTATTCTACCATCCATTAGGGGTGTATAACTTTTGCTGGGCTAGTGTAAAATAGTGTACCTGATGACCTGGGTTGGTACTAAAGAAGAAATAATTTAGGCCAGTTTTGCATTCTTTGCTCTAGGAGGTCTCACTACTGGCAGAGATACAGATGGCTGGAACAGTTCTTTGTTGTGCAGAATCGACTATATATCTAGGGATTCTTAGTTTGTGGAGCAGAATACAGACCTCATCTGCAATACAGACCTCATCTGCAATACGGGACCTCATCCGTGGTAATGGAGCTAAAACAAGTGTTCACGCATATTCTCAGCTTTTATTTCATACAGACACACAGCTGGCTCGACAGTGCAGTTCTGGTTCCAGATTCTCCTAGCTCCATAATAACATAATATATAGCAAATATAATCAACAAAACATGATTTTGATTAGACGTGTTGTTTACCAGTATATGATTGTTTATTAATCAGGGGAATGTATGATTACTTGGAAATATAGATTATTTACTTATAATCTGGTATGCTTTTTAGGATAGGCAGATAGGGTCCATGGGGGTCCATAAAGACTCCAATGGTTATATTATGGCGTTTCATAGGGACTCCCATTGTAGGGAATTATTATAAGGTGCCATGTTGGTTCATAGGGTAATAGCTTTAATTGTAGTGAGGGCTATTACATATCATGTAACAGTTCTCTGTTAGGGTTTAGCTGGTATTGGGGGGGGGGGGGGTTACATGTACATTCTAGGCTCATTGTGGGCACCTGTAGCTCTTTATGAGAACATGTAACATTAGGCTAGATTTCGAATGGGAGCCATGTAACCATACTAAGAGTTTTTCCTGCTGGCTAATCCCAACCCAGAAATAAAAAGGCCACTGTATCTGAAAGCTATTCATTTTAATTATGCATTGATCATTAATTATATTCACAATTCCTATTCATTGAACTAACATCAGATTATAAGCTTCTAGGTGAGTGTTTTTTTGTCTACCCTAATAAGTTCACAAAGGACAAGGTGGGCTTTTCAAAAAGACAGAACTGAAGAGTTTTAAAAACAATCAAATGAGATAAGAAGTGAAACAATGATGCGTAAGCGTGTTTCCAAGGGAAAATACTTTAATACAAATGTAATATTAAAATGTATGAATGCATTTAAGAAAGCATTAAAAAAAAAAAAAAAAAAAGAAGTAAACTGCCCACGTAGACAGTATGCATAATATTGAAAATTTAGCATATTATGAAAGCAAAAAAATTGAGAAAAAAACCCATCAGCTAATTTAATTAGCTTATTAACCAGGTGTTTTGGTTAACAATGTCAACTTTAGCAATGTGAAGCAAGGGTTAATCTTTCTTGCACGAGACCAGGTGTTTTACTGGTGCTAATGTGATCTAATACATTATTGTATTTAATTTGATTTTAATCTTTATGATTACTCACAAATAGTTATGTGATCTTCAATGCATTCTGACCTTCATACATTTTAATATTACATTTGTAAACAGGATAAAAAATGCTAATGCCCTAATGTAGTGGCATATCATAACCACATGGATCATAATGATGGATTCTTGCATTGCCCTTGCACATATCTTCTGAAATGTATAATTTATCAGTACTTTAGCGTTAGTTAATGAACAAGCACTAAACAAAAGACTGCCTTTAAGCAAGTTTGACATACCGTGCACTGATTATAAAACACACTTCAGCAGACAGCAACAGTCACTGATGCAAATACACACAAAGCATTGTGGGCAATGTCAGCTAAAATGTACTAAAGGGAAATGAGTGGTATCGTTTTTTCCATTGTTAAATTTTTAATTGTATTTGTAGTTAATATTTTACCGAATTGCACAGCATATAAAGACTGGAGCATTAATAGAGTGTGCAAGTCTTTATTTATTTAAACTGTTCTTGTGCAGGTAATGATTGAAACCTTGGGAAAGATCTCAAATTTCTAGCGATTTTGGAAAACATTGTGCTGCTAATTGCTTTGAGAATGGCAGTGTTTCAGAACAAGTGCTTTTTGCATCTTTTAAAGTAAATCTGAGGTTTTCTTCAATTTCAAAGTATGGTTATAAATGGCAAAAGTCTGGATCTGTTGGAAACATTTTGCTGTGAATATGCAGTTTGTGTTAGTCATATATTGTATGTATTAATGTTATATGCTAGTATTGGTAATGACTTACAGTAAGGAAGGCACTGGTGAGCAACTCAGTCCTATACGGTCTGACAACAGTCCAGGATTTTAATATATCTTTGCATTTAGGTTATCTGTGCCTTAGCATACCTGTGTTACTTAGTTTAATTCTGATTGATCCACTTGGGTTCAAGCATTGAGAGATTGAAATATGTACTGTTGGCTGCCCACTAACGAAGTAAGGGAGGAAGACTCAGGGTGTGGAGGACAGACCAAGGGCAGCATATATACATCATTTATTGTGCTAGCTGGCACTATTCTATGGTACAAAATATATGTCTGTCTTAATATTGCCTATAATCTTCCATGTTCAAGCCTCCTTTTCCATAGGTCAACAGGGCCTATATATATACAGAAATATCTTTAAGGGGGTCATACAAAATGTTTAATTAGTTTATTCAGTTATTGATTAGCTTTACAATTAGTATGCATAGACAAAAAAAATCAATATCGTTTTTAAATCTTGCAAGGGAGTTTTATAGCTACATTAAATTCCAAGCTTGTAACAACGTGAGACACGCAATGGATGCAGGCTGGAAATTTGGCCGATTTAGAAGGCTATTAAATTAGAACAGAGGCAAACCCATAAACCATATGTTGCTCGTTGGATGTGCAGCCGTGAACGTGAGCAATTAGTCAAACTCATAGCTACGGGTTTAGATGGAGCCGATGGAAACAAGGATCGTCAGCATTACGTCACTGAGAAAATGGAGGTGGGATTTCAAAGTCTTACAGGGTTCAATTACGAGTTACAATCGGACACACATTCCAGATATCATACAATATTGATAAAGCCGTAAATATGATATTCTAGTCCATGCAAGTTCCGTTATATGTAGTCCCACATTGATTGCTGGGATCGATATAACACAGAAATTAAACATGAAATAAAGTATTTTATTTGGCCGATTTGCAAGTTTGAGAATGTTGTGCTATTAATTCTAAGATCTAGCATCACTTTCCTTGTTGAGAAAAGTACAGTAGTGTGGTGATATGTGCATTTAAAGTTCTACAGATTGGACTTTACCACCCCTTGCGGGTCCTCTCTAGCACTGGTTGGCTTTTTGGCTCCATTTGCAAGTTACGGGGCTGAATGATTTTGATGCAATTTAATAGCGCGATTGGAACGTAGTGGTTACGGGCTTAACAGATCAAAGGATTTGCGGGCTCTCAAGTCGAATTCTCACATTGCTCCTACCACACAAGTAGTCGGGTGGCTGGCTTAAGAGGCCAATTTAATTGCCGTAAGTCTTGCGGGCAATGTTCCAAGCTACATTTTTATTAGTTAGGGGAATTTAATGTGGCTATTAGTGTTTTATATTGCAGCAGTTATGCTGTTCTCCACCCTTATCAGGTATCCAGGAAGTGGCAGAGGATCTTCCAAGGGGAATGATCTAAAAGGAATCCTGATTAGATCTGAGTCCATCCTTGCTGAGACTATTGTAGGTAAACCTACACCAGTTAGAAGAATGAGAACACGTACTAGAGAGGGGAGCGAATTGCTTGTAAGTATACCTGTCACTTTATGACATACTGCGTATACATAAGTAAACACATACATTATCTATCTATAGAGTGTGCTACTCGCAATGCCTGTGATTAACCTCTACAATGTTTCACCTTCTTCCCCATTGATTTTCACACATCAGTAATATTACAAATAGCTTTTGCAATATAGACCCCCATGGCAACCTAAAGTTGATCACGGAAGTGCCATGGGGGTTCTCAAAGACCATCATCTCACTTTACATAAAAAACGCAAAACACCACAAAAAATAGAAATGAAAAAAATGTTAAAACTCTCCAATAACTTACAACAAAATAAAAAAAAAAACTAATTAATTAAAAAAAAACAACCGTAGTTACCAAAAATAAAAAAATATTACATTAAAACAAAAAAGAATTACATTTTAAATAAAAAAACACATAAAATAATAAAATCATACAGTAAAATAAAAAAAATGAAGACATAAACCTGTAAAGTAAAATTAAATTAATAATACTTACCTACCCTAAATGATTATACAGCGATGATCAATGACACCCTGCTCCTCACTCTTCTGCCATGGACTATCTATCTTGATTGAAGAAGGTCTTGTCTTGTTCTTTCTTGGTTGAAGCTTCTCTTATGGGCCTGGAAATGGGCCCCCCCCAAAAAACCCTAAAAAACTGCTGCTTTATAACAAAAGTAATTACTTAAACTAACAGAGCTTCCTGCCTCAAATGGCCATTGTCATGCTTTCGGCTGCTTAAATAGAATTTTTCTCTACATTTTGATTAGCTGAGCCCATCATATTTCAGCCAATCAGATGTCACCCTGCTCAGTCTTAATTTTAAATATAATTGGACCAATCAAATTGCTCAGATTGATAGATCTAATCAATCTGAGCATTTTTTTTATTTTTTTTTATAGAGTGGTGGGTTATTTTTGGGAGGGCCATATCCTGGCCCAGAAGATGAGGGCATTGGCTTCAATCAAGATGGAAGAGGACAATAAGTTTTTCAATCAAGATGGATAGCCTGATTGGTCCATGGCAGAAGAGTGAGGACCAGGGCGTCGTTGATCATCACTGGATTATCAATTGGGTAGGTAAGTATTTTTAATATTTTAATTTACAGGTTTATAATTAACTTTTTTACTATTTTGTAACATGTCATTATTTAATCTGTATTTTTTATTATTTAATCTGATTTAGGTTTTGTCCCTGTTTTGTTACTGTTTGTAATTTATTAGGTTTTTTTATTTTGGATAATTTTTCAGTTTTTTGTTGTTGTTGTAATTTATTGGGGTTGTGTAATGTGTTTTTTTTACTAGTGTTTAGTGATTTGTTCTTAGAGTGCCATGGGGGTCCACAAGCACTTCAGGGATTTTCTCTAGGTTACCATGGGGGTCTATATAAACCCATGTTGCGGTTAGTTCAGATACAATGCGGTCATTTAAAGATCCCAATGGTATTTTGGGGGCTAATAGAGATATCATAGGGGGTTACATTTTAGACCTCTGTGCCAACGGGGGTTAATTATTTGTGCCACAGAGTTCATTAGGGACCTCCATGGTGGGGGTTATAATTTAGGTGCCAGGAGGTCCTTACGTGCTATGGACCTCTGAATGGACCCCCATGGTTATGTATATGGCCGATCGGGTATTATCGGAATGAAAATCCAGTGGGAAAAGCAGCTACAATAGAAAAAAATTGTTTGCCTTTGTTGCTGCTATATAATACTCGTAATAATGTTAGCCAAAATCAGGAATATTATGAGTTGCGAGTCATTAAGTAATTTTGAGAAAATTGCAAAAGCAACTCTTAATTCTACTAATGGGTAGACATCAATGGGAAAGCAGGGTGTAATATTGTGAGTAGGGGTTAATTGCAGGCATTATGAGTAGCACACTTGCAATCACGATGAGAGGGGTGAATAGAATAGCTAGGGAAAGCTACTGACCACTTTTTAGTGATGTAACTTCATGGATTGAATGGGACCCATAATCATCTATCTAGGTATCTTCGTATTTATATACAGTAGGGGGAAAAAGTATTTGATCCCCTGCTGATTTTGAACGTTTGTCCACTGAAAAAGAAATGATCAGTCTATAATTTTAATGGTAGGTGTATTTTAACAGTGAGAGACAGAATAACAAAAAAAACAAAAAAACAAGAAAAAAACATGTCAAAAAAGTTATGAATTGATTTGCAGGTCAGTGAGGGAAATAAGTATTTGATCCCCTATCAATCAGCAGGATTTCTGGCTCCCGGGTGTCTTTTATACAGGTAACAAGCTGAGATTAGGAGCACTCTCTTAAAGGGAGTGCTCCTAATCTCAGCTTGTTACCTGTATATAAAATACACCTGTCCACAAAAGCAACCAATCAGATTCCAAACTCTCCACCATGGCCAAGACCAAAGAGCTGTCCAAGGATGTCAGGGACAATATTATTGAACTACACAAGGCTGGAATGGGCTACAAGACCATTGCCAAGCAGCTTGGTGAGAAGGTGACAACAGCTGGTGCAATTATTTGCAAATGGAAAAAACACAAAATAGCTGCCAGTCTCCCTCAGTCTGATGCTCTGCTCAGCTTCAATGTGATGTGAGCTCTTGATTCCCTGACTTGGAATCATACCCAGGTCAAGCGGTGGAAGCACTGAGTTCTAACCACTGGACCACCAGGGAACCTGTTACTACTACATCTCATATGCATGTTTTTAGAAATATTTTTCCCACTATTACTCAATCGCTAAGAATTAGTTTAAATAGAGATTAAGTAGACATATTAGAATATGGGTCTATTACTTTTTCATCTGTTTATAATAATGCCACATTTTGAAGCAGGATATAATCAGAAAGCCATAATAAAGAACATTAAGATAACTGATTTATTGTTTAATGATAGATGTAAAAGAACACATACAGAATCAAGCAAATGTGAAGTAATTTGTATTTACATTTTAGGGTACTAATTGTCCATCTGGGAAAGGTCATTCAGGCTCATCTTGTAAAGTTGGCTAACTACATCCGCAATTTGGGAACAGTATTACGCCAGAGGCAGACACACTGGTGAAAAGTAGACATATATTTAGCCCAACCCTGGAATCGTGCTCCAGGCCTTGTAACCAGATAGTTAAAGGTATCTAATCAAGAGTCAGGACAGGGAACTGACAGAGTCTCTGTAAAGCAGCAAGATGTCAGGGCCGGAGGCAGGCTTGAGAGAATCTGACGACTGACAATAGGTCAGGGTTGGCAGCAAGCAACAGTATACAGTGGTACCTCAGCATTTATCTACCTTGAAACTCATCTAATTTGGTATTCACGCATTTTGACAAGGAAAAATGCCAGATGCAAGATCTCACCTTGTGGAGTTTCAATGATCATGAGAACGGCGGGGAATTAGAACCAGAACTACAGGATCTTGTTAATGATCTCAAGGCAGTTGGGACCATTATCACCAAGAAAACAATTGGTAACACACTATGCAGTGAAGGGCTGAAATCCTGCAGCGCCCGCAAAGTCCCCCTGCTCAAGAAAGCACATGTACAGGCCCGTCTGAAGTTTGCCAATGAACCTCTAGATGACTCAGAGGAGAACTGGGTGAAAGTGTTTTGGTCAGATAAGACCAAAATCAAGCTCTTTGGCACAACTCAACTCGCTGTGTTTTGAGGAAGAAGAATTCTGCCTATAACCCCAAGAACACCATACCTACCATCAAACATGGAGGTGGAAACATTATGCTTTGGGGGTGTTTTTCTGCTAAGGGGAGAGGACAACTGCACCACATCAAAGGGACAATGGACGGGGCCATGTACAGTCAAATCTTGGGTGAGAACCTCCTTCCCTCAGCCAGGGTATTGAAAATGGGTCGTGGGTGGGTGTTCCAGCATGACAATGACCCAAAACACACAGCCAAGGCAACAAAGGAGTGGCTCAAGAAGAATCACACTAGGTTCCTGGAGTGGCCTAGCCAGTCTCTAGACCTTAATCCCATAGAAAATTTGTGGTGGGAGCTGAAGGTTTGAGTTGACAAACATCAGCCTCAATACCTGAATGATTTGGAGAGGATCTACAAAGAGGAGTGGGACAAAATCCCTCCTGAGATGTATGCAAACCTGGTGGCCAACTACAAGAAACATCTGACCTCTGTGATTGCCAAAAGGGGTTTCGCCACCAAGTACTAAGTTGAAGGGGTCAAATACTTATTTCACTCATTGACCTGCAAATGTTTTTTTTTATTATTCTGTCACTCACTGTTAAAATACACCTACCATTAAAATTATACACTGATCATTTCTTTGTCAGTGGACAAACATTCTGCAGGGGATCAAATACTTTTCCCCCCGACTGTATGTATCTATAGATCTACTCATTATTTTGCTATCTGTCTATTTAAAAGATACATTTGTGTCTACCTGGTAATCCTGTGGTAAGGACATAGCATTGGGGAAAAAGAGGAATAATAACTTGATAGATAGAAGGGGAGCACAGATATCTGATTGTGCTTGGGAAGCACTTCTTTGTTCTTATATTTCTACCTGGGCTGTTGGTTGAGAATCCTTGCTTTAGAAGACCTCCTTGCCCTCAACCTTTTGAATTTTGTGTTTCACTTATATTAAAACCTAACAATCAAAGTAACAATTTAACACATTATTTTCTATAAATTCCCATTGCACCCTGCTTTACATTTGACCCCACTCTACAGGCATCACTCTAAAACATGAATGCTCCCACATTATTAATGTTAATTTTAAAATACAAACTTCCATCTGATCTGTCCCTGACTAGGGCTGTTCTTCAATGATTCTACTTAATCAGTAGCTGTTATTTTTAGTGAGAATAGAAACTAATGACAAATGAGAAGTGAAATGAGAAGTGAAATTAATGTATTACCAAGTCTTGCAAGATCTTCAAAGATGCAGACATCCATAAATTTTAGAGAGGACAATAAAGAAAAAAAGAAATGCATATAAATATTGTTATTCACTGCATTATCCTATAATTGTCTGTCTAGAGAACTCTGAACTTATATTTTTTTGTAATCTAGTATTTACAGTAAATGATCTTAAACAATATCTGTACATTTAACTTTGATAGCTGCTTTTAAAAAATAATAATACAATAATACAAGCAATTTTTGTGTGTCGTTCAGTCATTTCCAACTCTCTGTGACCTCATGGACTGTAACACACCAGAACATCTTTATGTCCATGGTCATGCTGATCCACTTGGTATTCATGGCAGAGATGCAGGAGTGGATTGCTAGTTCCTTCTCCAGTGGGCCACAGCATACAGCTTGTATTCATAGGTGGTCTCCCATCCCAGTACTGATCAGGCCCAACCCTGCTCGGCTTCAGTGTGGTGTGAGCTCTTGGTCCCCTGACTTGGAATCAAACCCAGGACAACAGCAGTGGAAGCACTGAGTTCTAACCACTGGACCACCAGGGAACCTGTTACTACTACATCTCACATGCATGTTTTTAGAAATATTTTTCCCTCTATAATTCAATCGCTAAGAATCAGTTTAAATAGCGATTAAGTAGACATATTAGAATAGGGGTCTATAACTTTTTCAGATTTTTATAATAATGCCAAATTTTGAAGCAGGATATAATCAAAAATAATAAAGAACACTAAGATAACTGATGTATTGTTTAATAATAGATGTAAAAGAACACATACAGAATCAAGCAAATGTGAAGTAATTTATATTTACATATTAGGGTACTAATTCCCATCTGGGAAAGGTCATTCAGGCTCATCTTGTAAAGTTGGCTAACTACACCCGCAAATTTGGGAACAGTATTACGCCAGAGGCAGACACACTGGTGACAAGTAGACATATATTTAGCCCAACCATGAAATAGTGCTCCAGGCCTGGTTACCAGATAGTTAAAGGTATCTAATCCAGAATCAGGACAGGGAACTGACAGAGTCTCTGTAAAGCAGCAAGATGTCAGGGCTGGAGGCAGGCTTGAGATAATCTGAAGACTGACATGAGGTCAGGGTTGGCAGCAAGCAACAGTATACATTGGTACCTCAGCATTCAGAATTTGAAGTTGAAATCTAGGTAAACAACACAGCAACACAAGATGTCACAAAGATAGCTAACCCACAGAAATAGTCTTTGGAACAACTGGACTGATGCCATTTTATAATTGAGACTTTCACTCTATAACTAATCCTGCTTGTGCCAGTCCTGTCCTGCATGCCGTCACTCCCATCATCCTGTTATGATGCTGGATACATGACACATCACTATGCATTAATGCACAACAGAACCAGGAGTGACATGATCCATGCATGGAGCAACTTTGTATTAATCTGTGTTTCTTTTTATTTGTTTTGCATACAGTATACTTTCTTATTTTACAAAAAAAAATGAATATATCTGCCCATGAGTAGACTTACTGGTAGTATAAACCCAGACTACATTTTAAAAAACTGTCATGCACCGGCTACAAGGATACAATGGTCGCATATAGGTAGTTTTGGAGCCACAAAGAACTTTATTAAACTTTAGCAGTCTTTTTTTTATCTTTTTTTTGTACATTGTTTATATAATCATAAGATTGCCAAAATATTTTGGATTTTCTTATTTTGCAACAAAATTTTTCATTATTTAACTAGAAAAAAACAGACAAAGAAAAAATTACTATATTTTAGCCAACAGTAAGGGGCAGTTTTCTCATTTGATAAACATCTCACCTACCAGCTGTTTCAGTAATACAACAAACACTGGAGGCTCATGAGAGTTTTCCTGTACTGTGTAACATGACAGTTTACTGAGGAAAATATATAGTTGTATATTGCTTATAATGCATTTCAAACTCATTTATTTTAAAAACAGAAAAAAAGTTACATTTACTTTAAGACCATTGTACAATTGAAAAAAACATATATATGTTTGAAAACTTTGAGTGTAATTACAGTTACAAGTTGATGTCTCTGATGCAACCTGGAGGCATCCATGATACTTTGATGAAAGTTGTGCGAGATGGCATTTACATTTCTGTAGAGAACTGCTTGCATTCATTGATGCAAGCTTTTTGTTTCTGGGTATGTTAAAGAATAGGAACCTGTTGTCAATTTCAATCTCATAAAGTACATTCAATAAAGTTTACTTAGCTGCGGGTGGAGAAAAATCACAGATTCCAAAGTCAGTTCAGTGACAAATGTGGCTGAATAGCATCCTTTGTTCACTATGTCTGCAAGACCCTTGGCTCAAGATGGAGGCAGATGTTCATGGCAATCTATTTCTGTGGAATAAGCTTCGTCCTTATAGTTGCACCTGATGGCAAAAAAGACTGTAACAGTTTCATACCCTATAGCATAGAATTAAAGGTCCACTTGTCTTGCCTAAAAGTAATATATCAGGGAAGTCTGTAGTAGAAGGAGCACAGTAGCAAGTGGTACCAGTGTTATAACAAAAATGGCCAGAGGTGATATGCAGGGTCAGACATTCCAGTTTCAAAGGGCCAGTAGCACAGGAACACAAACATAAACAAGACAGGAGTTGGGGCAAGCAGACAAATAATAGCAGACAAATAATATCCAGGAACAAGTCAAGGTCAAAGGGAGCCAGGAGTCTCAGAAGTCAAAAACACGTGCCAGAAGTTAAATACCAGGAATCAATCAGAAAATCAGAGAGAATGATAAGGTACAACAACTAACAGTGGAGCATGGATGTCTAGTCCATGCAGCCTTTTATAGACCCTGTTCTGCATTTTCCAGCAACATATCTGGACTAGATATGTGCAGCAACTGGAATAGAGGAGGAGGAAAGTAAAACTTTGACTGGTTCATAAGTGCACAATTTTTATCTCCAAGCCTCAAAATTTCTGTGTGCCTGATGCAAGGTTTTGCTAGGAAGTATTCAAAGTGCTTGGCATAGTCACACACTGCACTAGAGGAGAAAGTTGAGAGCCACAGAGTGGACTGCGTGCACCAGAAGGTGTTTGGAAGCTCTGCTTTTGGGGAAAACAGACAATTTGAAAAGTAAGAAAAATCTGTTAACTTTTTTTTACTAGTCTATGTCCAGCAAACAAACATATGAGCTTTCCTTATAAACACGCTACAGTGGTCCTAATCTCTCCTAAATAAATAACCTTCACTACGCTTATCCAATTGTATTAAACTTGTTCTGCATTCACAAACTTCTACTACATCAGGAAACTGATCCGCAGAAGCCAAAATGGTAGGTTCCATATGACTGTATAAAAATCATAATAAAGTAGAGGCTGCATTTTTTTTTTTACATTCTAAAAATGTATAATTCTGCAAAATAGTATATTTTAAATAAAGGACTTTGGAGATTTTCTAAACAGTGTGATTAGAAAGTAATCTGATTGTGCTTTTATTACATAAGGTTACTAAAGTCTCAGGGATGTAGGTAAACAGATCAGCATATGCAAAGAAATCATATTTACCAAGCACAACCTTAGAAACTTTTAATGCAGTTTTTCCTTAGGAAGTAGTTGGGGTTTCAAGTTTTTGACCTTTTGTTACATCATTCAAACTGGAATGAAAATCTCTCCCTGGAGACATAACAGCAAAGCATGAAGGCCAGTATGTTAATCTTGAAAAACAGACATTCCCCATGGGTGACAAGTGGCATCTGCCCAACAAGCCAATTTAGATTGTATATTGTACTACTTGCTGAAAAGCAGTTTATTTACAGAGGTCTCTGTAGCGTCAAATAACACTTAATATTGCAATGTTTTTACTTTCTGAAACTGAAAACAGCTTGGCCCAATAAAATAGGGTTTGTACTTAAAGGATTACTGCATGATGAAAATAAACATATATGTTTGAAAAAAACGAGTCTGCCTAAGAGCATAATTAGGCATGAAAATGTCATTAAGCACATTATTTATAAGAAAAGATGTGATGCCTGTACTGGACCCTAAAGTAATGAATGATACCATTGTGAGGGTCGCATATATGAGCGGGAAGTTTACTTATCTGAAGGGCAGGGATTGCAGTGATTGTTGTAAACTCTCTACCTTTTTAGCAGGGGGAGGGAGAGGTGTCAAATTCCAAAAGCTCAAAACATTGAGCAAGTCACCACTCCTCTTTCCACCAAAATCCCTTACCCTTCCTTCACTGTTCAGTAAATGATTCCATGCCATTATATATCAAGCTACCAGGAAATGCCCAAATGTCAAATGACACCGGGACTATATAACCTAATCTTCAAAAGTTAAGATTTTATCTAAAAATGGTTTTATGCTTATGTTTACATAATTGCCATATATAGTGGTGGTCTAAAGGACAGAGAAAAATACTTTTTGTTTTCAATATATCTAACAAAATAGCAGCTATGCCAAGTTCATAAACATCTTTACTATAGGATGGAGGCACAAACAGTCATCTTATGGGAGGTATAGCTTCCTGGGGTATGTCAGATTGACCAGGAGAGATCTTATGAAGCAGGCCCATAGCAATGGAGGCTAGAAGTCTTGTAAGAAGCAAGATCTTTTCTTGCATGGGATGATTACTGACAGATTCATGGGCCTGAGAAAGAGCATCTGCTTTAGGATTCTAAGAACCAGAACAGTAACTGATGACAAAGTTAAATCTTGTAAAGAGTAGGGGCCACCGGACCTGTTGGGTATTTAAGCATTGAGCAGACTCTATGAATTGTAAGTTTTTGCGGTGGGTGAGAATCAGAATTGGCGATGAAGCGCCTTCCAGCAAATGCCTCAATTCTTCCAAGGCTAACTTAATGGTCAATAATTCTCAGTTACCAACATCATAATTCATTTGTGTGGATGAGAATTTTATTAATCTCTGTGTGCTCTTGAGACCGGTTTGTAGAGGCCACTCTAACAGAATTTCTCCAGTTTTGCGTATAGGTTACTTTACTAACTTGCATTCTATGGCATCCATTCCATGGCTCCGTTAAGAACTCCCATAACGAGTAAGGAGTGGCAGCTACAGGAGAGCCTCTTTTGACCTCCATTCCATTACTTTATTTAGAAAAGAGGGGAAAGAAAGACACCCTATTGAATCCAGAAATACTCCTCTATTTAATAAATAAGAAAGATCAGAAAAGATAGATTTAAAACTTATGAATTTGTATTAATGTATATTAAAAATAAAGGTTTAAAACATATTTAAAATAAGTATGACACAATAAGCTTATTCCTTTACATTACTGCAATAACACCCAAGAAAACCCTTACTTGGAACTCAAGGAGATTTATTTCCTTAACTTAAGTATGCATCAAATCAGTCCCCTAACATTTACTCACAAATATTTATGAGTTTGGTAACAAGTGTTTTCACTCTTAGGACAAATAGCTTGCGATTACATGGAAGGGCCGGGTTTAGGGAAATATCAGAAGTCCCAGACAAATCTATGTATGAGTTTTTCAAAACTGGTCAGCGTTTTAGTTTGCCCCTGGAGACTGAATTGGGGGCGGGGGCATTTGACCTGGCTATAATGCTTATTTGACCTGGCTATAATGCTGAGGAGTTGTTAATTAGTGGTAGGTGGGGCTTAATGGGAGGTTTTATGTAGGGAAGTTTTCACGCCCTTTAAGCACGTGATCAAGGTGAAGAAACAGATCTGCCATGGCCTCCCCAATATTGGAAGTCTTGGTGCTGTAGCTGAGAGAGCAAGTGGCAGCGCACGGCCCCAAGTGGCTGCAGGCAGTTGTGGCAGCAATCAGGCCACCCACAGATGAAGAAGAGGAGCTGGTCGGAGGGCCTGACCGGACCAGAGGCCGCGGAAGAGAGAGACCAGTGAGGAGATCCAGGCCTCCCCAAAAACCCATCGGAAGAGACCACCTGGAGGAGAAAACAGAATCCAGCTTCTGCAGGACGGAGGTCTGAGGGGGAGGGACAGCTGGCAGAGAGAGGTCAAGGGAGAAAAGGGGAATCAAGGAGAGGTGCAGAGAGGAGCGGGAGCAAGGCCTGGGGGGACCGCAGTAAGGGTAGCTCTTAAAAGGGCAGCACACATGAGGCTGCAGGGGGGCATGGCAGTTGCAGAGGGAGGAGAGGGAGCAGGAGAATGAGCACAGCAAGGTGGCAGGAAGAAGGGGAATAGGAAGGCAGGCACAACGAGAGGCAGAGATTTGGGGGGGGGGGGGGGGGGCAAAAAAAGGCAGCCAGCAAGTGGGAAGAGCAGGGCTACACAGAAACGCTAGGAGTTGGGGGAGAGGCAGCAAGACAAATTAGCTGGGGCCCAGCAAGTGGAGGCAGTGGAGCTGGAGGAACCAGGAAGAGTCAGCAGGATGAGGTAGCATGCAGAAGGGAGGCATATTGTTGAGTATTCAGAGCACACACAGCCCAATCATAATACACATAGCTTACAAGTCTGGTTTAAAGACTTTGCTTTCTCAGTTTGAGGGTGGTAGTAATCTGGGCCCGGGAGCAGCATGGGTGCAGGACAGAGTGGTGGTTGGGAGCCAGGCCTTACCATGTAGTGGAGAGGTTGTTGCAGAGGTTGGTGAGGTAGCTGGGACCAGTAAATGAGTCAAGGAGGTAACGGAAATGAAGGGGAGATTCTAATTAAAGTGGCTGATGCGGCCATGAAAAAGTCGGCTCTATGCTCAAATGGGCCCATCGGAGAACATGTGTCTAAGGAGATTAAGGAAACAATTTGGAGGAGGGAGTTTGTAGAAATGTTCTTGTTGTTGCCTTTGGATAATTTTATTGAAGTCAAGCATGATGAGAAGAAGGATGATACAAAAAAGGAGGAGGAGGAACGTAGGAGGAAGTATAGGAAAATTCCCAAGATTTTTACTAGCTGGCTTCAGGCTTATGTAATTTTTGCCAGTATAGTGGGGGAAAAGCATCCAGAGTACTGCTTCTCTCTTTTCTGTTACCTTGATGAAATTGAGGGGATTCATCGGACTTACAGGGGTTTAGCTTGGTGGACTTATGATGAGTGGTTTAGACAAAAAATGGCAGTGTGTCCTAGTATGCAGTGGGATGACAGGGATATGGGGAATTGGCTTAAAATCATTACCCCCTTAAGGCCGGTAGTGGTAGAAGGGCCTAAGCCTGCGGCAAGTAGTGTGGGTAAAAAAGGTTGTTGTTTTGCTTTCAATTAGAGTAAATGCAATTGGGGGGCTTTGTGTAAGTTTAAGTACAAGTGTACTTATCCCACGCTCTTTTTCGTTGCTTTAGAAAGTCAAAAGGTCAAAAGCCAGGTGAGCAATCTCAAAAAGAGCCCGGTGCTAATAGAAAGGATTTGGTATGGCTAAACCAGTACAGTAAGATTGCAGGTAAGGGGGCTGATGCTAGTTTGTTGGTTAATGGTTTTGATTTTCAGATGTAAATCGAGGTGTAACTTTACTTGCAGAGGTCCTGGGTGCCCCCCTTGCTGTGGGTAAGCTTTTTATGTGTTTGTTGTGTGTATTTATTGTGTTTCTAATGTTTTTCGGGTCTTTGTTTTTGGATCTCGTACGTCTTTTTTGGAAAATCCGTAGGTGTTTGGTGGTGTTTTGCGTCTTTAAAGTCCTGTAGCCTTGTTTTCGTTTTTTTGGGGGGCCATTTTTTCTGTCGCTTAGGGGATTTTCGGGTGTCTAAACTCTTTTATTTCAAGTGAAATTGAGGGTTAACTTCAGTTTTCGAGGTCCCGGCTGCCTCCCCTTGCTGTAGGTAACCTTTATGTATTTGTTGTGTGTATTGATTGTGTTTTTAATGTTTTCATGTGCGCGGGTTTCTGGCGGTAAGGTCGTATTTTTGCGAGGTTGTAATGGGTCGTAACGCGTCTCGTATTTGTTTGTCGTAAGTCCGTAAATTTTGCGAGGTCCACAGTTGCTGGCAAGGATCGCCTTTGTCGCTGCTCACAACTATATATGTGATGGATGGTGTGCACTTTAATGAATTGGGGTTAGCTTTATTTAATTATACATTGAAGGCGGGTATCATCCAGGCCATGGAGGGGGTTGGCGGTGCTTAGACCGTCGGTCTTGTGGGTGGTGGGGGTGAGGCATTCTCTTTAGGCGGGAGCGCATTGGTTGAGAAGGTATCCAATCCTGGTTGGTCCCGGAGGTTCACTAAGCACAGGGCTCCATTGGGCCTCTGGGAGGGTTAGCTCCTTCCGAGCGGGTGCACCGCTACCTCTTGTGTTTTGGTTATATATTTGCTATCATATGTTGTGATAATAAAGCTGTGGCCTGGTTATACCCTAATTCAGTGGTTGTGTCTTTATTGGGTTGAGTTATATGTTTAATTAACACAAATCTTGTCACATCTGCCTTGGTTAACAAGCATTCTCCAATGCCTTACACACCTCAGTCTTAAACTTCCACTTGCAACAGCTCTCACAGGAGTCAGATAAGCACTGTCTGTGGTTTTCAGTATGAATGTGCTTTTATATGACATGCATTACACCACCTGCTTATTACAATGTTGCTTTGATGATTTCTACTAACCTCTCATGTAATGGAGTCAGAACGACCATTGCAGCTTATACTGTATTTGTGATGAGGACGTGTTTTTGACAATAGATGATGTTCACAGATATATGCAGATTTCAAACATCATACTAGCCTATTATATGTTTTGGAATTCCAATTTCTGGCTATGGTAATGATTTCTATGTTAACCATCCTTTAATTTATTCTTCTTTAAAAGCAGAATTCCGACAGTTGTGACTCTTTAAATAACAATTCAGACTTCTCTGAGACTTTTCTGCCTTTATGGGAGTTTAAAGGTATCTGGAGGCTTTTTGCGGTTTTTGAGCACTCTACAAGACCTCCTATTAAATCTTCTAGTGCTCAGATCTCAAAGCTGGAGCCACGTGATGCTGATTTTTCATAATATCAATGGGGCAGATACTCGTGTGTGTGATGGGATGTGAAAAGTGCCAACAGAGCTCTCATTTTATGGAACATTATTGAATGAAACCTAAACAGGCAGTTGGATGACTAGCTTTGTGAAACTGGTAGGTGGGGGCTGTAAGATGCTGTGAGTGGAATTTTTAGGATTGTGATGCTTTCACTTCGACCAGAGCTGCATAACTCAGATGGGCAGCAGGTGTCTCCAATCGAGCACTGAGTATGGCGATAGCCCATCAATTTGATCAAACTTACTGTATAGTCCAGATTAGATAAGTGGTTATAACCAGTGCTGTCCTGGTAAAACCTTTAAGGGCAAAGTATGAGAGGATGGCAAGTCTACAAATAAAGCATTAATAATAAAGTCTGAAGTAACAACTCCAAGGGCACAAGCAATGAATAGTCAGACAAGTCAAAGATCAAGGGTGGCAGAAATCCAATGAGATTGGTAACAATCTAAATCAACAGAAAAATATCAGTCCAATTGGGAAGAGGAATGTAGGAGGATCTGTAGCCAAATAGAGCAGGAAGACACAGGAGCCAGTAAGAGTACTACCAGTCACAGGAGCCTACAAAAGACACTGAGAGGATGCAGGAATAGCAATAAATAGTTCCTGATGTTGTGTGATTGGCTGGTAGAAAGACTGGGGCTTAACAACAACCAATCTGGAGAAGCAGCATAAAAAGCTAGGAGAGGTACTTCTGATTGATCTGTCTCTAGAACACATAGATGTAGCAGCTGTGGCACGAGACTTTTGTACATGTTGTGCTTGTGCTATAAGACATTACCAGCCTTATTAAATAGCAATTCAGCCAATTGAATAGGGCTCTATATAAGCACAGAGACTATTTTGTTACAGATTTTTTTAGTTAGTGAACTTCTATCCAAAAGCAAGGTCTCCACTAACTAAACACTTCTGTAAAAAATAGTCTCTGTGCTTAAATAGAGCCCTATTCAATTGGCCGAATCGCAATTTAATAAGGCTGTAGATCTGCTAGGAGATTGAACTCAGGTGTGGACTCTGATAATTTAGTAAATATACATGATATCATTCATGTACTTGAATGCTTTAGTCGATAATACATTAAAAATTAAAAGTTGAACTTGGAATAGCACACTCCCACAGACTTATATCTCAGCATGTGTCCTTGTAAACTAACAATCAATGTGTTCATTCTAATGAGAGCACTAGCATTTGCAAATACCACATTCCTAAAAGAAACTTTCCTCTGTATTAAAGTCTCCTTCTACCACATGAAGTAGATAACTGGAAACTAAAACAATGGATTTCACAGTAGCATAATACCATATAAAATGAATAGATTAGAGGCTATTGTTTTTTGTACATTCTAAAAACATTTTGTTTATTTTTAAAAGAAGTTCTTCCAAAGAGAATATATTTAATGTTTTGACCACAGTTATCCTTTAAAATTCCCTCTAAATATGCTTTTAGTCTTAAGACTTACATAATTGTTAATGTTGTTAAATTTTTACATACTTTACAAACATGCAAAGTTTTTCCCAAACTACATTCGTCCTTTAAAGCAAATGGCAGAAAAGAAGGATATTGTAGTGCAGATATAAATGGTATAAGCCTGCTTCCATTAAAATAATGGGATTGGAGTACTTTAAGTTACAATCAATTGGTTCAATTAAATTCAGAAAGCTACCTAGGGGCTCTTTATATGAATTTACCTTGCAAAGTAATAGGTGCACTTTACTCTACTAATAAAACAGATGAGAGATAACTACCTAACTAATATATTATATGTTGCTTTGAAGAGTTCTGCAGAATGATGTAAAGCTTTCAGTGGTTTTAGGACAGGAATTGTTTTAATATGTTTATTTCTTATCTTTGTAAAATAAACATCACATTGAATACAGGTACAATGGATACACATAAAGCCAAGAACAGGAAAGCTGAGCTTATACTAACAGGACACAAAATGCATCTATACTGCTCAACACCATCAAACAGAGAACTCAAAACCAAGTGAAAAAAAACGTTCTGAGTTTTAAAAATGGATACATAGTACATGGTTTTATAGCAAGTCTGAACACGCTTTTAAAAAATCTTACAATATCAACAAAGGTCTGCATAGTTAGAACTATGGTATTCCCAATAGTAACATACGGATGTGAGAGCTGGACCATAAAGAAATCTGAGCGCTGTAGAATTGACACTTTTGAATTGTGGTGTTGGAGAAAACTACTTTGGCCTGCAATGAGATCCAATAAATCAGTTCTAAATGAAGTCAAGACAAATTGTTCACTATAAGGTATTATCATGAGGCTGAAGCTCAAATATTTTGGCCATATCATGAGACGGCAGCATTCCCTAGAGACGACTCTGATGCTGGGAAATATTCAAGGCATACGAAGAAGGGGGGAGTCAGAGTTGGAGATGGATAGATGAGGTCACTGAAGTAATGAACATGAGCTTGATGGAGCTCAGAGGAACAGTGACTGACAGATGTGCCTGTTTGCTGCGGTCCATAAGGCCACTGAGAGTCGGGAACAACTGAACAACTATAGCTTGTGGTGTTGTGCCTCTCACTTCCATTCTTTCCAACACCACAGAGAAAAGTTATGAAGATGAGTTTAAACCACTTGGTGAATAAATCACATATATGAAAGTGATAACTTATCAATAAAAGTGGGTGCATTACTTTCTATTTGATCCTGTTGTTTAAAGAGACTAACTGTGTATTCTTTCTCTTTGTGTTCTTTGTTTTTAAAAAAAACCTTCAAAAAATGTATTTAAGACAAGAAAATTCTATTTAGATTGTTTTTGTTGGACTTTTTTTTGCTTAGTTTGGATTCCTGTGTGCTGCTGACTATAAGACTGTGCACCAACTCTCTATAAATTGGGTTAATTGATTCTGACGTTTTCTAAGGTAATAGGTCACACTTCATATTCTGCAGTGCAGCCCATATGTATTGACCACACTGGTTAGTCTGGTCTTATGGAATACTGGACTTTACTCAGGGTTTGTATTCATGAAACAGCCTGTGCTACACAGGGTCAATTCCTTTACTTGGCACAGAAACATTTATTTTTTCCAACCTCTTTTGGATTTCTTCCTGCGTTAACCAATTATTTAGTGAAGGTAGTGTAGCCCCATTATGGTGCAGTGTCCCAACCACTGGTTGGGACACAGCAGCCCTATTAAACAGCCCTACAGCCCTATTAAACAGCTGTAAATGGATAGGATTCTCAGCTTGTGTAAAACCCAGCCTTGGCTTTGCATTAAAGCTGTGTAATAGAGCAGACATAAGCTTAAAGGAAGCCATGTTTGAAAATGTCTATGGATTGAAGAACAAGGCATTTGTGGGCACATTTGCATGTCCCAGCATGTCCCAGAATGCAGTGTAATAACTGTAATAACTGACACAGACCCACATATTTATATATTTATTTCTTCTATATATTCATTATTCAGGGTTCGGGAAGTGGCTCCTGGGGGGGTTTATTTGTTTGCACCGGGGCCCAGTATGCACTAGCTCCGCCACTGTAATGTAATAATATATGTAGAGAAATGAAAAAGGTGGCCAAAGTACTAATGCTGTATGTACCCATACTGTTGTAATGAATGCTTCCATAAATGGGGCAAATTAATTTCAATATTAAAATGTAGTCCCAGACATTGTCCAGTTTTTCATGATCTTTATATTGTCAGTATAGATCAGTATAATATTACTACTCTGTCTTGCAGACCATAGCCCTCACCAACCCCAGGTTTATTGCCTCTCTGTCTTTGTTATGACCACACACCACTCTCCATGTCAACCCTTTGATTTATTCTCTCTCACTATCTCTCTGCTATCTCTCTCTTCTCTGCTTCTCACCAATCCTCTGATTTTTACAGAAAACCTCTTGGTTTGTTAACTGCAACTCCAGTCCTCAATCATGAAAAAACAGATTACTTCCCTCCCTCCCTGCCCTCCTTGGCATGGGTAAGGAGGCTGATTGGGGGTTGAAATCAGCATTGAGGAGCTCAGCGAAAGCTGAAAGTGTTACCCTGAAACATGAGTAATGAGGCTATTTAGTAGATATGGGACAAGTCTGTGATGAGGAAAAACAAGAAAGCGCAGAGAAACGCCCTCCAGGCACAGACTCAGAAATGCTTGTGAAGGCTGAAGAGGGCCCCACATATGGAAGAGGCAGGGCAAGAGGGGGCCCCTCCCACAATCCCAGGTATCAAACCTGGTTTTATATATATATATATATATATATATATATATATATATATATATATATATACTGTATATATATATATATATATATACATCAAGACGGGGGGGGGCACCAAAAAATTTAAATTATGAGGGAGCAAATTCTTTTATTTTCGACTTCCTGTGTCACTGCCTGCATGCCCATAACCATTATAGAAACTTTGACTCAGCTCAGCAACACATATTTGTTATCCTTCCTACCTTAAACCACCTGTACTTTGAGTATTAATATTGTTTTTTTTATTTTTTATTGTTTTGTAATTTTACGCTTTAATAGTATGTTTTGTAATTTTTCTTTTTGTTAGATTGTAAGCTTGTGGGCCTTTCAATCATGTAAAGTACTTTGTATAAAAGTACTATGCACTTTAGATTGTTAACTCTAAGATAGGGTTAGTTAGTCTGGTAAAACTTGATTTCTATGTGTGTATGTCACCTGTGTACAGTGCTATGTTATATGTTGGTGCACTACAAATACATCATAAAAATAATGCAAATTATAATAATAGTAATTATAATAATAATCCCATTGAATTTGGGCTACTGTAACACATTTGCAAATACCATCTTTCAGCAACACAGAAAAAAATGAGTTTTCCGTGATCTTTTAAACATTAAAACAGATCAAGTTGTGCAGTACTACACCTGCTTAAAAATTTTGTAAAATAAAGCATCTTTCATTATATTTTCAGAGCTTACGGTGAAATACTAAGAACATTATACATGTGTACATTACTGTACCCAATGCTACAAAGAAAGGAGACATAAGTCTCATTAATTTAATAAAAGTGCACGCAAAACCAATCTTGGAGCAGCCTCAGGCTTTGTGACCTAAAAAATTACCTTACTGAGTAGATAATGTTGTTATAACAACCTGATGCGTCTGCAAGTCTATTGTTTTTGAATAAATATTGATGCTGAATCTGTGTCCTAAATCTATTGTCACAATGGCCTCACTCATTGTAGATATAATTGTCTATAATAGAGATTCATAATTTAAATGGAGGTTCAACATTGTGATTAATTTACACACTGGGGACCATTTACTAAGCATTCTCTCACCTGAGATGAGGTAAGAAGGACTGAGAAGACTTGAGAAGGACTAATCTATAATTAATATAATTAATGCCCCTACTTATGGATAGATTATTGATAAATCTACAGCTAAATATTGCACAGTAAGATGCTCAGTAAATATCTATATTAAAATAAAACAATGCAGTTTAGTGTTAAATGATGAATGCAAATAATTAGAAACATTTAAGTCCTGTACAAATCCCAAGTAGGTATTGTTGCTTTTTCCAATGGATGACAATCAACCATTTTGCAACCAATAAAACATTAACAGCCTTATTAAATTGCTATACTGCCAATTGAATCAGGGTCTATTTAAAAACAGAGCATATTTTTTTACAGAAGTTTTTAGTTAGTGAAGACCTTGCTTTTGGATAGAAGTTCACTAACTAAAAACTTCTGTAAAAAAAGATGCTATGTGCTTATATAGAGCCCTATTCAATTGGACGAATTGCAATTTAATAAGGCTGTTAGTATTATAAACATTTTTGGTCTTGAGATTTTTTCAGGAAGAGAATGGAATAATAGGATTTCTGGTGTCAAATCTAAATTTTGTTTTAAAATTTTGGATATTTGAAGCATACAGCTAGACCAGAAAGCTTGAATTAACAAGCACGTCCACCACGTGCATATGTGTACCTTCTTTCTTGTAACATCTCCAACATATGCCTGAATAGTTTGTGGGGCAAAAGCTGCTAATTTCTGTGGAGTTATATACCACCTCTGCACTATCTAGAATTGAACTTCTCTAAGTGTAGTACATTTGGTGTATTTTTCCATAGTTTGAAAGGCTTTCTGCCAACTCTCTTCTTCCCAATCTTAATGAAATTCTTGTTCCCACTTCATTATTCTATTAGATTTTATGCTTACATTTAAAGATGTAATACTTTTAAGGACATTTGATATTATATGTTGTTTTTTTTTTACATTATAAACGTCTATTTCAAAGCATGATAGTTTTCTCCTTTTCTTTATATTACATTCTGACTTGGAAATTACTGTGTACAGCAGATTGAAAAAGAAGCACTTATCTTTTGGAATTGTTTTCTCTTTGGATATGCATTAAAAAGTTTTAATTTCTCCATCTCTTTTACTTTTGGCTCCGTTTAAACCCATAACTATGGGTTTGACTAATTGATCATGTTCATGGCCGCACATTATTATTATTATTATTATCTTTATTTATATCGCGCCAACATATTCCGTAGCGCTGTACAGGGGGTTAGTACATGGCAAAAAACAAACGTAACACCTTAAAGAATGGAGGGCCCTGTTTTTGAGCTTATAATCAAATGTACAAAGTGCTTGTTTCCAAGACACGGACACAATTGAAAACTCGCAAACTTACAATCTAAGGGCCTCATTCTATTAGCGGCCGCAGCCGTTGCGGGGCCGCAAGGACCGGCCGCAAGCTATTCTGCTATTCTATTCCCTTACGGCCGGGGATTCCGGCAGGCTTGCGGCCGGTGCCTTGCTATCTCTTGCGGCCGCTCGCGCCGGAGGAAAGCCTTTGATCTAAAACGGCCGCAAGAGATTTGCAATTCAATTGCTCCGGGAAACCTCTCTGCAAGGCTAAAAGCGAGCCGCAGCTTACTTGCAGGAAAGAGGTCTCGCTAGCACCAATTAAGCACATAAAATAGCTCAAATAAAGCCATCCTGCACTCTGAGAAGACTATAAAGGGATTTTAGGTGTTAGAAAAAATAGCACATAATTATCCTGTACTCAAATCCGTAAAATATTTTATTTTTAATATCCGTAAAATATCAATGTAAAAAGTCCAGAGTGCTTGGAGCACCTCAGACACACCCACGCCGCAGCCGGAAAATAAACAGTTAATTTGAACTCGGGTTTGGGCAGATGTGCAAGCTTGAGAGTGGGTTTCTTTTAATCCTCATGTCCCCCAATATGATCCCTAGCATTTACAGAGCTGTACAGTGCAGGCTTGAATTTATTTTTGCGTTTTTATATTTCACAGCTTACGGCCGGTTCCAAGATATGCGGCCAGCCGTAAGATGAGATCCTTGCGGGGCCGTATAATAGAATCGCGAGTTAACTGAACCCCCGCAAGGAATCGCAGCCTTACGGCCGATTTACGGCCGATAATAGAATGAGGCCCTAAGGGTTTAGGTGTGATACAAGAGGGTGACAAATACAAAATGGCAACGTGAATGCAATTTGTTTAATCAATTGGAGGGGTCTGTGAGCTGTACTGTAGATTGTGGGTGGGAGTGTTTTTAAGCTGTGGAGTGTGCAGTTGTAATTATAAAGGCTGAAGGTGATATGATTTTTTAAATAGGTGTGTTTTTAGTAATTTTTTAAAGGTTTTGAGGCAGGAAGTTAATCTAATGGAGTGAGGCAAGGAGTTCCATATAGTAGGGGCTGCACGAGAAAAGTCCTGAAGACGGGAGTGAGAGGAGGTGATGAGAGAGGAGGAAAGAAGAAGGTCGTTAGCAGAACGAAGGGGGCGATTGGAAGAGTATTTTGAAATAAGAGCAGAGATATAAGGGGGTGCACTGTTGTTGAGGGCTTTATGTGTTAGGGTCATGATTTTAAATTTGATTCGGGAAGCTATGCGAAGCCAGTGGAGTGATTGACATAGAGGAGCTGCAGACAC
The DNA here is from genome assembly GCA_027410445.1 of Discoglossus pictus. Taxonomy (NCBI): domain Eukaryota; kingdom Metazoa; phylum Chordata; class Amphibia; order Anura; family Alytidae; genus Discoglossus; species Discoglossus pictus. Next base: position 99,909,533 of record CM050171.1, on the reverse strand, counting down.
TGAGCGTTTGGTATTGAAGATGAGTCTAGTGGAGGCGTTCATTATGGATTGGAGGGGAGACAGACGAGAGATGGGGAGGCCAGCAAGAAGGGAATTGCAGTAGTCGAGTCGAGATATGATGAGAGAGTGTATTAGAATTTTAGCTGTGTCTTGTGTAAGATAATGACGAATTTTGGAGATGTTTTTTAGGTGAAACTGACAAGATTTAGTTGTCGATTGGATATGAGGAATAAAAGAGAGGGCGGGATCCAGTAGAACCCCAAGACAACGGACCTGGAAGGTGGGAGTGATGATGGTGTTGTCAAAAGTGAGAGATATTTGAGGAGTGGAAGCTATAGTAGAGGGTGGAAAGATTAGGAGTTCAGTCTTAGACATGTTGAGTTTGAGTTGACGGGTAGACATCCAGGAGGATATGCTAGAGAGGCAGTTGGAAACTTGAGCTAAAAGAGAGGGGGATAGATCGGGTGCAGAGAGGTAGATTTGAGTATCATCTGCATAGAGATGATACTGAAATCCAAAGGATTTTATGATGGTGCCAAGGGAGGAGGTGTAGATGGAGAAGAGGAGGGGGCCTAGGACAGAACCTTGGGGAACGCGAACAGACAGAGGGAGAGGTGAAGAAGAGGTGCCAGAGAAGGAGACGCTAAATGTACGATCTTTTAGATAGGATGTGAACCATAAAAGAGCTGTGCCCTGGATGCCAAATGAACGGTGTGCGCAAGAATGGTTTACTGGTTTGGATGTTGGCCACGTCTGTTGCAGGCTTGGCTAATTTAATATCTCTGTAACTCCGCCATATTTCAAGCCTGCAGGCTTTGCGGTTGTACCGGTGCCGCTACGGGCTTGGAATTTAATATGGCCAGTATAATTTAGAGGAAAAAGGTTTGACATAAGTAAGACAGAACATTAAATAAATGCACTTTTCCTGTTACCGAGGATCATTTCCTGTGTAAATGAAGAAATGTTGTCATATGCTTAAGCATTAATAATTATGATTTTTAGCTTAGTTAAACACATTTTTAAATATATCAAAATTTTGTGTCATTGTTCCATGAAGTAATTTAAAAAAAAATCCTTCATATTTATTTTTGACTGTGACCTGTTTTCTTTTTATTTATTTTTTTACTGTTGAATAAAAATATATCTGCATGTCATATTTGCATAAGATAGATTTGATTCAGCATAAAAGGTGAACATTATAGTAAGATTATTTATTCCATATATAGATGACCTACCGTATATACTCGAGTATAAACTGAATTTTACAGCCCTTTTTTTAAGACAAAAAAGGGCCCCCTCAGCTTATACTCGAGTCACTCTCCCCCCGTGTCTCTCTAACCCCCATGTCTCTCTAACCCCCCCGTGTGTCTCTAACCCCCCGTGTGTCACTCTACCCCCCGTGTCTCTTTCCCTCCCCCCCCCTCAACCCCACTCCTCCACCTAAACCCCCCTAAATACCTCACCCCTCTCCCCTCACTTACCTGCTTGTGCTCCGGCCTCCGCTCCTTGACCCGGCGCCAGCGCGCATGTGACGTCACATGCGTGAGCCGCCATTAGCATATACCGGGTACCGGCACTGGGTATATGCTAATGACGCGGCGCGCATGTGACGTCACATGCGCGCCGGGTCAAGGAGCGGAGGCCGGACACAAGCAGGTAAGTGAGGGGAGGGGGGGTATTTAGGGGGGTTTAGGTGGAGGAGGGGGGTTGAGGGGGGTTTAGGTTGAGGAGGGGGGTTGAGATTGAGGGGGGAGGTTGAGGGGGGTTGAGGTTGAGGAGGTGGGTTGGGGTTTAGGGGGGTTGAGGTTGAGGAGGGGGGTTGAGGGTGGTTGAGGTTGAGGAGGGAGGTTGAGGATGTGGGATAAGGATGAGGATGAAGGGGTTGAGGATGGGGGGTTGAGGATGGGGGGTTGAGGAGGAAGGTTGAGGAGGGGGTTGAGGATGGGGGGGTTGAGGAGGGAGGTTGAGGAGGGGGTTGATGGGGGAGGTTGAGGATGAGGAGGGAGGATGAGGAGGGAGGTTGAGGATGAGGAGGGAGGATGAGGAGGGAGGTTAAGGATGAGGAGGAGGGGTTGAGGAGGGGGGTTTAGGATGGGGGGTTGAGGAGGGGGGTTGAAGAGGGGGGTTGGGGTTGAGGGGGGTTGAGGTTGAGGTTGAGGAGGGTTGAGGTTGAGGATGGGGGGGTTGAGGAGGGAGGATGAGGATGGGGGGCTTGAGGAGGGGGTTGAGGATGGGGGGTTGAGGAGGGAGGTTGAGGAAGGGGTTGAGGATGGGGGGGTTGAGGAGGGAGGTTGAGGATGAGGAGGGAGGTTGAAGATGAGAAGGGAGGTTGAGGATGAGGAGGAGGGGTTGAGGAGGGGGGTTGAGGTTGAGGAGGGGGGTTGAGGAGGGAGTTGAGGATGAGGCGGGGGGTTGAGGAGGGAGTTGAGGATGAGGAGGGAGGTTGAGGAGGGAGGTTGAGGATGAGGAGGGAGGTTGAGGATGAGGAGGGAGGTTGAGGATGAGGAGGGAGGTTGAGGATGAGGAGGGAGGTTAAGGATGAGGAGGGAGGTTGAGGAGTGGGGTTGAGGAGGGTGATAAGGGAGGGGGAAGAGACACAGGCAAAGGAGAGGTTGTAAGAGACACAGGCAAGGGAGAGGTTGTAAGAGACACAGGGAAGGGAGAGGGGAGAAGAGACACAGGGAAGGGAGAGTGGAGAAGAGACATGCAGAGAGAGGGGGACCCAGAGGGCACAAGAGGGACACAGGGGGTAGCACATTTCCCACCCTCGGCTTATACTCGAGTCACTCATTTTACCCAGTATTTTGTGGTAAAATGGGTGCCTCAGATTTTACTTGGGTCTGCTTATACTCGAGTATATACGATACTTTAAAATTAATTAATCTAAAAATACATGGAGCAACCTCTAATTTACTGCTGTTTACATGCAATTATGCTCCTATGGAATCTACCATTTTGAGTGGGAGGAAACTTTGTATGAACAGGAAGATACAATTTGCAGAATGGGCATGTAGCAGCCACAACTGTCAGTGCTCCCAGAAGGACTAAAAGGGAAGCTCATTAGTTTGCAAGGACAGCTGACAGTAAAGAATAATTGTAAATATAATGACAAAATGTGGTGTTGATTTTTTTTTTACTTTCTAAAACATCCTCAAAAGACCATATAGTAAAAAATGAACACAGTGTAAATATAAGATTTAATCTGAACACTTGTATTTATAATACACAGAACCACAAAATGGTTTCAAAGATTATTCATAGGAAAATCTTCTGAACATAACATGAAGTACATCAAGAAAACTTAAAGAATGGGGAGCCTGCTACGCCTAACAGCAGCCTAAGGTAAAGGGGTCCTCCTTAGGTATAAGGGAATGGGAAAGGGGTAGTACATTTGTTTTATTTCTTGGGTGTTTTATAGGCCCTCATCAGTATTTATAAGACATATTTATATTGGGATACATTGCTATGGGGGTACCCAAATAATTTTCAACTGTGGGCCTCAATTCACAAAGATAAAAGGAGACTACAGTATAATGATTATTTTCCACCATGCTTTTCACAACACCATTATCAACACTAACCAGATTCACAACATGGCAGAAAAACAACAGAAACAAAAGGCCATAAATCACTGTTCTTTAAATGCCAAGCCTTTTTTTTCATTTTGTTATTTCCTACACTGATTTTCTTGCTGTCAAAATATCAAAATAAACTGAAATGTTTTGATTAAATCATATTAAACCTTTTAGAATGAAATAACAAGTCTTCTATATATTGTTTTTGAAATCATATAAGGAGGATTAGAGCAAATATAATAAAGGCAAAAATGCACAGCAGCTCAGAAAGCGCATGTAAGAAAATACCAATGTAATGTATCACATTATGGCCCCAGTGATGGCTGGAGATGTGACATATCAGGGCCCAGCCTGGCACGCCTCACCTGCTCCTGCAGTGCGAGGCCTTTTCCCCTGTGAGGTCCCCACAAACCAGGCCAGGACTCCCTTCTATCTCACAACCCTCCCCCAGCTCCACTCACCGCTTCACCACCCCAGTTTTAATCTTGATGTGCCTGACGCGTGGGTCTGCCATGGTCCTGGAGCTTCACAATAGAGCGACGTCAGTGGCGGGAACAGATGCGCACTGACACAGACGCACAGGGGCTGCAGGCAAGGGCATTTCGAGGGCTGCGGGCAAGGGCAGCAGGCAGGGGCATTGCGAGGGCTGCGGGCAAGTGCATTGCGAGGGTTGCGGGCAAGGGCTGCTGGCAAGGGCCTCAGTTGCTGGGATGGAGCGCATTCGGCGCTCCATCCCAGCAACTGAGGCCCTTGCCCGCAGCCCTCAAGCGTGAGCAACAGGCCGTACGCTGCGGGCAAGGGCCTCAGTTGCTGGGATGGAGCGCCTTCGGCGCTCCTTCGGCGCTCCATCCCAGCAACTGAGGCCCTTGCCCGCAGCCCTCGCTTCGCAAGCGTGAGCAACAGCCCATACGCTCACAATTATATATGTGATGTAAAAAGTTGCCTCAAAGGTGTGTGCAATGCAGCCTATCTCTGCATCTATCGCATTACTCTGCTCTATGAGGGAAGTCTCTTACTCACTACTGGATGCTGAGAGTAGGGGTATATGAACTGTTGGGGAGGGTGGTATGAGGGGACAAATTATATTATATAATTCAATTTATAGATACTGTATTATACACTTCATTGTATACTCTTCTCCACAGTAGTTCCCAATAGCTCCCATCTTGTGAGATCCGGCTATAGGTAAGCCTAAGCAGCCAAAGGGACAAGAGGTAAGAAAGGAACTGCTGGGGAGGGAGAGGAAGAGAGTTCTGATGCACATTGTGATCTCCTTCTTCCTACTAGACACGAGGGATAAGGTACCTATAGTGCTTTGCAAAAGTATTCACGTCCCTTGAATTTTTACCTATTTTGTTACATTACAGCCTTAAGTTTAATGTTTTGTTAATCTACAGTTTATGTGATGGATCAGAACACAATAGTCTACGTTTGTGAAGTGAAATGAGAAAAATATATACATAAAACTATTTTTTAGAAATAGAAAACTGGCATGTGTGTATGTATTCACCCCCTTTGTTATGAAGCCCATAAAAAGCCCTGGCGCAACTAATTACCTTCAGAAGTCACACAATTAGTGAAATGATGTCCACCTGTGTGCAATCTAAGTGTCACATGATCTGTCATTACATATAAACACCACTAACCAAACACTTCCATGAAGACCAAGGAACTCTCCAAACAAGGGACAATGTTGTTGAGAAGTACAAGTCAGGTTTAGGTTATAAAAAAATATCCAAATCTTTCATGATCCCCAGGAGCACCATCAAATCTATCATAACCAAATGGAAAAAAACATGGCACAACAGCAAACCTGCCAAGAGACGGCCGCCCACCAAAACTCACTGACCGGGTAAGGAGGGCATTCATCAGAGAGGCAGCACACAGACCTAAGGTAACCCTGGAGGAGCTGCAGAGTTCAACAGCAGAGATGGAGTATCTGTACATAGGACGACAATAAGCCATACGCTCCATAGAGTTGGGCTTTATGGCAGAGTGGCCAGAAGAAAGCCATTACTTTAAGCAAAAAACAAAATAGCACGTTTTGAATTTGCAAAAAGCATGGGGGAGACTCCCAAAATGTATGGAGGGAGGTGCTCTGATCTGATGAGACTAAAATGGAACTTTTCGGTCATTAAAGAAAACGCTATGTCTGGCGCAAACCCAACACATCACATCATCCAAAGAACACCATGTTTTTCAGCAGCCAGGCCTGGGAAACTGGTCAGAGTTGAGGGAAAGATGGATGGTGCTAAATACAGGTATATTTTTTAGCAAAACCTGTACCACTCTGTGCATGATTTGAGGCTAGGACGGAGGTTCACCTTCCAGCAGGACAATGACCCCAAACACACTGCTAAAGCAACACTTGAGTGGTTTAAGGGGAAACATGTAAATGTGTTGGAATGGCCTAGTCAAAGACCAGACCTCAATCCAATGGAAAATGTGTGGTCAGACTTAAACATTGCTGTTCACAAGCGCAAACCATCCAACTTGAAGGAGCTGGAGCAGATTTGCAAGGAGGAATGGGCAAAAATCCCAGTGGTAAGATGGAGCAAGCTCACAGAGACTTATCCAAAGCGACTTGGAGCTGTGATTGCCGCAAAAGGTGGCTCTACAAAGTATTGACGTTAGGGGGGTGAATAGTTATGCACATTGACTTTTTCTGTTAGTTTGTTTTATTTGTTGATTGCTTCACAATAAAAAAATAAAAAAAACACCTTCAAAGTTGTGGACATGTTCTGTAAATTAAGTGATGCAAATCCTCAAACAATCCATGTTAATTCCAGGTTGTAAGGCAACAAAACACGAAAAATGCCAAGGGGGTGAATACTTTTGCAAAGCATTTTACTACCCCTACTATATAGGGGAGGAAGGTTCGTTTGTATATGTGTATATATAAATATAGATCTTGAATATATATATATACAGCTTAGTGGTCAGATGCCTTTTCCATGTAAGTAGACAATGTGGGATACCGAAACATGAAAAATGAGGGGGCCAAAGATGGAGAGAGCCAGGGAAAGCATGTGACAGGAGAGAAGAGGGGAAACACTGAATAGGGTGAAAACAGGAGACAGGAAGAAAGTGGAGACCATGTAGGGGGAACTGATAGAGAATCGGGAGCGGCCAAAGCTGAAGGGTCAACCAACCAGAAAAAGGGCATGCATGGGAGAGGCGGAAGGAGGTGAAGCAGACAGTGGGCCAGATCAGATTACAGGAGGGGGATGGAGCAGGACAGGGGTGAGAGAAGAGGTCACAGACAGGGAAGTGGGAGACACTGCAACCAACAAGAGAGCCCCAGAAGCACAATATGTGGGAAAGGGAGGCAGGAGGGAAGTGGGGAACTCACTGTATGACCGAACAAGACAAAACAAAGTGAAAATCGAACCAACAGCAATGCAAGCCCTAGAGGATTGTTGCGAGTGTGCAATTAGTGGGAGGATATAAGGGCTTTTACTACCTTCCCACAATCTCAGGTATTCACCTGGTTTTATATATATACTAGCGAATTGCCCGTCAAAAAATGACGGCAATGAAATTGTAAGGTAGCTAAATTAGTAAATGAATATAGTGTACCTATTTTGAAGCATTGTGATGAAGAGCTGCCAATCTGTGTTGATGTTGCTGCAGCATTAGTGGTGTGGAGCTGCTGTGTAAGCATGCTGAATGTGTGCACTGTGTGGTATGAATATCCGTAGGTGGTTTGTGGCGTTTTGTGAGTTTCTTGTGGTGTTTTGCGAGTTTGTTGTGGTGTTTTGCGAGTTTAGAGTGCTGTAGCCTCGTTTTCGTTTTGTTCGGCAGCCATTTTTTCTGTCGCTTAGATTTTTTTTTAGTCTCAAAAGTCTTTTATTTCAAGTAAAATCGAGGTGTAAGTTGCATTTTTGAGGTCCTGGGTGCTCCCTCTTGGTGTAGGTAAGGTTTTTATGTATGTGCTGTGTGTATGTATTGTGTTTTAAATGTTTGTATGTCGGCGTGTTGCGTCCGATGTTTGCGAGGTCGTAATGTGTGGTAACGTGTTTCGTAGGTTGTTTGCGTTCCTCGTAAAATTTAGCGAGTGTCGTAATTTGTGTGTCGTGTTTTTTGAGTAGCGACGTGAAGTTTGCGAGGGTTTGAGGCCCTTGCCCAGTGACCTCGCCAGCAACTGAGTCCCTCGCTTCGCGAGGGGCCTCAGTTGCTGGCATGGAGCGCCTTCGGCGCTCCATGCCAGCAACTGAGGCCCTTGCCCAGTGACCTCGCCTGCAACTGAGGCCCTCGCTTCGCGTGGGGCCTCAGTTGCTGACATGGAGCGCCTTCGGCGCTCCATGCCAGCAACTGAGGCCCGTGCCCAGTGACCTCGCCAGCAACTGAGGCCCTCGCTTCGCGAGGGGCCTCAGTTGCTGGCATGGAGCGCCTTCGGCGCTCCATGCCAGCAACTGAGGCCCTTGCTCAGTGACCTCGCTACGCGAGCCCGCAAGCGTGAGCAACGACCCGTACGCTCACAACTATATATGTGATAATCTAGAAGTTTGTTTGAGGAATGACAAACTAAACAAATTAAACTTCACTGACAGAAGCTGATGATTAGAACATGATCCAACTATGTCACAGGTCTCCTGGGCAGGCCGTCACCCCTGCAACCTGATTGGTTGAGCTAATTAAGCAGGACCGATCTCCCCTCCTATGAGCTTTGGAACAGTCAATGGATGGTCTTTTAGAGATGTAAACACATTTAACCTAACCCCCCATGGGAATCCATAAGGACCTTCATTTCTTCTAACACTAGATGATACATGAAAACAAAAAATACTACCAAAAGTAAAAAATAACTATAAGGGGCAAAATTATATTTGAGCAATCATTGGTCTCAGGCGACTATCACAAAAGCCCTTATACTCACTCTTCCACTCAGGATAAGCGGGTGCATCCATTTTAATTGATGATTTGATCCTCTTCATTCTTGATTGAAGTCAATGATCCCCATTTTCGGCCCTTTTCGAAATGGGCCTCTGCCTAAAAATCTTGCTGCTCTAAAAATAATTATACTCCTCGGAGAAGCTCCCGTACTAACTAATGGGTTTTTGCCCAAATGTAAAAAAAAGAAAAATACAACCTACACTTCCGTTGCTTTCAACAGGACTAATGAAAAGTTCATAAGTTTACAAGGACACAAACTCTTGAGAAAGTTGCAGACTGAATAAGCTCAGAAAAGAAGTGGACTTACACTTACACTTATTGAAAACATCACAGAGTCTTTGCCTTATAAGTTTCCTTCCAGTTTAGCTACTATATATAAGAAAGCCTTCACAGTCCAAGATCAGAAGCAGCAATAATTTATGACTTTTCATTGAAAAAACAATATATTTATATATTTATTTGATCATCATGCCGACCACCACCATTGACCTATGCAAACAAAATGTTATATGCTAACACCTGAATAAAGAAGAATAAATATGGGAAAAGAGTATTTGGGGAGATCTTTGGTTCTTCATTGGGGGATTAAGAAGATAAAAACTATTTATTGAACCAAGAAAAATGTTCACAATGTTTAAAATATCAAGCTGATTAAATATATCTTGAAAAACATTTCTTACAGTATAATTTGGTAATATGTCTGATGAGGAACACGGTTCAGTAGATAAATTTGGTTTTGGATAGATTTCTGAAAACACCTGAGGATATTTATAATTTGTTCGATTTACATGGGATACATACCATCTGGAAGATATAATTTCCTGCACAATTAGTTTTTGGTCTCTTAAGAAAGGTACTTTCCAAGTGTCTATTGCTCCTTTCACTTTCATTCATTTGAATGAAAATTAAATTTCAAGGAGAAATTGTCAAACAAACATTTGTTCTGTTATACTATGGTTTGAATCCTTCTTGAAATAATATTAGTTTGAGGAGTATTTTCCCAAGCCCATCTTTTTTAATTTACAACCTCTTTCATGTTATTTTTCATTACCGTAGTTTGTTACAGTCATATATAAAATAGAAAAATGTCAGTTTAATGATGTAGGACACTTGACATAGATTAATTACATACAACTCTACAATAAAAACAATTTCCCCGTACCTGTATGATTGTATTGTTATGTTATCAAATGTTCTATCCATCTGAGAATGCTTTAAATGAAACATTTCAAGCATTTAAAAAATGGCACTGACAATGATACCCTAAGAAAATGTACATAAATTATAAGCAAGAGTGCAGCTATTTTTAGTTAGTTAGTTTTATTCATAGTGGATAAAAAAAAAACAGCATGGTTGAATGCAAGTGTATAGGTGATGCATGCTATTTCTGTGTTCACTGGTGCATTTAAAATATGTTTTATATAATAAATATATAAATACATTATATATAAGCCTATGGATCCCTATATATATATATATATATATATATACTAGCGAATTGCCCGTCAAAAAATGACGGCAATGAAATTGTAAGGTAGCTAAATTAGTAAATGAATATAGTGTACCTATTTTGAAGCATTGTGATGAAGAGCTGGCAATCTGTGTTGATGTTGCTGCAGCATTAGTGGTGTGGAGCTGCTGTGTAAGCATGCTGAATGTGTGCACTGTGTGGTATGAATATCCGTAGGTGGTTTGTGTCGTTTTGCGAGTTTCTTGTGGTGTTTTGCGAGTTTGTTGTGGTGTTTTGCGAGTTTAGAGTGGTGTAGCCTCGTTTTCGTTTTGTTCGGCAGCCATTTTTTCTGTCGCTTAGATTTTTTTTTAGTCTCAAAAGTCTTTTATTTCGAGTAAAATCGAGGTGTAAGTTGCATTTTTGAGGTCCTGGGTGCTCCCTCTTGGTGTAGGTAAGGTTTTTATGTATGTGCTGTGTGTATGTATTGTGTTTTAAATGTTTGTATGTCGGCGTGTTGCGTCCGATGTTTGCGAGGTCGTAATGTGTGGTAACGTGTTTCGTAGGTTGTTTGCGTTCCTCGTAAAATTTAGCGAGTGTCGTAATTTGTGTGTCGTGTTTTTTGAGTAGCGACGTGAAGTTTGCGAGGGTTTAAGGCCCTTGCCCAGTGACCTCGCCAGCAACTGAGTCCCTCGCTTCGCGAGGGGCCTCAGTTGCTGGCATGGAGCGCCTTCGGCGCTCCATGCCAGCAACTGAGGCCCTTGCCCAGTGACCTCGCCAGCAACTGAGGCCCTCGCTTCGCGAGGGGCCTCAGTTGCTGACATGGAGCGCCTTCGGCGCTCCATGCCAGCAACTGAGGCCCGTGCCCAGTGACCTTGCCAGCAACTGAGGCCCTCGCTTCGCGAGCCCGCAAGCGTGAGCAACGACTCGTACGCTCACAACTATATATGTGATATATATATATATATATATACACAGTATATATATATATATATATATATAAATATATATATATATATATATATACTTTAGATAGGGAATCCCGTGGGACACCCGCTCTCATAGGGGTAGTGGGTATTAAGGGGAAACCCTGGGGGATACTTGGGCTCCTAGGTGTAGTTGGTATTGAGGGGGCTCCCAAGGATACCCAAGCTCGTAGGGGTAGAAGGAATTGAGGACGGATCCCAGGGATCTCCTGGCTCATATGGGACACATTTTAGGCATCCAGGCTTTTTGGAGGAATTTTTGTGTCTTTGCAGAAAGTACCTTTTTTATTTAAATTTTTGAGAGACTTCTGAAAAAAATTCTGAGGGCGTGGATATCTTTACGGCATGTGATATCATTTTTTAAAGTATTTAAGGGACAGACACTTGGGGATTACTATATTACAGACATTTCAATATAGAGGTTGAATTTATGTGTGGGATATGATAGCTCTGTAGTGCTTTAAGTGGGAACTTCACTCCAAATATTTTCTTATGACAACCACAGAATAGAACACTTATTTTTATTTTTTTTATTTTTCACATATTCATTTTAGCCTTCCTAATGTGTAAGCTGTCAAGAACAGGACACTCAACATGGTTAGGGGCAATTTGTACATGTAGGTATTTTGTTTTGTTATTAATAATCCTGAAATTGTTGCCAATTTATAAATAGGATAATATATTTTGTTACCATGTAGCTGAATATTATACAATATTACATATTAAAATAATCATTATCTGTATGTGACATAGCTATAGTGAATTACTAATCAATCATGCTGAGTTTTTTTTAGTAACTTAAAGGGCCACTTCAGCACAATTTAGAGCACATTATTGTAAATATCTTCTAAAAGTGTGTTAAAATTTTAAATTATTAAAATTATTAAATTAAATCTATGTGTATATGTGTCACTGACAGTGCCCCCAGACAGATCCACAGTGAAGCGAGGACCGCAGTTGCTGGCAAGGAGCGCCAAAGGCGCTCCTTGTGCTTTTGGAGATGAGCGCTGTAGGCGCTCATCCCTACGACCCCATACGACTTTCGGCTCATTGCAGGCCGCAAATGTGGACCATGTGGAGGTGGAAGTCAGATTACACCTCTATTCAGTCCAATTTAAAAAAGTTTAGACACTCGAAAATCCCCTAAGTGAGAGGAAAAATGGCTGCAGAAAAAACAAAAACGAGGATACACGACCCCTAAAGCCGCAAAACACTGCCAAGCACATACGACTTTTAAAAAAAGCCATACAAGGTACAACATACACCATTAGCAAGGACGCTAAATCATCCACACCTGCGTACCACATACACATTCGCCACCATTTTACAACACTAACTTACAGAGTGCGGAAGTACCCAGCTCACGCAGCCTATTTACACTACACACTGCACACATTGCTAACACGTACACCTCAGCTCAGCAACACTGCAAATCTACATTGTATGCTGCAGAAACATCAAAACAGATTGTTAGCTCTTCAGCACATTCCTTGCTGCATATATTAATTACCAATAGGTAAAGTACATTAATTTATGATTCAATTAATTGATAAATTATCATAAAAAATATACAGAAAACAAAAAAAACACCACAATATCGCAAAAAAACACAAAGACCTTCACTGCGCGCCTCACAAGGAGCACCAACGGTGCTCATAGGACACAAAGTACACCAGGGGAGAGCCTTGCAATAAGCTCAAAAGAGCATCTTATAACACAAAATACACTAACCCAGAGGCTCGCAATGAGCGCCGAAGGATCTTAGATGACCAAAACACTTACTCTCTGTGTCAAACAGCATTACCTGCCTTACAATTTTATTGCCATAATTTTTTGACGGGCAAGTCGCTAGTGAATATAATATTCCTATGTCTCCCTTTATTTTATTTATTTTACTTAAGAGCACTGTTTCCTCTGCCTAAAATCCTACAAAGTTAAGCAGATCGTGAAGACAGTGTACTTCTAATTCTATGAATTCAGGAGCTGCATGAGCTACAGAGGGCAAATCTAAACAAGTACAAATTGTATGATTTTAAATAGAAAAAAAATTGCTTCTAAACAATTAAACAAAGTACATACAAGGAAATTGACACATAGGTATATTATTTTCCTAATAAAATCCAGAAATCTTCCTTTAAGTCAAAGTCAAGGTTGAATTTTATTTTTCAAAGTAAAAAAAAACAGTGATACTACAGTATAATCATAATACAGAAGTGCTATGTCAGTAACATAAATAAATTGGAGCAAACAGTGAACTACCTAACAAAATAGAACCTTTTCCAAAGCATTCATGTATTGCTCTTATTGGACAGGGTGTTCAATTTTGACCTGAGGCAAAAATTCAATGCAAATTTGTACTCCCTTGATTGAGCCTCTTGTAAGTTGGCTCCCTTGTTGGAAGTCAATCATTTGCCATAGGACAGAGCCAGCTCTAACTACCTTCTGATTCAGCAATGCACCAAACATTTACTCACTATCTTCAATCTCAAAAGTCTCCTGAACAAAACATTTCATTAGCTCATCTAGATAACAAAAGTACTCTCACTTGGATATGCACTTAGCTAATAGCTCTCATGTGTTTGTAATACATAGATGTTACTATGTAAATTGTAAGCATTTTAGTTATGGGATACTTATTGAATCTTTATATATGTAGACTGCTGTTGTTTTTTCTGCCACCATGATGGGTGTATTTTATTGGTAGGCGCAACCTGTGGCCACAGAGCTTCATGTGGTTCGTAGAGCTCTCAATGTAACGCCATAATTTTCTCTTCAATGAGAAAGCTTGTGCCTCTTCCATTTTACCACCCACTAGCATTTGATTCTCTCTTATTTCCAAAACATTTTCTTTGACTATCTATTCCCTCATTCTCCCTTTAACTCAATGCTATTCCCCACCATGTCATTTTTTTTCAACATGTTTGTTATGTATACAACAAATTAGTTAAATATATTTTATAGTTCATTTGAGGACTCCGGAGCCAACCCGCAGTACGTGAGTTGCGATATACAAATAAAGATAATTACATACTACCATAATAATTATTTTTGGTTGTATGGGATCTTTAATTTAATTCATTTATATGTTTGTTGAAATATTGCACCAAATAATGTAAAATGTCAATGTACTAACTATAATCAAAACACAATGGAGCTTTGTGCTAAACTGCGATTTTCAGCAATTACTGTAAACAATGATTGCCTTTGAGATACATTTCCTTGTTTTTACTTCCTATTTAGATAATAATAAACAGACCTTGCTGTACGACAGAAAGCCTTATACTTATTAAAACTTGATCTAAGATAGCAGAATATAAAGTGAGATCAGCTGATGGCAAAATTACACAAGTTAAAAGATCTAAACTGGTATTAACAACATTTTATGGAACCTCAAGCTGGTTTTGCCATGATCAATATTCCCACTAGTGTTATGTGATATAAGTTCTTATTTTCACTATGACAATAATTAATACTTATTTTGTTAAAACAGTTAAAAAAGAAAATAACGACAACAAATAATATGATGGTGTTACGTATCTACATATATATATGTAAAGTAGGGATCCAAACAAAATTGCATGTTTATTGATAATAGAGACTGTTTAATTCTTTTTTTTAATTAAACAGAAAAGTTGTATTACAGAGAGATAATTTCAAGCTTCTGGCTAACTACATGGCATTTAATATGAATTCTAATTACACAATCTACTAAAGCAATTTAAGGGGCAGTGTTCATTAGAGTAACCTTTTTTATGTGCCCATTGGCTATCCATTTAACTTTTTAAAAGAATAACTTCATTAAACAAGAAGGAAACATGCTGGATATTTTTGCACAATCGAGCATATCAAAACTCATGCCATGCTGATTGCTCTCAACATGCAGAGCAGCTCATAGGCAATAATGTTCCATCTGCAACTAACTTAAATATAAGATTATCTCTATGCTACCTTAAACAGTAAGGATTAGATATTGAAAGTCTGGTGATACCTAGTCAGTCAGAATAGATCATAGTTGTGTTTGTGCGCCGATGCCTCTGAGAACTCAATTTTTTCTGGAACAATGAATTGACCGAATTGCAATTGGAGAATTGTACAGGGAGCTGTCTAATGTTGTTTTTTGAACAATGCCATTTATCTAG
Source organism: Discoglossus pictus (assembly GCA_027410445.1). Classification (NCBI taxonomy): domain Eukaryota; kingdom Metazoa; phylum Chordata; class Amphibia; order Anura; family Alytidae; genus Discoglossus; species Discoglossus pictus. Next base: position 99,894,490 of record CM050171.1, on the reverse strand, counting down.
TAGAGATTATTAGCACAGAACCCGGAGTTTGAATAAAGAAACAATAAATACATAGGATTTAAATGAATCTGAGCTGCAATTTTTTTAATGTTGTAAAATAGTAATTTTCAAGCACACTGTAATATCCAACTGAGTATAATGCAAAGGACTTAGAGATGTAGATAAGAGTATCTGGGGCAGGGGGGCGGGGGGGGGGGGGGCTCAAAATATATTTTGAAAGTTTAACTGTTTTATATTCAAAAGGTGGGTGAGGCAGCACAAAAACTCCATGAGGTTGATAGAGTAAGATAATTCAGAAATGCTCAGGTTGACATAAGCTTAAATACATCTTAAAAACAGAAAAAAGTCCAAGGACAAATTCAATAAAGCATTTAACACAGGAAAATTGCCAAAATAAATAATTTAAGTTATGTTGTTGCTGTTTAGTCCTTCAGTCATGTCCGACTTGTTGTGAAACTATGGTCTGCAGCAAAACTACGCACATCTGTTCATCATTGCCCCTCTGTGATCCATTAAACTCATACTCATTGCTTCAATTACTTAATTTATCCATCTCGGCCTCTGCCGTCCCCTTCTTTGTGTGTCTTCAATCCTTTCCCAGCATCCTGTCTTCTTATGATATGGCGAAAATATTGGAGCTTTAGCCTAATTATCAAACCTTCCAGTGAACAGTTTGGCTTGATTTCCTGTAGTATTGACTTATTGGATCTTCTTGCAGTCCTAAGTACTCTAAGCTGTTTTCGCCAACACCACAAATCTAAGGCGTCAATTCTAAGGCACTCAGCCTCTGTTATGGTCTGCTTTCACATCAGTATGTTACTAATGAGAATACAATAATTCTAAATATGCAGACCTTTAATGATCATTTCATATATTTGCTTTTTAATAGCTTGCCCAGACTTGCCATAGCTTTCCTTCTTGGAAGCAAACGTCTGCATTCAATATCTGCAAAGATCTTAGAGTCCAGAAAAATAAAATCTGTCACTGCCGCCACTTCTTCTCCATCTATTTGCCAGGAACTGAGATTGCTGTTTGCCATGATCTTTGTCTTTTTAACATTGAGCAGCAGGCCAGCTTTTGCGCTCTCTTCTTTCATCCTGATCAATAAGTCCTTTAATTCCTTTTCACTTTTAACCATCAGGATAGTTTCATCGGAGTATCTAAGGTTATTGATATTTCTCCCAGCAATATAAATTCAAACATAGGATTTGGCAAGTCCGGCCTTGCACATGATGTATTCTGAGTATAAGTTGAGTAAATAAAGTTTACAATATACAACCGTGTCCACTCGCTGGCTGCATAAAGACTCCTATTAGGACTGCATCCTGGGAATATGTGGTTGTGGGACTGGGCTCAGTATGTTTTATAGTTATTAAATATGTTTTGTTAAATTGATTACCATATGCATGTATATTACTGTATGTTAAGTTGCTTCTCTGGGTGTTTGACTTTGCATGTTTGGTTCATGAACAGTTAACTGATTTAGAATGTTGAGGTAGCCAGTAACTGCCATAGATATAGTTATTAGTTATGATATTATATAATTTGTCAGTTATGTAATGTGGGTTTCTGAGGTAAAGTCTGTGCTGAATGCAGTCTGTGATGTCTCTGGCAGGAGGAAAGGAAGGTAACAGCTTTCAGTAACTCTAAGAAGATTAATATATATATGGAATAAGATATCTGGAAGATATATATATATATATGTATCAGAATCCCTAAAGAAGATGATAAGAGTCTGACTTGACTAATATTTATGGAATTAGATATATGGGTCAGAGTGCCAGATATTATGGCTGTCCTGGGGCCATATTAAATTCCAAGCCCATAGCAGCAGCAGTGCACCTGCAAAGCCTTCAGGCTTGAAATTTGGCGGAGTTACAGAGTTATTGCATTAGCCAAGCCCACAACAGATGTGGCTGACATACAAACCCGTAAATCATTCTTGCGCACGTTGCATGTGCGGCCATGAACATGATCAATTAGTCAAACCCGTAGTTACGGGTTTAGATGGAGTCAATGGTAAAAGAGATCGTCATTGTTACGTCACTGAAAAATGGAGGATAGATTTCAATCCCTTACGGCTTTGAATTACGAGTTACGATTGGACCCACATTCCAGAAATAATGCAATAATAATAAATCAGTAAATATTATATTCTAGTCTATGCAAGTTCCATTATATGTATTAGCACATTGATTGCCGGGCTTGTGTTGATATTTGCATTTACAGTGCTACGGATAGGACTTTAACACCCTTGTAAAATAGACGGGCTTGACAGATCAAAGGCTTTGGGGCAACGGAGTCCCAATTTCAACAGCCCATAGGGTTTTTCTTCGTGTAGCCCTCAGATCCTTTGCAGGTAGCTGTAAGAGGCCAATATAATAGCCGTAAGTCAAGTGGGCTCCGTTACGGGCTACGGATTTTCACTTTGGGGGACTATTATAGGGCTGCTGGTCTTGTACAACTACAGAAATGGATGTAAAGATGTTATGATGCCTTGCACATGAAACAGTGTCAATGATTGTATTAGCAATTTATACAAAACACAGAAGATTTACAGACTACTGCAGAATGTTATCAGTTCAAGTTTAAATATACATCTATTAGACCTGTTAAGAAGTTTCCACAGCAATAAAAGCAGTTCCTGATTTTTATAATGCTGAGCCTGCATTCATATTTTTAAATGCTACATCTAAGTAAGGGCATTTTAGAGACATCAGCTGTCTTGGTGAAGGGATCAAAAGACCATGGTAATCTGCTGGGTAGGTTTGGCTCATAACAGCCTTATCAAACCCGAAAAAAGCAGATCACCACAACTGGTGTCAGAAGTGGGATACCTTCATCAGCTAGCCAAGACCAGCTGGCTTCTTATGCCTACCTTCCCATCACTAAGATGCACAGCCTCCTCGAGGATAGGGGTTTCGTGGTTCAGGAACTGCTTTTATTGCTCTGGAAACTTCATAACAGTCACTGACAATGTTTCATTTGCAAGGCATCATAACATCTCTACATCCATTTCAGTAGTTGTACAGGACCAGGGCAGCTATAATCTTATATATATATATATATATATATATATATATATATATATATATATATATATACAAAGATCTTCCAGATATCTTATTCCATATATATTAATCCAGTCAGACAATGATAACTCTTATCATCGTCTATAGGGAGTCTGATATATGTGTATATATATATATATATATATATATATATATATATATATATATATATATATATGTGTGTGTGTGTGTGTGTGTGTATGTATGTCTTCCAGATATATTATTCCATACTTATATTAATCTTCTCAGTGTCACTGAAAACTGTTACCTTCCTTTTCTCCTGTCAGAGACATCACAGACTGCATTCAAAAACTGTCTTTACCTCAGAGACACACATTAAATAACTGACAGATTGTAAAACTGACTGAACACACAGACTCCAACATCACAAGTCAAACACACAGAGAAGTAACATAACATACAGTAATTAACATACATAGGTTAATCAGCTTAACAAAACATTTTAAATAACTGTAAAACATACTGAGGCCAGTCCCACAACCAGATATTCCCAGGAGGCAGTTATGGCCAGCCTTAAATTTCTAACCATCCTGGATGAATCATATGAGTCCAAAGGACTGGTAGTCAGGGAGTCATGACACACTCTTTTGCCGATCTTGATCTATTCGTTTGTTCCATGTTCAGTTCTGACCTTGACTTCTTGGTCCATATACAGATTTTTCAAGAGGCAGATGAGATGGTCTGGTGATGATATTTATTCTGAAGTGCATTTGTTAGAAATTCTGTTTTACATGCTGTATTGTTCTTTTGTGAATATTCTAGTGATTCTATGATTCTATTGTCTGATTCTAACCTTTACATTGTGATAATTCTATCCTGTACGTTATATTGTATACTAGCGACTTGCCCATCAAAAATGACGGCAATAAAATGTAAAGCCTGGCAATGATGTTTGCCACACAATGCGAGGCTTTCGCCTCTCAGAGAACCTTTGGCGCTCATCGCGAGCTCCTCAACTTTCCTGCTTTGCAATGATCACCTTCGGCGCTCATCGAGAGCCCCACGGTGAGCTTCTTTGGTGCTCATCGTGTGGCTCTCAATGAGTGCCCTCGGCGCTCATTGCAAGCCTCTCCCCCTGTGTACGTTATAGGCCTTCCGCTTGAGCACCTTCGGCACTCATCGCGAGCCCGGTTTGGCCCGCAATGAGTGCCAAAGGCGCTCATTGTGAGCCTGTTCCCTCCGTATAGTTTAGGGGCCTCGCGATGAGTGTTACTGCCTTGGGTTAAGTGTTACTGCCTTGGGTTAAATGTTACTGGCTTGGATTAAGCGTTACTGGCTTGCGTTGAGTCTTACTGCTTAGGGCTCATTTTTACGTTCTTCGGCATCATTTTTGTTGCGTTATGCTTCTTCGGCAACCTTTTTTTTTTCTCGCTTAGGTAATTTTTTCTTTTTTTTTTTTGTGTGTGAGTGTGTTCTGAAACATGGTGCCCCTTGCAGTTAGATACCCCTTGGAACCTGCCTACGCTGCCTAATGGTATATCAGCTGTTATTATCATCAGTGCACCTGATGATACTGAACTGCACATTCAAGTCTTTACATTTTAATAGCTTGTCCAGACTTGCCATAGCTTTCCTTCCCAGAAGCAAACATCTTCATCATTCTGCTGATTCTACCCTTAACATTTAAAGGACTCTACTAAGTGCATTATACTAATTACATTTTATACATTTTCACATTCTGTTATGTATATTGCAGTACTTGTATTCTGAGCTTTCTATTGGAGTTACAATATATATAGAGCAGAACTCCACCAACTTCACAGCGGTGGAGCCCTGCAAACCTGACATATTTGATTGAAGACTGGCAAAACTTATTTTGGCATACCTGAGGTTTTTGCTGATATGCAAAAATAAATTGTTATTCAAATGTTACAAATTGTGGTTGAGGAAAAAATAAGCATTTTTCTAATGTCCTTTAAAGTGACGCAATGGATGTTCCAAATATGGTATAATTTAAACCATAAATTAACACTGACCTTTGTTTTCCTGTCAGTCAGCTTTTATGATCAACCCACTAAAGGCTCTCTGCTAAATAGTCAATATTTACTGATTAACTTTGAACCTCTTTTTTTTCAGTGTAATTCATATGCAAAATACTGGACATGCTAACAACCCTGGAAATAACTACATTTATTCAATTACTCCCTGGGGTGTTTCATATAACTTATAATGAAGACAATAGGTTAAGTCCTGGAAATAATCAGAACTTAATGGTAGTGATCTGTCATAAGCAAAAGATACACAAATACTTTAATGGGTGGATCAGAAAGGCTGGCTGATATGTAAATAATGCAAAAATCAATGTAAGTTTATTGTAGGAAAATGCTGTTTTAGTAATATCTAATTGTTATTACATGTAGTTTTAAACTATACTATATTTGGAATACACACACTCAGTTTAATTGTAAAATATAACGATTCAGCACCTTGGACAGTTCTCATTTGGGTATCATATCAGTGGAAAAATACAGTCATGGAGCTCGATTCAATTGAGATTTCGGAAGTTATTGCTATTCAATGGGCGTCTTTTTGTGGGCTCCGAACGGGTTACGAGTTACAGCCCTTGAAAAAATTGCAATGGTTAAACCTGTAAGTTACAGTCTCCCGAAGCCTTTTATCTTTCACTTTCGCAAGAGTTACGATGGCTAAAATCGCAAATCGCTATTCAATTACTCAATTTCCCCAAGCCTGCAAATGTTTTCACACCCGTAAATGGCAAAAGAAGGAGAAAATCTGAGTGCTAGAGAGGACCTGTAAATGCAAATAAAAAACCAATACTGCACTGTAAATAACAGGGAAAGTGATGATAGACATTAGAATTAATTGCACAATAGTCTCAAGCCCGCAAATCAGCAGTATATAAGATTTACTTTTATATTTCATTTCGGGGTTAAATCAAATTTGGGTAGCAATGAGTTAATACATATTAGGCCACCCATATGGACTAGAACAGTATTGGCATTAATTTTCATAATTCTTTATTTTACGGGTTTGCGAGTCTGATCGCATATCAGACCTCCGAACCGAATTGATTGACATGTAACCTCCATGTCTTACTGCCATAATAATGACAATCTTATTTTCTATTGGCTGATTTGAAATGGGAGGTTATGGGCTCGCTTAAATGATCATGTTCCCGCCCTGAACTGCTACGAACCAGTGCATGGTTACGGAGTCTGTTTCAGGCCTGTAACTTCCGGGCTTGAGCAATTGAATAGCTCCCGATTCGGAGTTGAACGGGAACCCGCAACACACCTGCAGATATTCGGCCTATATCGATTGAGTTGCAGACTTACAATTGAATCAGGCCCATGGTTTCCAGTAGTTTGGTTTTGTATCCTTTTTTGTGGAATGCTTTACCTAGTAGGATAAATGTCTTAAGAAGCAGAATTTAAGTAAAGATCTGGAAAGTAAACCTGTTCCATCAGTGGAGAGCATGGAATATCTCTCCATGTTATGTGCTGCCTAGAAGCCATCCAGTAAAATAATACTGCTATTAGTGTGTTATGCAGCAAGAAAAAAAAATCAGGAGGGGCAACTTATCCCTGTTTAATAGTCAACAATAATTAGGAGGATTTGAAGATCACCTATAATCAGTGGCGTAGCTAGAGCTTTTGCCGAGAAATGGTCCTGAGCTTGAGCTGGGCACTGAGATTATCCAAAATCATCACCATCCAGGGGTTGTTCTGTAAACTGAAAGCAGGAGAGTTTAGGTGGAAAGTGGTCCCTCAACCCTGAGTCATGACATGCACATTTACTAATACAGTATATATAACTATATAGTTCAATATACAATTAATTTATTTCAATTATCGAGAAACATGTCTAAATTTTGTTTATGGCTTTAATGCATTGGTTTAGTCATATTGCTAAGTCTTATATCTCATTAGCCCTATGGTAAATGGTGGTATTTTTTAAATGAAGAATAAAAATAAATAAGGGTTTATTATACTGTACAGATATTAGATCAAAATTACCAAAAAACAGAGCCATTTCTTAAAATTGGTACTTACTTGTTATGGGTGATTTTTTTGTAATGTAACCTAAAGGAAGAGAAAGGCAATGGGATAATTTAAAAAAATGGCACAAAAAAGCCTTAATAGTTTTATTTAGTGCAATATTAAATATTGGTCATGAAAAGCTATCTACACAAAATATTAGCATCTCACTCAACATAATTTGTGCATAAAAGTAATTTAGAAACAGTAAACACAGAAAAAAAATATTTTGTGTGTGGAAGTATAAAACTTTTACTGTATTGCTAAAAAAAAACAATAAAAAGTAGCATTATGTGTGCAAACATAACTTTAAAAAAAACAGCACACATACATACAGTATATATATATATATATATATATATATATATATATATATATATAAATGTATATAATATTTTTTGGGTATACTCGCGTTGATTGAGTTGGGAATTTAATTTCATATTCAACAAGTGTTCTGATTCTACATTATCGCTCCCTGGAAAGATGAACTCCAAAATTATATATTCACACACCATTGTCTATTAATTATTATTTTCTATTCATGCAAAAAATAAATGATGTTTTAATTGTACACTTTCTATGCTCCACTATACTATGAAGTAAACTGTTAGTGCATGTAAATTCATATGTTGCTGAATCTAATGGTGCATACTCGAGAATAAAATTATTATTTTGCCATAATATAGTGTACTTCTTTAGCAATAAATATGCAAAATATAGTTCAAGCAAAGTTTAACATAAAGAAGTTGCTGTGATTAATGTTTATTGCATTTGTGTTCTGACATGGGTTTGCCCTTTATCTCAAGTACTTGTCTGTATTTTATAATTTCTTTAATTTATATTCTTCTTGAAAGGAGTTCAGCATTATTCTGCTGTCACAGACTGACTTTTGTGAATCCTTAACTATAAATTATTTTGAATAATCCTTTCACCTTTCAACTTGTAAATTATAAGATTTCTATCTACATACAATCTCATATTTCACAACATTAGTGACTTTGCTTTGTGTTGCATGGCTTTATGGCTTGCTATGCTGATATCAGACAGACAGCAAAATGCTCAGTTTTTTATCAGCTTGCAATGTTTCTTATAGGTTATCATTTGTAGAATTATTTTGTAAAAAATTAAATATAGATTTTTCTTTGTACTTCAACATTATAGATTTTTTTTTTGTTTAGATAAGTGACAAATCCAAATGAAATCAAATTTCATTCCAGGTTATAACACTACACAATGTGGAAAAAAACTAAGGGGTGAATACTTATGCAACATACTGTTACCTAGGCAGTTGTCCACAAGTACACACACCTTCACACTCTCTTTTCCCTCATGAATGCACATTTTCAATATATTTTCTCCAAATAAAATAAATACATTTATTTAAATAAAAAATACATGATAAATTAGTGCAAAGTAATGTGAAAATTCAATGACAGAGAATTACAGAGACAGAAGTAGGAGTGTCTGCATGTTTGCATTAGCGCAAACAATTCTTCACAGAGGAAATAGTTTTCAACGCCTTTTAAGTTCTCCTGCAACTGGTGTAGAGTGGGCCATCTAAGGTCTAAATTACATTGGTAGGGTAGAATTAACCATTACATGATTGTATCTACCTTGCAGGTTTAACAGGTGTGTTTACTCCATATTCACATTAACATTTTCCTATTGACAACTGATTTTATAATCCTACATTATGATCCTACATTATAATCCTTATATCTAATGGATACTGGAATTAAAATATTTACATAGTTACATAGTAATTTAGGATGAAAAAAAGACTTTAGTCTATCAAGTTCAAGCTTTTTAGATCTCCACTGATCTGCCATACACAGATTTATTTTTAATTGATCCAGAGGAAGGCAAACAGAAAAAAAAAACACATCTAGCTCACGACTTATTGGCTGTTCACATATTAAATGTTACAAAGGCCGTGTGATAATTAGTGACCAGGAACAGGCAGATTACCTAAATAGGTTCTTTTCTTCGGTAAACACAAGGGAGGTACCAGTGGTTGGGTAACTGCAACATAATGGGGCTACACTACCTTCACCAAATAACTGGTTAACGCAGGAAGAAATTCAAAAGAGGTTAAAAAAATAAATGTTAATAAAGCCCCGGGTCCTGATTGAATACATCCAAGGGTAATGAGGGAACTGGGCTCTGTAATAGCAAAACCATTATATCTAATTTTTCAAGATTCACTCATCACTGGGTCGCTACCAGATGACTGGAGAAAGGCAAAGGTGATGCCTATATTTAAGAAGGGAGCAAGAGCAAATCTGGGGTATTATAGACCAGTGAGTCTCACTTTGGTAGGGAAAGCTTTTAATAAGGGTTTATATACAAGAATATGTCTAATCAAACAGGATTATAAGTAGGAGCCAACATGGATTTATGAAGGATAGGTCATGTCAAACAAACCTAATTAGTTTTTATGAGGAGGTTAATAGGAACTTGGATCAAGGCAACTAGGTGGATGTAGTCTACTTGGATTTTGCAAAGGCTTTTGATACAGTTGCACATGGGAGACTATTGAGCAAAGTAAGGGATACAGGAACTGACATAAATATTTGCTTATGGATTGAGAGCTGGCTAAAAGACAGGAAGCAAAGGGTTGTGGTAAATGGAACATACTCGGATTGGACTAATGTGGTAAGTGGGGTTCCTCAGGGTTCAGAATTAGGTCCCATCCTTTTTAACATATGTATTAATGACTTGGAAGTGGGATTGGAGTGTGGTGTCTCCATTTTTTCTGATGACACAAAGTTGTGCAAGGTAATTCAATCAGAAAATGATGTACTTTCCCTCCAAAGGGATTTGCATAAATTATAGAAATGGACATCTAAGTGGCAGATGAGATTTAATATGAATAAATGTAAAGTTATGCATCTGGGAAGGAAAAATAGCCATGCAATTTATAATCTTAATGGAGCAAATCTAGGGTATCAGATATTAAAAGGGATTTGGGAGTAATTGTGGACAACAGCCTAGGTAACAGTGCTCAATGCCAGGCAGCATCTGCAAAGGCAAGTAAAACATTAGCATGTATTAAGAAGGGTATAGAAGCAAGGGAAGCAAATATAATTATCCCACTATAGAAATCCATAGTATGCCCTAATTTGGAATATGGAGTACAATTTTGGGCACCACTACATTAAAAGGAAATTTTAGAGCTGGAAAAAGTACAGAGAAGGGCAACAAAGCTAATAAAAGTGAATGGAGGGGCTAAGTTATGAAGAAAGACTAACCAAATTAAACTTATTTAATCTAGAAAAAAGGTGTCTAAGAGGGGATATGATTACCTCATATAAATATATCCAAGGTCAATACAAGGCTTTGTCAAGGGAACTTTTTGTGCCAGGAGGTTTTCAACTGACAAGGACACATCCTTTCAGATTAGAAGTAAAAAGATTTTGCCTTAAAGAAAGAAAAGGGTTATTCACAGTAAGGGTGGTTAATTTGTGGAATTCACTACCAAAGGAGGTGGTGACAGCGGATAACTTTAAAAAGGTATTGGATATATTTTTAAATAAAAAGGGCATTAAGGGTTATCCTGGATAAATTGAGTGAGAGTATTGATCCTGGGATGAATCCAATCACCAGTATCTGGGGTCAGGAAGGAATTTTATATATTTTTTCCCTGTTGAGACAGTTGGCAAAGTTTCACTGGTTTTTTTTCTGTTTGCCTTCCCTGGATCAATTAAAAATAAATGCATATTGCAGATCAGAGGAGATCTAAAAATGTTCAACTACATGGACTAAAGTCTTTTTCAACCTAAATTACTATGTAACTATGTAACTATATATATATATATATATATATATATATATATATATATATATATACACACAGTGCCTTGCAAAAGTATTCACCCCATTGGAGTTTTTCGTGTTTTGTTGCCTCACAACCTGGAATTAACATGGTTTGAGGATTTGCATCATTTCATTTACAGAACATGCCCACAACTTTTAAGGTGTTTTTTTATTTTATTGTGAAGCAAACAACAAATAGGACATAATAACAGAAAAAAGTCAATGTGCATAACTATTCACCCTCCCTAAAGTCAATACTTTTGTAGAACCACCTTTTGCGGCAATCACAGCTCCAAGTCGCTTTGGATAAGTCTCTATGAGCTTTCCACATCTTACTACTGGGATTTTTGCCCATTCCTCCTTGCAAAACTGCTCCAGCTCCTTCAAGTTGCTTTAGCAGTGTGTTTGGGGTCATTGTCCTGCTGGAAGGTGAACCTCCGTCCTAGCCTCAAATCACGCACTAGTACAGGTTTTGCTCAAATAAAACCCTGTATTTAGCACCATCCATCTTTTCCTCAACTCTGACCAGTTTCCCAGGCCTGGATGCTGAAAATCATCCCCACATCATGATGCTGCCACTACCATGTTTCACTGTGGGAATGGTGTTCTTTGGGTGATGTGATGTGTTGGGTTTTGCTCCATACATTTTGGGAGTCTCCCACATGCCATTTTGTTTTTTGCTGAAAGTAATGGCTTTCTTCTGGCCACTCTGCCATAAAGCCCAACTCTATGGAGCGTACGACTTATTGTTGTCCTATGTACAGATACTCCAGTCTCTGCTGTGGAACTCTGCAGCTCCTCCAGGGTTACCTTAGGTGTATTTGCTGCCTCTCTGATTAATGTCCTCCTTGCCCGGTCCGTTAATTTTGGTGGATGGCCGTCTCTTGGTAGGTCTGCTGTTGTGCCATGTTCTTTCCATTTGGTTATAATAGATTTGATGGTGCTCTTGGGGATCATCAAAGATTTAGATATTTTTCTATAACCTAACCCTGACTTGTACATCTCAACAACATTGTCCCTTACTTGTTTGGAGAGTTCCTTGGTCTTCATGGCAGTGTTTGGTTAGTGGTGCCTCTTGCATAGGTGTTGCAGCCTTTCAAAAATGGTGTGTATATGTAATGAGATGTCGCGAACATAAAATTTTCGGTTTGCGAACCGCGGACGCGAATTTCATCAAATGTACGCGAACGGGCGTACCGGGCGAACCGCCATAGACTTCAATAGGCAGGCGAATTTAAAAAACCACAGGGACTCTTTCTGGCCACAATAGTGATGGGAAAGTTGTTTCAAGGGGACTAACACCTGGACTGTGGCATGCCGGAGGGGGATCCATGGCAAAACTCCCACGGAAAATTACATAGTTGATGCAGAGTCTGGTTTTAAGCCATAAAGGGCATAAATCACCTAACATTCCTAAATTGTTTGGAATAACATGCTTTAAAACATCAGGTATGATGTTGTATCGATCAGGTAGTGTAAGGGTTACACCTGCTTCACAGTAATAGACCAATCTCCCCGTTTAATGCACCGCAAACAACCGCAAACAGTCCCTTTGCACAACCGCAAACTCCCCATTTGCACAAGGTTGGATACCAAGCTAGCCATGTCCCGTTCCTTGTCCTCACTGATGTCATTGAAGGTCTCTTCCTCCACCCAGCCACCAAGGGTCCCCAAAAGGTGACAACAAGCCCCCTGGGATGCCTGCTGTGTTTGGTCTTCCACCTCCTCAAAGCCACCTTCCTCCTCTGACTCCTCTTCTTCAGACTCCTCTCTCTGCGTTATTATAAGGTGTGTACTGTTAAGTAGTACTATTCCTATTGGTTTAATCCCTGTTACGTCCACTATTAGGGGACGTGAATATGGCATTGATTTTTGGAAGCGGGAGATGGAAAAAAGATGCTTGGTCGGTCCTCCCACTTCAAATTTGGGGCACTGCACGTGCAATCTAAGGTGCCACCAGATAGGAGTTGTGTGTTCAGTTGTACTATTTATTCCTATCGGATTCAATAAATCCAATAAACCTGGCCCATTACTAGCCAGGAAACTACAAACCAAAACAACACAAAATAGGATACTTCAAATTAAGACCTCGAAGGGAGATAATACAACGAACCCAAATAAGATCCAGAAGATTTTTACAAAACTTTACAATACCCTTTATACGGCAACAAAACACATAGATCTACACAAAATGAGGGGATTTCTTAATTCCTGTGATCTCCCCTTAATAGAAGAAAATGACTTAGAGACTTTAAATGCCAAAGTGAACCTAGAGGAAGGGAGAAAAGCAGTCCAGAACCTCAAACATGGTAAGTCACCAGGCCCAGACGGGTACACCAATTTATAATATAAACAATTTATAGACATATTTGGCCTGCACTTGGTCACTCTAACAGAGTTCTAGAAGGCAAGCAAACACCAGCAGAGCTGAACAGGACACTCTATTTCCTAAGGAGGGTCGAGATGCCTTAGAACCAAAAAACTACAGGCCAATATCATTACTAAACTGTGATACAAAGATCCTGTCAAAAATAATAGCGGATAGAATGTCATCCTTTTTGCCTAAGTTAATACATAATGACCAAGTAGGCTTTGTCTCCCACAAGCAAGCGGGAGACAACATTAGAAAAGTCATGAACCTACTATACCACACCAAAGCCTCTAAAATTCAAGCCTGTCTTATGGCCTTTGACATTGAAAAGGCGTTTGATTCCCTGGAGTGGACTTACCTGTACTCCAGCTTGAAAAATTTGGTATTAAAGGCCATTTCATAAATCTCATACACTCATTATACAAATCATCCAGGGCAAGGTTACAGATTCCGGGAGATGAGAGATCCTTAATTGAAATAAAAAGAGGAACAAGACAGTGGTGCCCCCTTTCTCCCCTTCTATTCACAATGGCAGTAGAACCCCTGGCTCAGACAATTAGGGCCAACGCTGGGATCACAGGCATAAAAATAGGCCATCACCATTTCAAAACTTGTCTATTTGCAGACGACCTGCTGTGTATGCTCTCAAACCCTACCCAATCGGTCCCAGAGTTGATTCAAACTATGGAGGAGTTTGGTCAGTTTTCTGGCCTTAAACTGAACATAGAGAAGACAGAAGCACTAGCGATTGACTTAACAGCAGTAGAGAAGCAGGGTCTCCAAGAGAAGTTTAATATTATGTGGGATAAGAACCACATAAACTACCTGGGAATCCGACTAACCCCTAAGCTAGAGGACTTGTACAAAGCCAACCACTCCAAACTTTATAAAACAATAATTAGTGACCTGAGTAAATGGACAAAGCATAGGTTATCATGGCTAGGAGAATAAATCCGTTAAAAATGAATGTCCTTCCTAGGTTGCTCTACATATTTCGAAAACTCCCGATCCCGATTAAATAAAAAGAATTAGAAAATATTCGAAGGAAAATATTTCAGTTTATATGGAACTACTCTCCCTCACGTCATACAAATACTCGTTAACGGCCTTTTCTTGTTGGAGCAGGCGGTCGGACATTAGGAGTGTTGAATTCCAACGTGTCGGGCTGTCGAAAATCAAGCGTCTCACTGGCATGTTGTTACGCCGCTGGATATCTGTAAAGTGCGCCATGGCTGTGTAGGAACGCCTGAAATGGCCACACACCTTCCTGGCCTGCTTCAGGACGTCCTGTAAGCCTTGGTGCTTATTCACAAAGCGTTGTACAATCAGATTACACACATGTGCCATGCACGGCACATGTGTCAACTTGCCCAAATTCAATGCCGCCAACAAATTTCTTCCATTGTCACAAACCACTTTGCCGATCTCCAGTTGGTGCGGAGTCAGCCACTGATCCACCTGTGCATTCAGGGCGGACAGGAGTGCTGGTCCGGTGTGACTCTCTGCTTTCAGGGAAGTCAACCGCAAGACGGCGTGACACTGCCGTATCCGGGATGTGGAATAGTTCCTGTGGAGCTAGGGGGGGGGTGCCGTTGATGTAAAGCAAGACATAGCAGCAGCAGAAGAGGACTCAGCCGAGGAGGTATGGAAGAGGATGGAGTAGGAGGAGTAGAGGTGGCAGCAGGCCTGCCTGCAAGTCGTGGTGGTGTCACCAACTCCTCTGCAGAGCCACGTATTCCATGCTTCGCAGCCGTCACCAGGTTTACCCAATGCGCAGTGTAGGTGATATACCTGCCCTGACCATGCTTTGCAGACCAGGTATCAGTGGTCAGATGGACCCTTGCCCAACACTGTGTGCCAGAGATGCCATTACTTCCTTTTGTACAATCGAGTACAGGTTGGGGATTTCCTTTTGTGCAAAGAAATTTCGTCCGGGTACCTTCCACTGAGGTGTTCCAATAGCTACAAATTTTTTGAACGCCTCAGACTCCACCAGCTTGTATGGTAAAAGCTGGCGGGCTAAGAGTTCAGACAAGCCAGCTGTCTGTTGCCGGGCAAGGGGGTGACTTTTTGACATTGGCTTCTTACGCTCAAACATGTCCTTGACAGACACCTGACTGTGGGCAGATGAGCAGGGACTGCTCAGGGCGAGACACGGAGTGGCGGATGGTTGAGAGGGGGCAAGCAGGGCAGCAGTGGTTGACGTGGCTGAAGATGCTGGACCAGGAGGAGGATGGCAGCTTTGACTTTGTGTGCTGCTTGTACTCATGTGTTCATCCCATAGGCGTTTCGGAAAGAAGTTGTACCTAGGTGGGTGTTGGACTTCCCACGACTCAGTTTCTTTTCGCACAGGTTGCAAATGGCATCGCTGTTGTCACAGGCAGACACACAAAAAAATTGCCACACTGCTGAGCTCTGCAATGACGGCATTCTGGTGGTGGCAACAGCATGCGTTGACTGGCGTGCTGTCTGGCTGACCCCGGGTGCCGATGCATGCTGTCTGACTGTGCCACTAGCTACTTGTGATGACCTCCCCCTGCTTCCAACTCGTCTCCTCCTCCTCTCTGTCTCCCCATCTGAACTTTCCTCCTGTTCTTCTTCTCTTATAGCGGGCACCCACGTGACATACACGGACGCATCGTCATCATCAACCGCTTCACTTGTATCTGACAACTCAACAAAGGAAGCAGCACCGGGTACAACATCATCATCATCAGACCGTATGTCCATGTGTGTAATGCTGCCTGACTGGGACATATCCCTGTTATCTACATCCTCTGGCACTAATGTTTGCGCATCACTCATTTCTTCCAACGGATGTGTAAATAACTCTGCTGACGGATCAAGTGAAGTGGCTGCGGTGCTAGTGTTGCTGGTGGCGGCAGGCGGGCGAGTGGTAACTGGAGAGGTGCCCGAAGCTAAGCTGGAGGAGGATGGTGCATCTAGGTTCCGAGCGGAAGCTGTAGAAGATTGGGTGTCCTGTGTTAGCCAGTCAACCATGTCCTCAGAACTTTTCAAGTTCAGGGTACGTGGCCTCTGAAAACTGGGCATTATTCTAGGGCCAAAGGGAATCACAGCACCACGACCACGACGGCCCCTGCGGGGTGGTCTGCCTCTGCCCGTCATTTTTTTTCCGATTAGTGGTACTATGCGTGCAAGCTACTGTGACACCAGATATGAGTGGCACTGTGCACTGGCAAAAGTTGGCACAGTAGATGCAATAGACCTCACACACACGCCTGTAGGCAGGCAACTGAAATTCAATCGATTACAGTCAAAAAAGTGTTGTTTTATTTCACTGAGCACAATATAAGCTGTGAGCCTGACACAGGCAGGCAACGGAAATTAGATTAAAGGAAAAAAGGGTTGTTTTTTTTCATTGTATGGTACACCAACTATGACTGGTGAAATAGAGCAGAATATTAGCTGTGAGCCTGACACAGGCAGGCAACTGAAATTAGATTACAGGAAAAAATTGGTTGTTTTCAATGTATGGTACACCACCAGGTATGAGTAGTGAAAATGAGCACAATATAAGCTGTTATGTGTTAGCCTGTCACACACTCACGCTGGCAGGCAGGCATTTGCAATTAGATTACACAGAAAAAAATAATAAAATAAAATAAATGATGTTCTAGCCCTAAAAAGGGCTTTTTGGGTTGCTGTCCTTGCAGCAGATATCAGATGAGTCCTTCAGGTCTGTAGTGGAAGCTAAATACACAGCCTGGCTATCTATTTCCCTATTAAATCTCCAGCAGCTACACTATCTGTCCTCTCACAATGAATGCAGCTTCAGAATGATTCTAAAATGGATGCTGTCCTTCAGATGGAAGGCTCTGGAAGAGAGTGTATGCTGCTGATTGGCTGGAATGTGTCTGCTGAATGTGAGGTGCAGGGTCAAAGTTTCCTCAATGATAAAGAATAGGGGGCGGACCGAAAAGCGCATGTGTCCGCTGTCCGCTGCGAGCGCGAAAAAGCCAAAATCATCGCGAATAGTCCGCGGGCGAACTGTCCGGGACATCTTTAGTAATGACAGATTATGTGACACTTAGATTGCACACAGGTGGACATAATTTCCCTAATTATGTGACTTCTGAAGGTAATTGGTTGCAGCAGAGCTTTTTATGGGCTTCATAACAAAGGGGGTGTATACATGCACACATGCCAATTTTCTGTTTTCTATTTCCAAAAAATAGTTTTTTGTATATATTTTTCCCATTTCACTTCACCAACTTAGACTATTGTGTTCTGATCCATCACATAAAATTCAGATTAACAAAACATTGAACTTAAGGCTGCAATGTAACAAAATAGGTAATACGTCAAGGGGGGTGAATAATTTTGCAAGGCACTGTATATAGGTAATCATATCCCCCCTTAGATGCCTTTTTTTTCTAAAGAAAAGAAGTTAAATTTGATTAATCTTTCTTTATAAATTAGCCCCTCCATTCCCCTTATTAGTTTTGTTGTCTTTCTCTAAAATATCATTTTTATGAAGTGGTGCCCAAAATTGTACTCCATGTTCCAAATGAGGGCATACTAGGGATTTGTATGGTAGCATAATTATATTTGCTTCCGTGGCTTCTATACCCTTCTTAAAACATGCTACTATTGTACTTGTCTTTGCAGATGCTGCTTGGCTTTGATCACTGTTAC
The DNA here is from genome assembly GCA_027410445.1 of Discoglossus pictus. Classification (NCBI taxonomy): domain Eukaryota; kingdom Metazoa; phylum Chordata; class Amphibia; order Anura; family Alytidae; genus Discoglossus; species Discoglossus pictus. The sequence continues at coordinate 99,876,557 of CM050171.1, read as the reverse complement.
CTAGGTGGTTGTCCACAAGCACTCCCAAATCCCTTTCAATATCCAATATCCTGAGATTTACTCCATTAAGATTATAAATTGCTTGGCTATTTTTCCTTACTTAATGCAAACCTCTACATTTTCTTGTATTAAATCTCATCTGCCATTTAGTCACCCATTTCTCTAATTTTTGCAAATCCCTTTGGAGGGAAAGTATATCCTTTTCTGATTTAATTACCTTGCACAACTTAGTGTCATTAGCACAACACTCCATAGCATGACATGACAGAGATGTGCTCATGTAATTTCCAGGACTACTGCAATTTGGGAAAAATGTTCTATGTAAGTAATAAGCATACAATCATATTTAGAAACAATCTTTCATTTTAGCAGACTGTGCTTGACCTGGGTGATTCCATTTGTTTTATCCTCATGCTTCATATTGGCTTAGAGCCTGAGAAACTGTGTTCTACTAGTTTTTATTATATGTTCTGGAGTAAAGGATGGGGAAAGAGGGGCATTTGTTAGCATCTTCCCCATCTCCCCACATGCTCAACTGAAGGCAGAAGAACCCCTGTTCTTAGACTTTTTGCACAACCTACTCATGCTTTGAAAAAGAACATGTGACATTTTCCTAATCAACAGTGTCCCTTTAAGCACCCCATGTTTCTATCTAGTTTACTTTTTTCACTTATTGGCAAAACTGACCTAGGATGCAGAGGTTTCTTTATCAGATGTTAAAGCACATTATTTGTAAAAAGAATAGATTGGTCCATGAGTAAGTCATGTATCTCCAAAACTTCTACAAAGAAATCATCATTGTTAAACAATAAAAAAATGTCAACAGCACAAACCCCACAGCGGTTTTAGTTCCACTAAATGCTAGAAGCATTGTTTGATGTGTAAAAAACATAAACACAAGAAGATTAATGGACACATTTCCACAAAAGGTAAAATATTAAATAGTACAACATAGAGTCACAATCTTAACTACTAGTAATTTTTTTCAGGTTAGATTTTAACTAATAATTTGAAATATTACCCTACATTCTCAAATCACCTAAATGCAGGGTTTTATGTTGTAATTCTTCATCCCATGTTAAGCAGTTAATGGAGTAGCATTCAATTGTAAAGGCTGTATAATACCCAAGCAATTATCAGTAATCTTAGTATTTAGAGAAAAAAAGGTTATAAAAGCAGAAAATAATCTGAGTATATATTTGTGGTTCTGTTACTGGTAGACAAAAGTCACATTTTGCATGCAAGAGCATTATACTTTGTTAAGTTCCTATATCAGTACATCATTTATTCAGTCTAATTCAGTAACAGGCAATCACAAATTGATGTCAACTCAACAGCAGCAATCAGCATTAGAAAATAAACTTTAATAATGTCACTGTGGAAAGCACTTGTTTAAGATAGAATTACCATTTATATGTAGATTATCTGATGGAAATACATCAAAATGGAAAACAGTAAGAAATCAGTTGATTGATTTTATTCTGGATTTACACAGTAAAATCAAAATGCTAATAAATGCATACATGACATGAAATTCTGTAATCGGTGTACATGTCTGGCGTATTAGTATTTATTGTTAGCTGAAACAAAGTCTTATCTATCTATCTATCTATCTATCAATCTATCCATTTATCTATCTATCTATCTATCTATCTATCTATCAATCTATCCATTTATCTATCTATCTATCTATCTATCTATGTATCTGACTGTCTATATATTTACCCACCCTTTTCAAGAGCCGCAATTTGTCATATTGAGACTCCATAGAACAATTATGTGGCAGCCAAAATCTAAAATACTTCTATCATTATTTAGTTCATTCACTTAGGTCCCCATCCCAGTGCTAATAATGATTGTTGCTCAACCAATCATAGGTCTTATCCCAGTGTTTTATTTCTCCCTGAACTCTAGCTGAACACTGGCAACATGGGTCTCTGATTAGAAAAAAGATATCTGGCTATGAGTGGAGCAACCATTTGTTCATAATTTCCTTGTGGGCTTGCATTCTGTGCACATTGGTTTCTCTATTAGATTGTAGATGCTTTTGCATATCTAAAAAATGATTTAGTATTATACTCTCTAGTACAATGTAGTCAAGTTCTACTGCTCTTTATAAAATAAAGACACTCCAAAATGTATTTCAGGTTTGCTGTACACATATTGGATGCAGATGTAAAATGCAATAAATTTAAAATTTAGGTCCTACAGCTTTTTAGTAATTTGGACTTATTATTCATTTATTGTTGTATATAATATTTCCATGTGCAAACATTAAAGAAAGATCAACTGACATACAGTGATGTATTTATGCACAGCTCAACTTGGCACAGATGTGTGGAGATACATTTTTAGGGGCAGCAGGCAGACAAGGAAAGTAGACATTTTTAAAAAAATTGCATAAAATAGAACAGAGAAGCAACTAACATGAATTAAAAGTGGAACAGAAGACAGAATAGGTAGAAAAAGAGCAAAAGAGAAGATAGAGAGAGAAGATGAGAAGCAAATCAGATATTGATGGGTGTACATCTAGGACTCACACATACACAAAATCAATGGCTTTATGTTAAATTACTCCTTTTTTATATATGTAAAATTACACTATTTTCAGAGAAATAGGTAGCAGTTGGAAAATATGATCCAACAACAAGCAAAGGGCAAATATGTTATGCCACAGCCTCCAGGTTAAAATGAAGAAAAATGTATATGACTTCCAATCTTGCAATGTAGAAACCCTTTTTATTAAATCTTTGTGAGAATTTTTCTCTAACTTCTACACTAATGTAAATCTTTCACTCCCCCCAGATAAGAGCATTCATCCCACAGTGGTAAACACTGCCTTAGAAGCAACAGATTTATGTGCAGGGAGTAGCCAAACAAAGCTTTATGGATGAGACAGGGCTCTAGGAGCAATAGGAAATGCAAGCGTAGCAAAGCTTATAATGATTGGGAAGAGCCGTAACTACTGCATAAAATTAGGCTGCAGGAAGAAAACAGAGAAATATATAAAGAAATTGTTTTGTAATGAAAAATATATTTTGATATTAAAAATATGTGACAATTGTATTTATAGCTTCAATTAGCAAAATGTGTTTATTTTGTGTTAAAATATGATATAGTTAGAGACAATGTATCAGAGCATTTGTTCCTAGGCAACGTGATTTTGTGACGTGTGTTAACCCCTTGAGTACTCTACCTGGTTGTTTGTTACCCAGGATTTTGTATCATAAAACGGGCTTAATACTAACATAAAGAGATTATCCATTTTAAATTGGTTACTATAATACAACAATTGCCAAAATGAGGATTTAAAGCTTAGCTATTTTCCCTTCTTTTAATACTTTATTTGGGTACATCTGAAGAAGATGGTATAAACTATCTTAAACTACCTTAAAAGGCAGGTGACACTATGTCAGACATGTCCCTTTGTGGGAGGAGACCCGTTTGCCCCTTTAAGAAAGCTCCTGAGCTAAACCTGTCAGTAGAAAAACCTCTATATGGATAGGCAAATGGATTCTTGCTAACATGTAGAATTCAATCCTTTATACAAGGATCAGACATGAGCTCAGTCTGACCTTGAGTATGGATGTTTTTTAGATACCTTCACTAGTAATTTAAACAGGGTATTTGAACCCTTAAACTCCATTATTCACAATAATACTATTAAATCGCTGTTAGTGTGTTTTGGGTGGGAGAAAAGCTATCATTGTGGACTGTCTAATTCGTGGATTATGGGGAGGGCAGTACCAGTACTTGAAAGTTCAGGGCATGATCATGATCAATTAAGCATTTAGAAACAGCCATTAGTAAATGAGACCATCATCACGACATCAGTAAAACATGGAGGTTAAACGTCAATCAGTTAGACATTAGATGCGATCGGACTAACAATCCGGCAATGTTGAAAATAATAAAAATGAATGACGATACTGTTCTAGTTCATGTGGGTGGCCTGATGTGTGTTTAACCCCCTTGCGAGTCCTACCTGCTACTCATAGGATTTTATTCCACATTTGACATTTATGGGTGTGAAAACATTTGCCGGCTTGAGTAATTGTAGCAATCGAATAGCGATTTGCGATTGTAACATTTGTAGGCTTGAAAGATCAAAGGCTTAGATAGGTCGGAGTTACAATTTTGACAACCGCAGGGATTTTTATCCTGTAACTCTCATAGGATTTTATTCCACATTTGACATTTATGGGTGGGAAAACATTTGCAGGCTTGAGTAATTGTAGCAATCGAATAGCGATTTGCGATTGTAACATTTGCGGGGTTGAAAGATCAAAGGCTTAGATAGGTCGGAGTTACGATTTTGACAACTGCAGGGATTTTCATCCTGTAACCCTCAAATCGTTTGGAGGTAGCAAAAAGACACCAATTGAATAGCAAATTAGTTTACAGACTACATTATGGGCTCCAGTAACTAACAATTGCTCAATTGAATAGGGGCCCAAGTATCTACAGCCTTCACCAGTAACATTATTATGTTACTTTGGGCCATATTCTATTAGCTACTTGCAAATGCCTTGAAAAAAAATTTTTTTATATGCATTCTATTGACTTAAGAATTCATTAGTGCCAATAAATAATATTTGCCGAATATGTAGCAATATTAAGAGTGATTTTAAGTGTGTATAAATTTACAAATTGGGCAATTGAATCGGGCCCTTTGTACGTAACAGAAGACACTAATTATTTAATCTTCTCCCTACTCTTGGAGGTCATTCAAGCCTGTAGGACTTTGGACAGAAATTAAACATGAAATAAAGTATTGGATTTTGGCGATGTGTAAGCTTGAGAATGTTGTGCTTTTAATCCACCCAAATTGTTCCCCATCATTTACAGTGCTGTTTTGAATTTAATTTTCCATTTACAGTGCTCCGAGTTTGCGGGCTTGAAACACGAGTAACGACCTTGCGGCCGCGATCATGTTCAAGCCCACGAATGCATACTGACGATAGCATGGTTTGCGATCAGCAGGAAGGAGGGCTGACTTGTGTGCTTGGCCAATTAAATAGCAGCGTAAACGTAGGGCAACGCAAGGACGTAACCCAATCGCAGTAAATCGCTTTTGCGATTGAGTTACGGCCCCTAATTGAATGAGGCCCTTAGTTAGTAACACCATAATGTATCTGCTACTTAGCATGCATAACAATTATTCACTATTGTACATGTAAAGATCTTTAGCATTGTGTTGTTTATTACATTTTTGTAATGCATAAACTGATATTAGTTTATAGGGATAGTCACAATTGCAACGTTTAAACATATTTAGTACTTTGCTGTATAGCTTCAAATTAGATTAGATCTGTATTGATTAATATTAGCTTATTTCACACATAGACACCCATGCAGATTTAAACATTACCTCAGAAAGAAGATGTTCAATAACTGTGGAACTTGTAGTGCAGTTGTGACAGAGAAGGAGTTGTATACATATTTTTTACAACGAAGAAGAGCATGCCCAGTTGAAAAAATGGTAATAAGTGCCAGAGATATTTAGCCTTTAAATGTAATAGTGACTATTACTATTTTTTGACGATTTGCGATTGAGTTACGGCCCCTAATTGAATGAGGCTCTTAGTTAGTAACACCGTAATATATCTGCTATTTAGCATGCATAACAATTATTCACTATTGCACATGTAAACATATTTAGCATTGTGTTGTTTATTACATTTTTATAATGCATAAGCTGATTACTATTTTTCGACTGGGCATACTCTTCTTCTATGTTACCCCGCTACTAATCTTATTAGTTTCTGTTGATAAATGCATTAACTCAGATAGTGGATCCATCAGTTAATTTATATATATAATAACTATAACTTTTAATTACATTTTAATGTATTTCCACTTAATACTTAATAACAACCAGATGAAATCATGTTGAATAATTGTATATTTTGAATAGCTTTGAATCGTGCTACCAATTTCTTCTCTAACTTGACATGCCTCCAGGTGGGTATCTCAATCTCTAAATTTTGTCTAATGGGTTGTAGAAACTGGTTGTGATATTAAAGCAAGCAATCTTTTGCCGATGTTTGAATGTCTTATGTTGTTAATAGGATATATTCTGTATTCATGTCTAGTTTCTCCTGACATTTCTAAAGATGGAAAATTGAGATGCCATTTATACATAGTTGTTGTTACTAATGATATCATCATTATCTCCAACTTTAAGCATCACAAATCTCTCCACATTCCTGTGCTGCATTTGGCCCTAAGAGACAGGTATGTCTGCATACATTACTCAAACTTCAGGGAAAATATATAGTCACACTACACAACTGCTTTACTATCCCATTTTAATAATCCAAAACAGTATATATATTCATTGGGACTGGTGCTTATGTATAAGATATAACATGAAAGAAAAGGAAAAGAAAAGCATACATTGGCCTCTATTCAATTGAGCAAATTAGTGTTACCAGAGCGCTTAATGGAGCCTGTAAAATAGTTTGCTGTTTAATTGACATCTTTTAGCTAAACGCAATCGGTTTGCGTGTTAGAAGCTCCAAATCCCTGCAGTTGTCAAAATTGTTACTGCGACCCATCTAAGCCTTTGATCTTTCAAGCCTGTAAATGTTACAATCGCAAATCGCTATTCAATGGCTCCAATTCCTCAAGCCTGCAATTTCCTTCAAACCTGTAAATGGCAAATGTAGCTAAAAATCCTACGAGTACTAGAGAGGACTCGCAAGGGGGTTAAACACCTGTTCGTAGCAATGTAAAAGCAAATAAAAAATAAATACTGCATTTTTAAATATGGGAAATGCGATGTGAGACAGTCTAAAGCTCACAAATCTGCCATAAATTAATTATTTTGCATTTTATTTCTGTTTTAAAAATCTCAGTAATCAAGGAGTTAATACATATCAGGCCACTCACATGGACTAGAACAGTATTGTCATTATTTTTTATTATTTTGTACTTTGTCGGATTACAAGTCCTATCGCATATCAGACGTCTAAACGCAAATTTATTGTGGTTTAGCCTCCATGTTTTACTGACGTCATGATGATGGTCTCATTTACTATTGGCTGTTTCTAAATTGGTGGTTACGGCCTTGCTTATTTGATCATGATAATGGTCTGAAATGCTACTTACGGGTTCATGGTTTACGGTTTAGGCTTTTGGCCATGTATCTGTGGGCTTGTTCAATTGAATCGACCTGTAACTGTTCATACAGCGCGTAAGTATGCTTGCAAATTGCAACAGTTACAGAATGAAGGCCATATAGTAGCACTCTGGTGTACAGTCTCAAAATCCAAGAAAAGAAGGGAAAATAATTTAAAATGCAACATTTATTACATCTTCTAAAATTGGATTAAACCCTGTTAAAATAAATTTGGCTAATTCACAAGATAGTTTGAGAGTCATTTATAACCTTATAATATTCATTTAGTATTCCATTATATTATACAATGTTGCTAGCTTCATTTCAATTATTAGAAATCCCTCCCTGTAAGGGATCTTTCAAACTAAGGTCCTAGTAAATGATAGAGGTAGATTTTACCGTAATGACTGATAATAATGTTTCATAATGGGAATCAAATCTTATTGCCTCTACCTTGCTCATTGACGCAATATTAACATAATTAACAGATATTAATATACATATAAATATGTTATCAACCCTCACCTTTATATGAGGGTATAAATCAGTATAATTGTAACGGCTACCCCGGTAGTGAGAGGTTACCAGCCGTTGGAGACGTCCTTTTCCCTGGCAAGCTGCTGTGTAAAAGTGAAGTTGGTATAATCCCATCCAAGAGTTCCAGAGGGAAAGTCAGGTTCAGCATTAAATATCCATATAGAAGCACTGCGCAGTCTCAGAAGCCCAGACCACCCATATTGGACGACACTTTCTTGGGAGTCAAAGAATACTGTGTCTTTATTTTGTTATATGCAGAAATATTTATACATCTCTTTGGCCACAGGTAATACACATGCCCATATTTGGCCACACAATACACATAGAGAGACAATAGGTGTGGTCACACCTCCCAGGGACTAGCCGGCTACTTTGATTCAATAACAGACATTGATAAGATAATGCTTCTCTTTGTTCCATCTTTCACAATGTGAACACTTTACACAATAGGGCTCTCCTGCCTCTAGGAGACCCTAATAGGATTATGTATTATGCTAGGTGTCTGCAATAGTCTGAGCTAATATCCTGCAGAGCATAAACCAACATTTCTACAGTATAGCAATGTGATCATATTTTAACCATAATAATTAAATAACCATAACACAGGGTAAAACATTGATGGGTTCCGTTGCACACCTCCCCCGTGACCATAAGCCGGCATACACGGCCTGATCCCAACGGATCGGCCTGGGGATGTCCGGACAAAACTATTTGATGGTCACTTCTACAGTTTGACAACCCATCAGCATTACTGCAATTCACATTTCCTCACATTTCAAGAACAAAACAAAGGCACACTTCATACAGCATTCACAGCAATAAACATTTCAAGGAGAGGGAAAATACATTTTACAAACAGGTTTCAGACAATTAAATAATGTGGCAGAAAAGCATCAGCCTTCCAAATGAACTGAAGTCCTTTAGCAAAACCGTCCCAAGTTGCAGAGTACATTCCTCCCCCAGCTCGTGGTCGGGCCCCTATTGTACAGGGCCCACTGTTCTCCCCCTGTACACCCACCCAAAAAAATCCAGGATCCCATCCCAACAGTCCAGGATCCCAGTGTCCAAAAGGTGGGCCACAATCTCTGTCCCATAGAAACCCCTTTCCATATAAAACGTTCCCGCTCATCCCCTCTATCGTCGGCTAATGCTCGGTACTTTTGGAGGGTGGGGTCCTGTCTAGTTTACCTCCCAAGCTCTTCAGGGGTGTCCCACGCTATGGGTCTCTCTGTGGCGTTAGTGCTAAGTGTCTGCTTGTGGCTTACCTGGGTCTCCCGACCTGTTGTAGGATTGCCCTCGGTACGGGTCTGTGAGCGGGTGGTCATAGGACAAGCAGCAGCAGTCGTGGGTAAAAAGGCTGAGGCTAGAGGGCCAATATCGTTGCCCAGCACGACCTCAGCAGGTAAATTGTCCATGATGCCTACTGTGGTCTTTCCCGACCCGACTCCACAATCCAAGTGTACCCGGGCGGTGGGTAAGCGAAAAACAGCCCCCCCTGCGACACGAACAGCAACGGTACGATTAGATACATGTTCTGGTTTCACGAGATGTTTCTGCACCAAAGTGATGGTAGCCCCAGTGTCTCTTAAGCCTTGTGCTACCTGTCCATTCACACGCACCTCTTGGCAGTGATGCTGGCGGTTATCCGGGGAGGCAGCCTGTACGGGGTTGGCCTCATACAAGATTCCCAAACACTCCTCAGGGCTCCCTTTGATTTTCAGGCAGTGAGCAGCAGAGGGATGTGATGGCGGGGTGTCTGTGTGGGGTGTTGTGCGCCTCCATGTGTTATTGGCTGATCTCAAAGGGCAATAGCGGGCAATATGCCCTGTGTTGCTACAGCGATGGCACGTCATTTTGTAAGAATCCCGGGGTTGGTGGTTAGACCCCTGAGGGCGTGGAGGTCCTGGGGGTACTGGGGCCCGAAATTCTGTGCGTGTAGCGGGCATTGAGGTGCGTGGCTCTGCTCTAGAGGTTGGTCGTGTGGACCCTTGGCTCACCTTTCTGGACTCTGCGTATTCGTCCGCTAGCCGTGCTGCCTCGATTAAGTTAGCAGGGTGACGATCTCTCACCCAATCCTGTATGTCTGCCGCCAGATCTTGGAAGAAATGTTCCATCAGGAATAGCTGTAGTACTTCCTCTCCTGTGTTGGCATTGCACCCTCGCACCCAATGTGATGCCACTCTTTGTATCTTGCTGGCCCATTCCATGTGGGAGTCTGCATCCTTCTTTTTAGACTCCCTGAAGCGACGGCGATATGTTTCCGGGGTGACGGCATATCTGGTGAGCAGTGCAGCCTTCACCCGGCGATACTGCGCAATATCTTCCTCGGTAAGCGCCCGAAAAGCCTCTTGATAGCTTTCCAGCCAAAATAGTGACCCATTGGTCTGGTGGTATTTGGTGTAGTGAGCACTGCCTCTCGAAGTCAGCCAAATATCCATCAATTTCTTCCTCACTTTCCACAAACGCTTTGAAGGCAGTGAAGGGTATTTTCTGCCCTGTAGCAGCGGGTGGGGGAGTATGAACTGTATGTGCCAGGGGTTGTCTAGCTCTTGCCAGTTCAAGTTCGTGCCCCTCCTATTTTGTATCTCCGTTCTCGCGTCCTGGAACAGCTGATCTATTAGCTCCACGGATGTTGCTGGGTACATGGATAATCTCCGCTGAACCAGGTTTGTAATTTCCTTCTCCTCGCTGACAGGGGTAGGTTGGTCCACGACCTCCATGGATCGATCCATCTCGTCCATCTCCAGTAGGTCAGCTATCAGCTCTCTCCGTGGTCGGTTGTTGGCACTCCTTCCTCTGGTTTCCAAGAAATCCTTTAGTGTGGGTCTTTTCAGTTTAGCGTACTGGGATTCCATTCAGCACTTGCGTTGGGGATGAAAAGGACCATCCCACCGCTGCCAACCAATGTAACGGCTACCCCGGTAGTGAGAGGGTACCAGCCGTTGGAGACGTCCTTTTCCCTGGCAAGCTGCTGTGTAAAAGTGAAGTTGGTATAATCCCATCCAAGAGTTCCAGAGGGAAAGTCAGGTTCAGCATTAAATATCCATATAGAAGCACTGCGCAGTCTCAGAAGCCCAGACCACCCATATTGGACGACACTTTCTTGGGAGTCAAAGAATACTGTGTCTTTATTTTGTTATATGCAGAAATATTTAGACATCTCTTTGGCCACAGGTAATACACATGCCCATATTTGGCCACACAATACACATAGAGAGACAATAGGTGTGGTCACACCTCCCAGGGACTAGCCGGCTACTTTGATTCAATAACAGACATTGATAAGATAATGCTTCTCTTTGTTCCATCTTTCACAATGTGAACACTTTACACAATAGGGCTCTCCTGCCTCTAGGAGACCCTAATAGGATTATGTATTATGCTAGGTGTCTGCAATAATACTCAAAAAATGATCTTTGTTTATTTTTTAGGCCTAGGTGTTATTACTTAAGTGCGTACCAAAATATTGTCCTGTGGATTCTATTTAGGAATCCTTGAACAACCAACCAAGGTTGTACAGAAACACCTTTTATGCAGCCTTTATTTTAATTATTATTGCCACATACTAATTTAAAAAAATTCAATCTTTATTTGTACATTTAAAATGTTGTTAAAAATGCAACGATTAAAAAAATCATGTTAAACCCAAGGTGTTTAATCTTTTGGGTTTTTTGACGTCCAGCAAATTATTAGAGGTTTATTAAAGTTTTATTTTTGTTATTATTATATTCTTTGCTTTGATCACAGCTTTTTTATTTAATTACTTTATTATGCTCAAGTCAATAAAAGATTTGGTTTTTAAATTCAATTGTATTTGTGTAATTTTGGTTATGTTTCCTTAGTCAAATCCTTATCAGGTACCCTGGATTTTAATTTACATAAGATTACATTATTTACATAAGATTAAGATAAGGTTTTATAATCCTTTTGTCTGTTGTATAGTTTTGTTTATTCATACAGCACTTCTCTGGAGTATATGTTTTAAGTCCCTTTGCATTTCTTTTGTGTTAATCTTTTATCCTGTTGATTTATGTTAATTCAGAGTTCTATTACTTAAAGTGCATTATAATTCAAGTTGTGTTATTCAAAAATTCTTATCTTTAAAGTGCTTGTGCTATTTGACTTAGTGCTTATTTCCTCTTATATTACCCTTTTACCTCGTGACTGTTAGTCTATCACAGTCACTACTTTACCTTATTCATTTATAGTGCTAATGCTGTGCTATTTTTTAAAAATGTATACACTCCTGATTATGCTGTTTCTTAAACTATATATTACCTTAATGCTTCTGTCTATTGTTTTTTAGAAGGAGGTTATGTCCTCCTTTTTCTTCCGTTTTTTTGCTTTTATTATGCTTTTACTCCTTTTTCCTTTTTCTTTCTTTTCTATTTCCTTATTCTTGTATATTACTCTATTGTTACTATATTGAGACTTTGTGGTGAAGGAATTGGCTCTCTATCTTTCTTTTAAGTTAGTAGTGGACCTGGAGCTTTAGAGCTGTATCTATCATGCTCCACGCTATGTTGGCGTGGTCTGAGCTGTGATCGCGCTTACTGATGACGTCACAATCTCCCGACGCGCGTTTCGTGAGGCTCTATCAGTCTCTCACTCATCAGGGGCACAGTGCTGCCTCCTCTGTGGAGATTAAACACCTTGGGTTTAACATGATTTTTTTAATCGTTGCATTTTTAACAACATTTTAAATGTACAAATAAAGATTGAATTTTTTAAAATTAGTATGTGGCAATAATAATTAAAATAAAGGCTGCATAAAAGGTGTTTCTGTACAACCTTGGTTGGTTGTTCAAGGATTCCTAAATAGAATCCACAGGACAATATTTTGGTACGCACTTAGGTGTCTGCAATAGTCTGAGCTAATATCCTGCAGAGCATAAACCAACAAATCTACAGTATAGCAATGTGATCATATTTTAACCATAATAATTAAATAACCATAACACAGGGTAAAACATTGATGGGTTCCGTTACAATAATGTTCCGTTACAATAATGTCTTCAAAGAGATTGTGAGCCTTGTTTTTTGTTACTATCCTCAAAACGCTATGTATTTCTATTGACTACAACAAAGGATTACTATGTGAATAAATAAATAAATATATATTCTCTAAAATTGCTGTGCCTGTATTTTATAGAGGAAATTCCTTAAACAATACCCTTATACTAATTACAGAACTATCAAAATATCTGTATCTTATGCCCTTTATCAAAATGATGCATTGCCCATATTTACAATAAACTTCACTGATTAATATATGCAATAGGGTTTAATATTTTTTATTTGAAAATATGCTCATTTTATCTTGTGCCCATCATTTAAAATAATATATAAAAACTATCCAGCTGCATTCTCTGTGAGCTTGGCAGGTAATATGAAACCTTGCATCAAGCTCCAAACCAAAAATGGCAAATACTCCTGGTTATGCCAAACTAGTTTTACCAGTTAGCTGCTTCAGAGGCATCACAACGGCATATTAAGGCAATTCTTGTGAATTGAACATATTTATTTTAAGAGGTTTTAATCTCATCTTAGAAGACATAATATATATTATGAATTCAATTCTCTTCCCTTCTTTTCTTGGATTACGAGACAGTACATTATAGTGCTACTATAGGTATGCTTCTTTCCTTTTACTTTCATGTCTGCAGGCATGTTATGATCTAAATGTTATGTTGAATCGTTCTTAACTCATGCTACTCATGTTTTTGCAGTTTCCTTCATATTTTTCAAAATGTTATTATGTATTTAAAATGAGTGTCTTAGGTCTCCATTCCCTGCCTCTTGGAATCTAAAATCATAGTGAATTTAACATGGAAAACACTACCAAGCAATCACATAAATATAAGGTTAAATATAACCTCTGAGAAAAGCAATCCAAGTGCTTGTAATATCCGTAGTTTCTGTAATTCCATAGTGCTATCCAAATCCAGATCATCATAACAATACACATAAAAAATATATATAGTTTAGTATGATGTGTGAAGACTGCATACATGTTCAAATATCTATTGAGAATAATACGTCATCATCCCATATATGAACCGCAATGGCAATGCTCACCATATTATAACCCACAAGTGGTTAACAGAAATCATTAAAGCCACATGGAAATAAGCAGCTAGAGGCTAGTTATCTTGCTGCCTTGAGGGCTGTTACAAGATGGATTTTGAGAATGAGGTTTTAATAACACAGGAGAATAAAGCATGCTAGACATACATGTGTGAGACTGTGGTGTAGAAGATAGGAGGGGATGCTAGAGGTGAACCATGACAGGCCATAGATAAATCAGAACAGCCACTGGATTATTGGAGATGAACAGGAAAGGGGCCGTGTATTAGTAGGAGAGGTACAGGGTTGATATAAGGTCACATGCTGACACTGAGGATCACATTGATATGGATGTAGCTTTTCAGGAGATCAATGCCAGCTAGCAAGGGAGGCCTGACATGTATGGCCACCTGGCTAAGAGACGCCTTCTTGCCAGAGCCAGCAGGAGCCATAGGAGCCTGGTAAAGGACAGGAGGAAGCAAAGTAATCTCAGTTCCAGCTCCAGTTTATACATTGTGCACCAAGGGTGTACAGGAGGAGAGTCAAATTAGAGGACCTGAGTGTTATCACCTAACTCAGGCCTGTCTGATGGACCATGTGAGTTACTATATGTAGATCTGAAGTAGTCACAATGCCCATATTCTGCATCACTCAAGCCTACATCAGGCATTCCAGTCAGACAAATTCCCATCCGATTGGCTTCTAGGTGAGTATATCCAACTTTATTTACATTTTATATACGTCCTAGCTTACTTTTACTGTTCTACACATAAGTATTTGTTGTTATTTTTGTGTTGGTCCTTCAACAATCTTGTATTGTGAGTGACTTAACCAGTCATGGTAGTACTTTGACCTACATTTTTATGTATATTGCTGTATTTACTAAAATAAATATATATATATATATATATATATATATATATATATATATATATATATATATTTCATCTTTTCTTGTTAACCAACAAGTATCTCTAACAATCTGATGAATTTTGCATTGAGATCACATAATAGATGCGTTAACATGATTTTTAAGTAATCATATAAATTGAAAAATGGAACTGTCAATAATAAATATTGTAATAATAAATATTTAATATGATTCTAATTGACCTCCATTTGATGATGATAGGTAGATTCAGATGATTATTCAATCCATGATGCATCCACATCCAGTATGCCCTAACACATGAGAGGTACACACAAAGTTATGATAATTTACACATATAAGATTATAACATAAATATAATGTAAATGTATGTACCAAATGAGTTGCCACAAAAACACACCGACACACTCACAGATACACACACAATCACCTCCCACTCACGTGCCCAAAAATAAAGGTATTTTATGTAGATATGTTCAAAAATGTATGTATGTGCTATCTGAATTAATGCATTTTGTAAAGGTGTAGGATTTCAGAGTAATGATATGTGGTAGGTAGCAGTGGGTGTCTGTGTGGGGGGTACTTTGGATGCATTCTCTCAGTGAGTGTTAGATACACTAGGTGGTATATTGCAAGTGGATATGGGTGGGGGTATGTATGAATATGGAGTAGGGGTATGTGTTAGGGTGAGGTGTATAGGTTATTGGGTATGTAGGTATGGGTTTGGTGAGCCTAGTGACAATCCACAACATATAAATAAAATGTTATAATCCAATCCTAAACTTTGCTTAAAAGCTGTTTAATATAGCATGCATATGCTTCAAAGGAGCCATGTATAAAATGGTAATTTGAATTCAATGAGTAACGTACATTGTATTTCATCTGCATGTTCCTGCCCAACCCCACCAGAATGCAGTACGATGACTGTATTTCTAGGAAACCTGTGCAAGTAATATGTTTTTAACTTATTTTTAAACTACCAGGTGGGCTTTTAAATGTACTATCCTTTTTCTGTACTCTGGACTGTGGAGAGCTTTCTCTTACTCACCATACACTAAATTATATATATATATATATATATATATATATATATATATATATATATATATATATATACATATATATATATATATATATATATATATATATATATATATATATTCATATATATAGGCGCTATTATGTAGAAATTGTACAATACAGCAGCAGAAAAAGAAAACTATTGGGGTCTGTGAGGACACATATGCAAGTAAATATAGATGTAATATACTTTGAATTATTATCACACTACTTGGCTAAGCAGGAATGGCTAATGGATTTAATGATGAATTGCAAAAGTTTCACCACAACTATGTTTCATTTAACTGATCAGGCTATTAAAGGGACATTAGAATCTTCACATGTTCTCTAAATAACAAGGGTAGAAAAATGTGGTTGAATGCTGAATTTTTTTTCTTTATTGATCAAGAATTTATTAAGATATTGTCATTTTTAGTTATTGCTTGTATTGCCCCTGAATTCCTCTCAATGCAAAATGCAGAGAAAATGAAGTTCATGATGTGACTATCACACTGATTATATTTTAGCTTTGATGATCTCTTTACACTCTACTTACAGTGATGTGATGCAATTGGTAAAAATATCTATTTAACAACTGACGATTTTGAATTTGAATTTTCTTTCTTTCATTTTATACTTATTACATTCATTTTTCACTTACTTTAAATAATTATTTTAAAAACATTATTATATGTATGTAGTTTCAGCTTTAACTTGTAACCACAAATTGCACTTTAAAATGGTATATGATAGGATTGAAACACACGTGTCATTTCATCGGCACGGCAGTTAACCACTGGACTATGGCCTCCATTCCATGGCTCCTGTAAAAAAAAACAGAATTAAATTCACTCGTAAATTGAGCTATAACAACACACGTAAATCTAACCACTGGGAAATGCCATCCGAGTCCTTTAAATGACCCAAATATCCTAAGTTCCGAGTGCCTGTGCCATTAGTATTTTAAAAATCGCTACCACGATAACTGATCTCAGTGAAGGTTACTCGGAAGTTTCTCCCAGTGCTCAACATTTTAAAAGAGCCTATTGGTTCCATCAGCCCAATTTAAACCAGAAAAATGCCCCTAAGAAGCCTTGATGTCTCAAATTTGATGTTATGATGGAGATAACCCCTTAATTGTGTCATATTTGAGAATGATTACTCAAATCTGACACAATTAAGGGGTTAATACCACTACCACATAAGCCAGTGGATCTTTGGGATCCACCCTCAACAGCCGCTACCCCCTATGAACCTGGGTATCCTCCAACTAAAGAATAATCATGGGGGTCCATTTGGACCCTATGGCACCTAAATATAGCACGTTACCATGGATCCCACAGTCAGCATTACAGGAGTTCTTACAGGAGCCATGGAATGGAGGCCTATATCTGTTTACATTTTGAATTGGTGGAAATACAATAATATACTGTAAGTAACACAGACCTAATATTGGAAATATAACTATTTTCTTATTTTGTATTACTATGCCCAGTTTCAGTATTACTACACATATTCTGTAGAGCTAAACAGTGTAGACAAATTATAAAGGAATGGAAGGTCCTGTTATTGAGTTTAAAATCCAGCATATAAAGTGCTTTGCCTAAAGCACCTAATAAGATTGAAAACTTGCAAACTTACAGCCTTATTAAATTGCGATACGGCCAATTGAATAGGGCTCTACATAAGCACATAGCATATTTTTTACAGAAGTTTTTAGTTTGTGAAGACTTTGCGTTTGGATAGAAGTTCACTAACTAAAATCTTCTGTAAAAATATAGAGCCCTATTCAATGGGCCGAATCTCAGTTTAATAAGGCTGTTATGGTCTAGTGGGTATGCGGTGAAGAAAGGTAAGGTAGAAAGTATTGTGCATATTAAGGCTAATAGGGTGCATTATTGTTGAGGGTTTTATATGTTAGGGTCAATATTTAAAATGTTATTCTGAAGGCTATAGGAAGACAGGGAAGTTGCATTAGTATTAGTATATATTCTAGGTAAAACTGACAAAACTTAGTGATTCATTTTATGTGAGCAATGAAAGAGAGAGCAGGATCCAATAGAACCACAAGACAGCAGGCCTGAGAGGTGGGTGTGATGATGACATTGTCAACAGTGAGAGATATGTGCGTTGTGGAAGCTGTGGAGGAGGTGGGAAGATTAGGAGCTCTATCTTTGTCATATTCAGTTTGAGTTGATGGGTAGACATCCAGAAGGCAATTGGCAACATGAGCTTGAAGAGAGGGGGTAGATCTGGCGCAGAGAGGTATGTTTTGGTGTCATCTGCATATAGATGATACTAAAAACCAAAATAACGTATTAGGGTACCAAGCAAGGAAGTATAGATGTTGAAAAGGAGTGGACCTGAACCTTGAGGTATTGCAACCGTCAGAGGGAAGATGAGAAGAAGAGGAGCAGAGAAGGTGACACTAAATTTTCGATTTTCTAGATATGATGTTAACCAGGAGAGAGCAGTTAAAAGGATACCAAGAGAGGAGAGAACTGGATAAGAACATGGTGGTGAACTGTGTCAAAGGCAGCAGAGAGATCCAGGAAAATAAGAACAGATAAATTACTCTTAGACTTGGTGGTGAGCAAGTCTTTAGTGACTTTAGTGCATGTTGTTTCTGTAGAGTGTTGGGACCGGAAACCAAAGTGGAAGGGGTCAAGGAGCTAGTTGGAGGAAATACATTGGGAGAGGTTATTGTAGAAGATATCTTCCAGCAGTTTAGAAACCAGGGGAAGTAGAGAGATAGGGTGGTAATTAGATGGAGATGCTGGATCAGATGAGGGTTTCTTAAGGATAGGTGTAATTATGGCATGTTTCAAAGGCGATGGAAACTTGCAAGTGTTTAAGGAAAGGTTGAATAGATATGTGAGATCTGGGGTAAGTGTATTAGAGAGGGGAGGGATTAGATGTGATGGAATAAGATCGTGTGGACAAGTTATAAGAGGTTAATAAAAGACTAGAGACTTCATCCTCAATTACAGAGTCAAAGGCGTCCATTATGGATGTGGGAATGGGTAAGGGTAAAGGCCGAGTGTTTTCAGTGTGTTCAGAGGAGAGTGAGTTAGGGCCGCACGGAGAGTAGAGTTCTTTAAGTATAGTTTAAATTCAATTATTAAAGTGGCTAGCAATATGGACTTCAAGGCAGGGAGGTTAAATTTAGGTACCATGGAGATCAATGGAACCCTCGTGGTTATAATTTAATATATCATGTGAGTATGTGGTGGCTATTCAGGCAAATGTTTTAATATAACATATTTCAGTACAGGTAGAACAATTTATTTATTTTTTTAACTAGAGGAAGGTTAAAATTAAATATAAAGAGCTGGCAAATATGTGGAAGAATAGGGAGAGAGTTCAAATAAAGGACTTTAGGTTGGAACAGTGCTCTTCTGTTAAAGACTTAACTGCTTCTTGCTTCACATTAGTAGTAATAGTTACTTGCATTATATTCCTGCCATTAATCATTATGTTTTTTCCAGAAATGTAAACACCTTTTAAAGGAACTATTCCGGTAATTTATATACTTCTTCTAATCAGGTTTATTTAATGTTTTGTCACCTCCATGTAATTATCATTGAGGGAAACTTTCTGCAAATCTTGAGTGACTAGGTGAACCCTGGCTTGAGCAGGGAAAGTTTACAGCATTTGTCAGAATATGGGGGAATGAATTACATGGATTTGCATGCAGATTATCAGTTTTTCACATAGTAGATGTGTCAATGTGATTTTTAAGTAATTCTATCACTGGAACAATTGAACTGTCAAAAATAAATATTGTAATAATAAAATACTGTAACAATATAAAATTTAATATGATTCTAATTGAACTCCATTTGATGTTGATAGTTGGATTCAGATGATTACTCAATCCATGATGCATCCACATCCAATATACCATAACACATGAGAGATACTCAATGGTATGATCATTTACACCTATAAGATTATAACATAAATGTAATATAAATGTATGTACCAAATGAATAACCATAAAAACACAGTTGTGGTGGAATTGTGTGTTTATACATCAATGTTCAATATGGGGGGACACACATAATTAGTAGCAAGGTGAGATGGTATTGCGATCAGTAAGGAAATAATTTAGCAAGTATAAGAAGTCGCTGAAACTAAATTTGTTTGTTTCTATAAATTAATTAGTAAACCTTTTTATAGGACTAAATCCAAAATAATATTTTAGTAAAAGTTGACTGTTAAATTCATTGTAATACTCTCCGTGCTTAAAGGCCACTCAGTTGAGGATCAATAAAACTTTGATACTTTGAAGTGACAATTTTCAAAAGCCTCGATACTGCTATAATTGTAGGTCACAAGGAATACTCCTTCTACCTGTATGACATTTTATTTTCTTGATTGTCTGATCCATTTAATCAGCTTGCACAGTGAAATATGGATTTAAATACCAAGCATCAAATATTTGGCATAATAATTATCACAGACAATGAAATTTTTAAGCAGAACAAGAAATCATTACTACACTAAGTTGTCAGGAAGAGTGGGTTTTAGATTAATCTGAATATCTAACAGAGTTAGAAAGTAATCAGTATAAGTATCATTTTTTATTTGTAAAATATCAATAAATGAATACACAGTGATAGAATCTAACCTTTAATTAGGGCAGAGGATATTCTCCCAATCTGTTATGTTGTTCTTGATAATTGTGGATAAATATGAATGAGGACAATATAAGATTTTGATAGTAATTTTGTATGCATTTGGAGAAATTGTATAGGAATGTTTTCTTGTAAAACAGACCCAGTAAGCCACTTTACTTCTTTCCTTAAAGGACTGTAGATTGGGAAAAAAGCTTCAAAGGTTTACAATGGACATAATAGCATTTTCAGCAAAAAAAATAATTTTAGCAGACTCTGCCAGTGCATGGAAGCAGCAATAATAGTCATTCTTCCTTTTCAAGGCACAAGAGGCTGGTTACATGACCTCAGCATATGTGACTAGGTACGCTCACAAAAACCCATAACACCCAACCCAAATACATACTCAAACACCAATTTGGGGTTTTACCAGGCCACAGCTTTATTATCACAACATATGATAAAATACAAAAATAACCAGAGGTAGCTGTACACCTGCCCGCGGGAGGAACTCACCCTCCCAGAGGTCCAATGGAACCCCATGCCCAATGGACCTCCGTGTGAACCAGGACCGGATACATTCCCAAACAATGAGCTCCAACCAAAGGTAAATGCAGCACCCCCGCATGTGCTATGACAAATACCTAACTTTAGGGGGGGGGGGGGGGAAACTTGTTGTCCCCGCACACTGTGACAAAAGTCAGGAAAACTCTCTATTTATTAACTGCCTACATTCTCCACCCCTTATGCACCTAGCCCGGTCAAATGCCCCCTCCCCCTATTCTGTCTCCAGGGGCAAACTGTACCGGAAAACAAAACTTGCAATTGTACTTGCACTCTTGAATAGATCATAAAAAATACCAGAACAAACCCTTTATGCCTCCAAGCCAGCAGGAAGTGTGGAATGCATAAACATGGAATCCCTCAGGCACAAGCAACATCTATTTAAATTAATTTAGAAATTATAATGTCATTAATCTATCTAACTGGTTGCTTAGGAAGTTATACAGTCAAAAACTCCTGCCTAGATGAGGATCAACAAGTCTCTAGTAAACGTCCCTATATGTGCACTTTTCCACTTCATTCCTGGCCTACAACCCCTGTGACCTAGGATGTTTTTCTTCACCTCTTCACCTCTTGGTAAACAGTTGGACAAACGTATCATCTAAGATATATATTTCAAACCATAAACTAGAAGTATCTGTGTGAAACATGCTTGAGACCTGAGATGCATACAAGCCGAAGATGGATAGCTCCTGATGGATGCACCTTAGAGATACCAAGCGACACAGTGACACAAGCCTCACCTGCTTGCCGCAAACACAGAGCCTATTGCCTATTCAATTCCCTATTTTAAGGCATCACATCAGAGCAGCAATGCACATGCATGAATCTTGGATGACTCTGGATCGTGGACTTGACTACTCTGTTTTCTTCTATCCTCAACCTGTAGCTTAAGACACAGACTACCCTGCTTGTTGCCTCCTCTGAAATTGCAACTGTTGATGCCACCTTTACCTGAATCCTTATTCAAGGTCTGTCAGCTCTATTTCTAGCCCAATGGATCCACTTCTTGTTGTAAAACCACATCCTCACCTCACAATCCCTTCAGAGCTATGTTAATCTAGGTAATAGTATGCAAATTACCTAGATTGACATATAATAATGTTACACCATACTTTATTGCTTTGTTTAATTGATGTTGTGATCGAAAAAATACTTTGTATTCTTAAGTCTTATGTCTTGGCAGAGCTATGGCGTTGGTTCCACTCCAGGTATGCTGCTTTTATTCTTCTGATGAAAGTCAAAATAGATGACCCATGACATTCTCTTCAAGCTTAGTTCTAGACAAAGAAGAACTAAGTTCAGCTGCATTTATTTAAAGCAAATATTTCCATTAATGTGTCAATGTGCTTATTATATGGTTCTGCTTTTTTGTGCAATGTTTTTTTAATGATGTCAACCTTACACCTTTTACTACATTAATATGTTCCTTTATCCAAGCATTGAATTAAATTATTTTTTTAACAACATTTCATTACTAAATGAACAAACCATGAGACTGTTAATGCATTTAGTTAAATCCAGGTTTCTTTAGAATTGTTTTTTCTTATTTTCATCTAATGCTTTTATTTTAAAAAGTACCCTGAAGCCAACATAATATAATCTAATAACATAGCTTACTATAAATGAACCAATTAATGAGAAACTAGTACATTATATCAACTAGTAGCTATAAATCAGTATGCTTTCCTAATAAAACACACTCTGGAACAGCCCTCTAGAGAATAATTAGTATGTACAAAAGCCCAGTTATTTTGTTAATTTGTGAAAAGACAACCACAGCTCTTTATCTTCCAGATTGCTTTAATTGTTACAACCTGAGCTTATCTCATTAGATATCGTATATTTGCAATTACAAACTTTGGGCCTCATTCTATTAGCGGCCGCAGCCGTTGCGGGGCCGCAAGGACCGGCCGCAAGCTATTCGGCTATTCTATTCCCTTACGGCCGGGGGCTCCGGCTGGCTTGCGGCCGGTGCCTTGCTATCTCTTGCGGCCGCTCGCGCCAGAGGAAAGCCTTTGATCTAAAACGGCCGCAAGAGTTTTGGCCGTAAGAAATTCCTATTTGCAATTCAATTGCTCCGGGAAACCTCTCTGCAAGGCTAAAAACTAACCGCAGCTTACTTGCAGGAAAGAGGTACCGCTAGCACCAATTAAGCACATAAAATAGCTCAAATAAAGCCATCCTGCACTTTGAGAAGACTATAAAGGGATTTTAGGTGTTAGAAAAAATAGCACATAATTATCCTATACTCAAATCCGTAAAATATTTTATTTTTAATATCCCAAAAATATCCATGTAAAAAGTCCAGAGTGCTTGGAGCACCTCAGACCCGCCCACGCCGCAGCCGGAAAATAAACAGTTAATTTGAACTCGGGTTTGGGCTGATGTGCAAGCTTGAGAGTGGGTTTCTTTTAATCCTCATGTCCCCCAATATGATCCCTGGCATTTACAGAGCTGTACAGTGCAGGCTTGAATTTATTTTTGCGTTTTTATATTTCTCAGCTTACGGCCGGTTCCAAGATATGCGGCCGGCCGTAAGAGGAGATCCTTGCAGGGCCGTATAATAGAATCGCGAGTTAACAGAACCCCCGCAAGGAATCGCAGCCTTACGGCCGATTTACGTCCGGTAATAGAATGAGGCCCTTTGACATTATCTTCATACACCTAACTGGACACACCCAACATTCTTGTGGTATGGTATTAAGTTTTATTTTACTTAATTAAATATCACATTTTAAACAGATATTATCAGCCTTATTAAATTGCAATTCAACCAATTGAAAAGGGCTATATATAAGCACATAGCAAATCTTTTTACAGAAGTTTTTAGTTAGTGAACTTCTATCCAAAAGCAAGGTCTTCACTAACTAGAAACTTCTATAAAAAAATATGCTCTGTGCTTATAAAGAGCCCTTTTCAATTGGCCGAATCACAATTTAATAAGGCTGTAAGTGTTTATTACAGACTCAATATACTAATAATCAATGTGGGAATTAAAGGACCAGTGTAGTGTATTTAAACTAAAGATCATATGTTATTTTTGCTGGGCATGGGTTATTACCATTAAGCAGTTTAAAATATATAAAAGTCACATTTTTTTCTTAGCTTTTAAGCTGTCAGTGTTCCTTCCCAAGCAGAGCTGTGTATCTCCTCCTACCTGTGTCTACCCGGTGTGGCCAGCGCTGTCTGTGTACAGAACTATCAGGGAGATAGGAAGCAGGCTGGGCTGATCTCACTGGCCTGCCCCATGACATCATCAGCTCTGCCCCCAACGCCTACACAGATCTAACAGCTCTATTGTAACTTGCTTGCAGCTGCCCAGTAGGCCCTTCCCAGTGATAGTGCATAAGCCATCATAGTTCACCCCACCTGTTCTAAGCATGTTCAGTAAGAAGCACAACTTCCACTGATCAGACTTTATTTTTAATCCATCAACAGGAAGAGCTGGCTAAATCCCTGATCGGCACAGGAAGGAGGACATACACAGTTTAAAGGCTAAGAGAAAATACTAACTTTTATTTATTTTAAACTGCATACTTTATTAATAATCTACGCCCAGCAAACAAACATATAAGCATTTACTTGTAAATGCACTACAGTGGTCCTGTATTATCATTAGGTACTAAATATACTCATTATAAGGCATGGATGTACAGCATAGCTTGCCAGCACAGAGTTTAACAAATATTCTATCAACGTCATATACAAAGGATATTATATGGGATATAACATGATAATGGTCACCAGGAATTATGTAATATTGTTGAAATATAATAGAAATATTAAATGTGGTTCTATCTCTAGTCTTAACATTTTGATCTGGTGAGGTTTCGAGGTTATGCTTGCTGCTAAATAACAGTTTAATACATAGAGAGCAAATATGTGTTATTTGTATGTTAATATGCATAAACAATGCCCTTAACATTCCCCATTGCTCATGACAATGAGATAGAGTACAGTATTATGACCATAACTTTGTACATCCTGTGATATATGGTGAGTTTTCTGTTTAAGTGTTCACTGGAGCCTTTCATCACTACATCAAACTTTAGTGCACCCCCCATGTTTTAAAGAAAATATGTTCTTACATCAAAAGCAACACCTCATATAATGTAACATTTTATCCTACAACACAGTTAGGTTCTACTTTAATTTGGACATTTTTGGGAGTTGCCTATTCTGCTTAAAGTGGCCAATAACTCAAGGATATTGCTCTGAATAATTAAGGAGAGCAGTAAAAAATATTTTTATTTGATGCTTATTTCTTTGGTTTATAACTTTATTGAAATGGTGCAGTTTTAGCTTTTATGTCTCAATGTGTTTAATTAACTTGTTATATCCATTTGATCTGTACTAGCCAATATATTGAGCATAAGGGGAAAAAAGCTGACAGTTCTCAAGTCTTTAAGGAAATATAAATTACTATCTCTCTCTAAATGTGTATAACCTGTGCTTCCTTCTATCACAGAATTCAGTTGCCTTTCTCTTGGGGTTAGTATGTCTGGAGAAACTAAAGGAAAAAAAAATATTTTTGCTGTTGCAAGTATAGCCTATGGGCATTTGCAGTGGCAAAGCCAGAGAATGGAGGGCCCTGGCGCAAAAAAACATCTGTGCTTTCCCTCCCCCAATGAGGGGTTGTAAACATGTTTTTTTATATTGACACCCCCCAACTCACTCAGTGCCCCTCACTAAGACCACTTCCTATAACAGCACCCCTCCCTTTCCCAAAGTTACTCCCCCTCAAGACCCATTTCCTTAGCTACAGCCCTTCCCTTACCTCCTGAAGCACACATATATACATATAAATACATATACTATCTCTACATAGCAGCCAGTCCCTTGCATCCAGCTTCAAATAACACCCAGTCTTTCTCCACACAGCACCCACCCCCTCTCAGCATCCATCCCCACACAGCACCCAACTCTTCTCAGCACTGACCTCACAGAACCAATCCCCCTGTGCTCTGCTGTAATTCAGTCCTCTTTCTCACCTCTCCATTGATAAACGCTATGGACACCGGATTCCAAGCTCAAAGACAGGGCCATCCACTCTTTGTAATGTGTGAATCTTGAACTTGTCATTGCCTGTAACTTAACTTATTTATAGCGCTACGGAATATGTTGGCGCGTTACAAATAAACGATAATAATAATAATAATACACCCACTGCCCCCTCCCCCCCACCAACATGCTGAACTGATCCACATTGCCACCACTTGGATCTTCAGTTGAAATGTTCTACAAAAATAAAATACTTACGCAGCACTGGGCCCTTCAGAGGAGGGCCCCGGTTACATTGCGCCACCTGCACCCCTGGGCATTTGCAAAGTTTTGTGATTGTTGGTCCTTTCAGAATCTGCAGAAAATGCAGTCATATTATTTATTCAGATGTATAAAACACGTACAAAATGGTGAAATATGCATGAATTAAAAAACTAAAAACAAATTGTATGTTTAATTTATTTTTCTGTACTCTGATTGATGATGTAGAGTGCTATTGATTAACTCCAAGTCATTTTAATGATAAGTTTATTATAGCACTGTCATGTGTGAGTCTGTGATCTGAGGGTCTTGTGTGAGTTGCTTATTTGTAATCATATAGTTATTAAAAGTACAGTTAATGCTTTTTGTGCTGTATGACGTCTTATAATTGTGCACCAAATTACCTATTTTTCTTAAAAACCTAAAAAATATATATGTTATAGTACTACATATGATCATAAACTACCAACAACAACCCCTGTTAATAAAAATATTTCTTCTTTTTTACTTTACTTTATTTCAATAAATTGTATACCGTATACTGCAAAAATATATAGTATTTAAAATACTGCAACATAAATCTTATCAATAGAAATATATCAGTGGCTTGGAAAGCAAGAATAGATGGATTTGTGTATGTGCCTCAAATAACAATGAGCTATGCCATCTGGTACAGTTTAAAACTGACACTTAGATAATTTTCCTATGCATCACATTTCATTTCAGCCTAAAACATTCCATTTAATTTGGCTGAGAGAATGATTATATTCATATGATTTTGTTGTTCAGAATAAAAGTTTGTTTTCATTGTTTACAGATACGTTATATGTATTCAATATAACTTTTTTTGTAATGTGAAACATAAAAATGCTAAAATGTAATGGTTCTTGTAAGCACCTTGCACCAAAAAACCCTTGTGGTTAGGATTTGGTGTTTTAATTCCAGTCAGAGAACCAAGTGGACAAAGCACCCTGAAGCCACCCAATGAATACCAAGAAGCTCAGCATGGTGTGTTAAGGTCCACAAGGTCACAGAGAGTTGGACATGACTGAAAAACACAAAATAAACAGAACACTGGACACTCATCAGCATCTACTTTTCTTGAAACAGTAAATGCTGACCACTAATTTCAGTAGATATCAATAGGGGTTTTGTAGTGTCCATGGACTAATATAAATATGGATAACTGAAACACCCAATCCTGAGGGACTGTACAGAATGCATTTTGTACATTTCTACAGCCTTTGTTATATAGGAACCAACAGTATAATGACTGATAGCTTAGTTAAATGATCACTGAAGTCCTGTAGCTACAGATGGGTTGAAGGCCTATCCAAGTTTTCTGGGTTATTACATTTTTGCACTCTTAATGCAAAAAGCATCCTTTATGTATGCAGCACATTCATAAAACATTTTTATTATTATTATTATTATTATCTAAAAATCTCTCTAATGATTACGTTGACACCCCCAAGGGTGTCTACTCAGGCCCCTGATCCCCACCCAATCAGAATGCAGCATTACACATTATGTGTCTTCCTCAGTTAATAGGAGAGCAGTGATGTTAGGACCAAAGTCACTGCTGGGATATTACCCTCCTGCTCCTTCCTGTCTGTGCTGTGTGCTGATGCCATGGGCCACATTAAATATCCCAGGCTGCTTTGCAACACAAACAAGAACCCCAGAGTTGTATTAAAATGTATCAGCTGCCATGCTTTCTCCTGTTTACTCAAAATGATTTATGAGTTTTATGCTAATTCAGCCTGGGGTTGGAGGGGGTGTTTTCAACTGTCAGAAATTACAAGACAATTTGCTAACTTCAAGGTAAGTGATTACATGTTTATTTTTGTATTTCTCATGCAAAAAAATGTTTTCATACACTATTAATTCTCGTTTATCAGAGTCATTTATAGTCCAGGAAACTTAGACATGCCTTTAAGCTTATTCTCCTTGTTTTTTCAGAATTATATTCCAGTGTGATAGTCAATTCCATTAACTTGAATTTAAAGGAGATAAGGAGTTGTTTACTTAATACAATAAGAAAAGTACAAAACAAGGAGAGTACGTTTTAACCCAAAGGCAACATATTTAACAAATGAAAACAGTGTAGCCTTTAATTCAATGACAATTACAATTTTGCTATATTGAAATGCTTGAAATGCATGTTAAATTTTCAGTAAATACAGATATTTTACATAACATCAATATATCTTTAATTTTTCATTTATTGAATTTGGTATAAACACAATATATTATAAATAGTTATTAATAGTTAAACAGTTCACAACAGTGTAATGTGGTTTAGTAATTTAAACAACGTATACATTTTCATCAGATATTTTTTAAATTCACAGAGGTTTGGATTTTTATTATGTATTGGAAATCATTTTCTCTCCATAACATGGAAACAAACAGATAATTAAAAATATAAACACAGCAGTTGTCGATATTGTAGGTTGAATATATGAACTAAGGGACTGGACAATTGATCCCATACCTTGGATATATAGTACCACTGCTTAAATAGAAAGGCAACATTACTATGTAATGACTCTGTTACAGTATTTCTTAAAGGCAGAACAATTTGCATTCAGTCAAGTTAATACAAGTTTCCAGCAATATATGCTGTAGGCTAGAAAGTGTGGCGTTAAAAGCACTTAATAGAGAGTTTTACATTTTTTGTCAATAAACTGTACTTAACATTATGAAGCCTTAGGTATATTATTCACATTTCACTGTATAACATCTTGTTACACATCAGCTCACTGAGACAGTCCCGTAAAATGAAAAATAGGGCACTAGTTTTAAAGGGACACAAAAAAGGTTCTAAATATGGAATCATTTAAAACTATAGATAGCCTTTCTTATCACCCCCTTAAGCAATACTCAGTTTTAATCAGTTTTAATTAATCACTGTACTTTACACATGCTCAAATTATTGAATAAATTAGCTGTTGATATGACTAGCCAAAAGTAGGCAGTGGTCACAATAATGTGACTCAACCCTGTATATTCGCCCATATCTCACATTATTCCTTATATTTCTCCTCTCTGTCTCCACAGGGTATTCGGTGTAAATTAATTAATACTATATAATACTGTCTGTGTCCAGGCCATATGCTGTTACTGCTTTCCTCTGTGCACAGAGGTCACAAGGAATGTCCCCTAAGACTAGATTGTCCTAAAGCTCAGGTGGCTGTTTGCTGGGTTGGTCCTGTTCCTGTTAACAGTGATATACAAAGAACCAGATTGTCCTACTGGCTAGGTTTGAACTAGGTTCTTATCAAGACCAGCAGATTGTAAGGCAGGTAATGGTGTTTGGTTCAGACATTAATTTTGTTGGTATTCCGAGATGCTTCGGCGCTCATTGCGAGCCTCGACTTAAATTGAGGTGTAATTCAGTTTCCGAGGTACTGGGTGCCCCCCCCCCTTGCTGTGGGTAAGCTTTTTATGTATTTCTTGTGTGTATTTCTTGTGTTTTTAATGTTTTCATGTGCGCAGGTTTCGGGCGGTACAGTCGTATTTTTGCGAGGTCGTAATGTTTTTTTTTCTAAGTCCCGCGTCTCGTATTTGTTTATTGTAAGTCCGTAAATTTTGCGAGGTCTGCAGTTGCTGGCAAGGAGCGCGTTAGCAGTGACCCGCATGCTCACAACTATATATGTGATACATATAGGATAGAAGGATAAAAGAAGAGCAACAACTTAACTCTACAGCTTTTTGTGTTGATTTGGTCTTTTCTAAACTTTAGATTATTGATATTAAAGGAAAACTTCTGTCATGCCTAAAATAATTTCCTATATGTTGGCATTTAAGTAACTCAACCACTCTTCTTTTAAAATACTAAGGACTAATCAGTATCACATGATCTCAAGGACAGTTCTCAAGAAGCTATCTTTGCTTTTAACATATCACTCCTTGTGTAAAGATGACAGCTGACTTTTTTGCTGACTTATCCAACTGGGCTCAAGTTGTCACAGCCTTAAACATTTAACTGTAAAGTCCCTGAGTTATGAATCAGAGACCTGAAACTCGGCTATTATTATATCACTAGCGACTTGCCCATCACAAAATGATGGCAATACAATTGTAAGGCAGGTAATGCTGTTTGCCACACAAAGTAAGTCTTTTGGTTGTGTGAGTACCTTCGGCAGTCATTGCGAACCTCTCAGTTGTTGTATTTCTGGTTATCAGAGCTCCTTTGGCGCTAATTTAAAGGTTTGCGCTAATCGTCTTTTGGCGCTCATTGCGAGCCTCTCCCCTTGTGTAGTTTTGTCGCTCCTTGTGAGGCGCGCGCTGAATGCCTTTGGTGTTTAGTGTCATCCTGTTGTCTGTTTTTCTTTTTCTGTGTATGTATATTTTAATGATAATAAATTAATTAATAAAATCATAAATTAATATACTTTACCTATTTGTAATTAATATATGCAGGAAGCAATGTGCTGAAGAGCTAAAAATCTGTTTTGATGTTCCTGCAGCACTCAATGTAGATTTGCACTGTTGGTGAGCTGAGGTGTAAGTGTCAGCAATGTGTGCAGTGTGTAGTGTAAATAGGCTGCGTGCGCAAGGGCAAACCATTTGTTTAGCTGTGTAGTTCTTCATATTGTAATGGTAATGTTATTAGTTTCAAGTTAGTGTTGTAAAATGGCTGCAATTGTGTATGTGTTACGCGGGTGTGAAGCATTTGCGTGTTTGTATTTTGTGTATTTTTTGTGTTTTTTGCTGTGCGTGGTTCAGCCGTTAAGTTCATGTTTTTTGCGGCTTGTATTTTTTTTTTCTAAGTAGCGGTTTCCTTGTTAGTGTTACGGTCATAATTTTTTTGAGGAGATTTTTTCAAAGTGCTACAGGTGTCGCACTGTGAATTGTGTATTTGAGTTTTCTGTTGATGTGTAGTTTTTTTTGGTTTGTCATTAGAGGTTTTTTTTTTGTGTATATGTATTGTTGTATGGCAATTAAATAATGAATAAATTAATATACCTTACCTATTCCTAAGTAATATATGCAGAAAGCATTGTGCTGAAGAGCGGACAATCTGTTTCTATGTTCCTGCAGCATACAATGTAGGTTTGCACGGTTCTGGATCTGAAGTGTTTGTGTCAGGAATGTGTGCAGTGTGTAGTGTAAATGTGGTGCGTGCGCAAGGTAAAGCCGTTAGTGTAGCTGTGTATGTCCGCATTGAGAAATGGCGCAAATGTGTATGTGTTACGCTGGTGTGTATGATTTTCCGTCCTTAGTAAAATGTATCTTTACCTTGTACGGCTTTTTAGAAAATCTGTATGTGCTTGGTGCTGTTTTGCGTGTTAAGGGTTCTGTAGCCTCGTTTTAGTTTTTCTCGCGGCTATTTTTTCTCTCACTTAGGGGATTTTCGTGTGTCTGAACTCGTGAATTTGGACTTAAATCGAGGTGTAACTTCACTTGCAGAGGTCCTGGGTGCCACCACTCGCTGTTGGTATGCTTTTATATGGGCATATTTTTTTGTGTGTATTCATTGTGTTTTGACTGTTTTCCGGTGCGCGTGGTTCGGCCGTTATGTTTTTTTTTTTGCGAGGTTGTAATGTTTTTTTTTCTAAATCCTGCGTCTCGTATTTTTGTGAGCTAAGTCCGTAAATTTCCTGCGGTTTGTATTGTTTGTAAAGTGCTGCTTGTGTGGGTGTTTGTAACCGCTTGTGAGGCGCCGTAGAGCCTCCACCTCCGCAAATGCTGCCCCTCGCTTTGTGAGGGTCCGCATTTGCAGCATGCAATGAGCCTTCGGCTCATTGCAGCCGATGTTAGAGCCTCCACCTTCCGCAAATGCGGACCCTCGCTTTGCGAGGGTCCGCATTTGTGGACCAACTGCGTCCCTCGCATTGCGAGGGACACAGTTCTTGCGAGCTCGCAAAGCGAGCTCGCAAGAACTGCGTCGCTTGCAAAGTGAGCTTGCAAAGCGTGACGACGATTCGTAGTTATAATATGTGATAATATCTATCCTGTGCTATGCTCAAAGGCTGAGTTATGATGGCAGATGTATACTATAAAGGAGCCCTGTTTAGAGCGAAGTGTGAACATTGGTTTTTTTTTGTAAAAAAAAGGTTTATTTTCTTATTTCTTTTATTTGTAGACATGCAATTGTATACTTCTTATGGTATGGCCAAAATATTTGAGCTTTAGCCTCATGATCAAAGTTTTCAGTGGTCTTGATTTCCCGAAGTACTGATTTATTGTATCTTCTTGCATTCCAAGGGACTCTACACAGTTTTCTCCAATACCACAAATCAAAGGCATCAATTCTATGGTGCTCAGCCTTCTTTATAGTCCAGCTCTCACATCTGTATGTTACTACTGGGAATACCATAGTTGTAACTATGTGAAGCTATGGTCATAGTGATACATCTTTAATCTTTAAAAGCTTGTCCAGGCTTGCCAATTGTTTTCCTTCCCAGAAGCAAACATCTTTTAATTTTTTTGTTGCAGTCACCATCTGCAGAGACTTTGGAGGCCAGTAAAATATGATCTGTCACTGCCTGCACTTTTTCCCCATCCATTTGCCAGGAACTGTGATTAGCTTTTGTCATGATCTTTGACTTTTTAATGTTGAACAACAGGCCAGCCTTGTACTCTCTTCTTTCAGTCATCAGAGTATTGTTATTCATTAATCTGTGATTGTTGATATTTCTCCCAACAATATTAATTCTGGCTTTAGAATCTTCCAGCCCGGCCTTATGTCATGTATTCTGCACATAAGTTAAATGACTAATAAGTTGAATAAATATACAACCTTGTTGCTCTCCTTTAGTGATCCTATTCTGTGGTTCTATGTTTGGTGCTGTCTTTATTTAATCATAAACATTAATTAGACATAAAAAGCTGTTGCAAGTGTTTGCTAATTCTCTTAAATGATATAGGACTTAATTTCCATAGATTTATAGATGATGCAAGTTTTTGCTATAAGACTTTGAATGGTGCTTCCAAAATAGACATGGTAGCCTAAGAAAACTCCTTTGTACCCTCTTAGTAAATATAGTGCAAAATGGGAGAAAGCCATGGAAACTGATTGTACTATCTATAAATCCGTATTGCTATCATGTTGAATGCACAGTTTCATAAGCAAACAATTATGTTTATCATCACATGATAAAAATCACTCCTAACTTCCGTAGAGACTCCTGTGGTAATAGTATTGTATATCATGGGGTCTTATGGACCTCCATAGTAACGGGTTTATGTTAGGTGCCATGGGCGACCTTATGGTTATAGATAAGATAACCATGGGGGTCTGTAGGGACCCCATGGTAACAGGTTACTGTTATGTGCGGATCCCTTTGGTTATATGTAGTGGCCCCAAAGTATAAGAGGTGGGGAAGGGGGACCTGATGGTCGCCTCTGGTCTTGGGGGATAATGGGGCCAATTGGGTTAATGGGCTAGTGTAGTGTGTTAATGTTAGATTGAGATTTATTTTTATGTAGAGTAACTGACCATGCAGGGGCATTTTATCATTTCTCCAGGTTTGTTGTTACCATTATTATAGATCACGGATCTTTGAGCATCCTGTTATTACATTCCTCTCTGTAACTTTGGAGGTCCCAAAATTCTGCATACAGTTTAAAGTTCAATCATACTCAATTACAGAAGACACCTAGATGAATGGAAGAAATAAACATGCACTGAGAAGATAATGAAAATAGTGTATGATTATGATATTACAATGACTTCCAGGATACATCTCAACATTTTACTTGACTCACTTAAACCAGTCTTCAAGAACAGGCATTACACCAGTTTTTCACATTATCTTTTTTGGTCACAGATGGATCAATCTGTAGCTCAATCATTTTGATTTACATACATCTACTTATAAAAGAATATCCCCAAAATATGACCGAGACTCTAGAGGACTGAAATTGAACTAGTATTATTTAAAGGGTAATAGAGAAGTTTTTTAGATGCTATTACATATGCAATATACCTATCTATCTATTTACTTTTATGTACTTTATTTTTGTTAAGAAGTGCTTATAAACTCTGTTTCCACTATCTAAAATCAAACAAATATTACCTGAAGGCAGTGATTAATATTTTCTGTGCATAAGAGTACCATTTCAGTCCCAGTATAGCACATTGTAGCACCTGTGAAAGAAATGTGTCCTTAATAAAAACATTAGTTTTACTTCTACGATAGTTTGTATCTTAACTATGAGCGTCGAAGGTCCTTGCAATGAGCGCCGAAGGTGCTCACTCTAAAAAATGGATAAACAACATTACCTGCCTTACGATTTCATGAGCGTCATTTTTTGACGGGGAAGTCGCTAGTATACATATAATATTTAAAATATGCTCCTTTATTAGGTGGAAACTCCAACAAGAAGCTGCCACATTCCAATTGTGCAGTCAGAAGATTGCTCTGCTTTCAAAGTCACAACATTCAGCCATATACAAGGTTTCCTCCCCTGCAATGATTGATCAATCAGATGGCTCTTACTTGGATGGGTATATTGACGAACCCAGGATTGAGGATTACATACATGAAGTTCTGAACTGCACTAGAGGGATAAGGACACCCCCTACTCACATGCCCAAATGGTTGAATGGAGATACATATTAACCTGCCTACACGAGGCATGGGGTCGACCATAGGTGCATATAATTTCACCTTATTGCTGACTCCCTCGGGTACATAATACAAGTGAGTAACAAGCAACATTCTTTCTGGAGGGGGAAGCTCACCTGGGTTACCTTGGTCTTGGTAAAAGTAAATATTTGTAATGTCAATGTCTAATTAAAATATTTACCTTCTGTTGTTAGAGCACTCCATTGGATCTTTAATCTAGTTTTCAGTGTCTGAGATCATGCTGTTTAACTGGGTGCAAACCATTATAGCAAAATGCTTTTGCAACTCTTTCGAACTGTATCCCACATACTGCGCTAATGATGGTCACTTTGGTATATATTACTTATATTGAATCTGTCTGAGAAGAGAAAATACAATGTAGCATGTGATTACGTTTTGGAGACAGCACTCTAGATTTCAGATATCGTGCTAATCCAAGCATGACGTACTAATAGACCTTTCCCCACAAACAGCCTATCAGCAGTACCTTTGTGTTATCTTTATCAGGGTACCGTATATTTTGCAATGTCTGAGTTGTTATAAGAATAAATACACAGGTCATCACATGTTGCTTTTTAGTTTTGTCTTTGATCATTTATTATCTATCAGTAACGTACCAAGGAAATTTAACAACGAGAAAGGAAGAGCAGAAAAGCAGACTGAGTGAATAAAAATATATTTACTGTACTACAGTACTGCTTAAGAATGTTATAGAATTAAAAGCTAATTTCAT
Organism: Discoglossus pictus; assembly: GCA_027410445.1. Classification (NCBI taxonomy): domain Eukaryota; kingdom Metazoa; phylum Chordata; class Amphibia; order Anura; family Alytidae; genus Discoglossus; species Discoglossus pictus. Next base: position 99,841,120 of record CM050171.1, on the reverse strand, counting down.
AGATTTTTCTAGACATACTGTTGAGTGAAAAAGTAAAATGTGCCACTTGTGCACTCCGGGAATGCTTTTAGATGACAGTGTAGTTCATATTAACAATACACATTTACTTCTTGCCTACAAATTGCCTATGTATTCCAAATTACATACATATACATGTATAGTTATAAAAATCACAGGAGAGATAGTTACCCACATGAAAACACCACAGAAGCATACATATAAACACATATATAAATATTAGTAATGAAATTGGAAAGGGCTATTACTTTAAACATGCAGTATAGTAAATATTATACACAAATTATACCATCTGTACTGTTATAGAACTGAGTTGATCCACTTAATGATATAACACATATATACAGCAAATAAGTACAAAACAAAGAAGTTAGTAGATGTCCTAAAAAAGACTGTAACAGGGAAGTGTTAACAGAGCAGTGAGCCTTTATGAGGTAGGAGTTTAATCAAAATCTTCCCTACTCGTTTCATTTGGACAAATTCCTCCTTATTAGACTGCTGTCTGCCTTCTGTAGAGTACTTCAGTGTTTAACTACTTCACATGGCTATTGGCTTGTTATACTTCAGTGTTAAAACCAGATATCTGTTTGCTGCCAGATTAATAGTTAACCATTCAGTTCAAGTGTTACTGAAAACACAAAACTATTTTCACTCACATAAAAAAGGCCAGATATGTTGCATCTGTTATAGCCTCTGTTTTTAAACTTTGCAGATGTTTTTAAAAAATGTCAAAAGTACCATTATAAAAATACCAGGATGTATTATTTTTTACTTAAAAAAAACAATTTCCAATACTACTTCTTCACAAACACTTTCTGTAAAGGATTAATTTAAGTGGTACTTATACATATATAATATTTGAAAGCATCAAAAATAATTTTGAATTTGATTCAGCTAAACTTCCAGAAATATACTCCATTTTCTTATAAAGAGTGAACTTGGACTGCTCATGTAAATTTGTCTATCTAAAATTTACAGGAAAAAAATAACAAATGATACAGTTTAAAATTAAATTACTCTAGTGAATAACCTTGTTATGTGTGCAAAGTCTCTTTTAGTATAAAATGAGGCTCTTCTAGTATAAAAAAAGCAATTTGTTGTTAATATTGCTACAATTTCCTCTGGTATCCTTCAAAGTATAATACATAATGCAAAAATTAGAAGAATGGACAGTTATATGGCAGATGAGATTTAACAAAAACAGTTCTGGTAAGGAAATATAAGCATATCATTTATAATATAAATGGAACAAATCTAGGGCGATCGGAGATAGAAAGGGATTTAGTAGTGCTTGTTGATAACCACCTACATAATGGAGCTCAATGCCAGCCAGCAGCTGCAAAGGCATGTAAACTATTAGCATGTTAGAAGATGGGTAAAGACGCAAGGGAAGCAAATATAATTCTATCACTATATTAATCCCTGGTACTGCCTCATTTGGAATATAAAGTATCATTTTGGATACTGTCACAAGCCTGGGGTGATGGGGACCAGGTTCACCCCTAACCCTCATGCTTACAGGAGCACCCCTGGATGTCTGTTTCTAGTAATCGTTGCACTTATGGTACGAACCGGCTCAGGACTTCAGGAACCCAGGAGACAAAAAGCAGGCTTAGCAAAATAATTAAAAATGTAATCGCTAACTTTCTGTAAAATGAAAGATACACCTTTTTTATGTATCAAACATCACAGCAAACTTTAATAACTGACAGCTTCTCAACATGACAGTTACAGATTACATTACTACATTCTAAATTTGGTAACAAAAAAACAAGTTAGAGGTGCTCAATCAGAGAACGAACTAACCTTAATAGGTTAGTTCTATGGACATGATAACCCACTCTGAAAGCAACCCTTTTTTTAGCGTACTTGTGCCCTTCACAGGGAGAAATATTCCGTAGTATATCAGTCTGGTCCCACTCACTAGAGTGACCCAGCCCCGAAATAACACCCAATTCTACCCTGAACAGGAGAAACAGGAAAACCCAGACGTACGTTTCAGCCTTCATTGGGCCTAGTCAGTGAGGTGTAGCTGAACTCCCTAAGGCACAGTGAGCAAGGGGTCCACGTCTGGATTCCCCCATCATCCTTAGGGAGACTAATCCCTAAGGGTCACTTGCATAAACAAAAAACAAAGTTAGAGGTGCTCAATCAGAGAACGAACTAACCTTAATAGGTTAGTTCTATGGACATGATAATCCACTCTGAGAGCAACCTCTTTTAGCACACTTGTGCCCTTCACAGAGAGAAATATCCTGTTGTATATCAGTCTGGTCCCACTCACTAGAGTGACCCAGCCCCAAAATTCCCGGAAATTCTACCCTGAATAGGAGAAAAAGCAAAACCCGGACGAACGGTTCGGCTTTCATTGGGACTCGTCAGTGAGGTGTATCTGAACTCCCTAAGGCACCTTGAGCAAGGGGTCTATGTCTGGATTCCCCCCTTCACCCTTAGGGAGACTAATCTTTAAGGGTCATTTGCATAAACAAAAAATAACTCTAGTGAGTGGGACCAGACTGATATACTACAGGATATTTCTCCCTGTGAAGGGCACAAGTGAATTAAAAGAGGTTGCTCTCAGAGTAGGTTATCATGTCCACATAACTAACCTATTAAGGTTAGTTTGTTCGCTGATTGAGCACCTCTATTTTGTATTTTTGTTTATTATAAATTAGTTACCTGTTCATGAATCAAACATGTAACATACAGATTCCAAAATCATAAGTCAAACACACACAGAGAAGCAACAGAAGGTAATCAACATAAGATAATATATTAACAGCCTTATTAAATTGCTATTCAGCAAATTTAAAAAGGCTCTATATAAGCACATAGTATACTTTTTTACAGAAGTTTTTAGTTAGTGAACTTCTATCCAAAAGCAAGGTCTTCGCTAATTAAAAACTTCTGTAAAAAAAATATGCTATGTGCTTAAATAGAGCCCTATTCATTTTGCCGAATCGCAATTTAATAAGGCTGTGAATAACTATAAAATATACTGTAAATCTACTGAGCCAAATCCCACAACCACATAAATAAGAGTCCAAAGGAGCAAGGTGGTCAGGGGATCATGACAGATACCATTTCAAAACAAAAAGTAGACTGTACAGCTGGAAAAGATACATAGAAGGGCAACAAAATGAATGAGGTGAATGAAGGGTTTAAGCTATGATGAAAAATTAATTACACTTACTTTCTCCAGAAAAAAATGCCTAAGAGTGGATATGATTACCTTATGTAAATACATTCAGGGGCCAATATAAGGTTTTGGCAGGAACACTTCATTGCCAAGAGGTCTTCAAGTAAGTAGTGGTCATCCAGTGAGGTTAGAAAAAAACGTAGCAACTTAGCAATCAAAAATAATTCTTCAAAATAAGGTCAGTGAGACTGTGGAACTTACTATCAAAGGAGTTTTTTTAATTATTATTATTATCTTATATTTATATTGTGCCAACATATTCTGCAGCGCTGTACAGGGGATACGAACAGGGGAAATACAAGTTTAAAGAATTAAAAAGTTGAAGGGCCCTTTTTTCAGCTTAAAATCTTAGCAGAAAGTGCTTTATCCCAAAGCACCCTACAAGATTGGAAACTTGCTACTTACAATCTAAAGGGAATTAAAGGGCAAAGAACTGGAGAAGAGTAACAAATAAGGAATAGCAAGGGTCAAGAAGAAAGTGAAAGATAGAAAGTTTTATTTTAGAGGGAGAGGGGAGGGATCTGAGGTGAAAGGCTAATATGCTGGCTGACACCTAGTGTTGAGATGATATATCTGCAAGTAAGGTGTTTTCCATAGCTCTATAAATTTAATCTTAATTGGGGTGGGTGGGTGAGGGGTAGGGAGGGCAGTTACTGTAGAGAGAGAGAGACCTTACAATGAAGGTATGTGAGAAGAGTTGAGGTAATTCTGCCAGCCATAAATGGGGAAAGGATGGGGGAGGTGGAGACAGCCAAGCATGGTATAGGAAACAGAAATTGAAAACAAACAGAAATATTTATATCTGCCAAGATATAATAACATGCATACAGTAGTGATATTAATAAACATATTGGCTCCAGGGATGGTGCAATTTCCATAGTCTCCTCCATACCTGCTGAGGTGGTGTGCATGCAGCTCTGAGAATCTCACAGATGTAGCAGGCCTTGAAGCAGAGTGAATTTGTACTGATGAGGAATCTGGGGTCCCCTTTTGAGACAATTGGCAAAGTTTCACTAAGTTTTTTTTTCTGTTTGCCTTCCTCTGTATCAATAAACAATTAATCTGCATATTGCAGATCAGAGGAGATCTTAAAAGATTGAACTTGATGGGATAAAAGTATTTTTTAAACCCCAATTACTATGTAAGAAAGTCCACTCTATCTCATTATGTTTCTAGTGGCAAACATATTTTATTTGATTAAATAGTTCACTATTAGGTGAACTTAGATATATATACATTAACATTTTACTTTAAACATACTTCAATCAGTATGCAGAAGGATGAAAAAAATAATATGGCAGGACTTGGTGGCCAAAAAGGATGCGAAAGACACACAACAAGACATATGGTGCATGGTTTTTGTGTCTTGTAGGAGCAGCCAACAGTCTGGGATGTCTGGATTTCTCTATGTATTTTCAGAGGCTCACACATGAGTTATTCAGTTTCACTAGATAGTTATTAATGCAGTTCTACTCAGTCAAGAGATAGTAAAACCCTGGCTTGATGGAGTCCCTCATAAGATAGACTTGTTAGTACAGAACTAGGAAAACAAAAACATTTGACACTAATGACTCATTTCATTAAGCATAATATAAATATGTAAATATAATTAAAAACTATGTTTTAGTGCCTAAATCTACTGTTTCTGCACTGTACCTAGTGCAAAAATTTAAATTTGGTATGTTTGTGGTTTTTAATGTGACATTATACTTAAAGAAAAAGCGGGAGTTTTATGAACAGAAGTCTAATAGAGACTTTGCCTTCTCCCACATTTTAACAGTACTGCGGTTGGAAGTCTTCTGTCTTTATGCTGTGTGGAACTTTTTCCCCTCAACTGTGTGTCCTAACCTGGGGGAGCAAAATATTTAAATTAGTGTAAAGTTAGGAAAAGAAGATTCTTCAGCCGATTTACGGCAGTGCCCTTACTTAGAGCACTTGATTTACATGGAGACCATGTTTATTAACTGATTTACCTAAAATAAATGTCCAATATATTTTACTTTTAGGTAAACCTGCTGATACATTCATGGGAAGCTATGTCATCTGTGAGAACAGTTTGGAGGGAGGAGAGAGGAGTGGGGTGAGTGGAGAGGTGGGGAGGAGGAGAAGAGGAGAGGTGAGGGGAGAGAAAGGAGAGAGAGGTGGCCCTGGGGAGTGGTGGAGGAGAGGAGGGGAGGAGTGATGGAGGAGAGGAGGAGGAGAGTGGCGGGGTGGAGGAGGAGAGTGGAGAGGAGGAGACTGGAAGTGTGGAGGAGAGAAGGAGAGTCGAGGAGGTGGAGGAGAAGTGGAGGAGGAGAGTGGAGAGGTGGAGGAGGAGAGTGGAGGAGGGGAGGTGGGTGGTGGCGGGGTGCCCATAGAGATAGACACTCAAAGGTCAGGGTCAGAAGGAGACTGGCCTGATCCTCTGGGAGTGTTAGTTCAGGGGAGGGACAGGCCTCAGGTGCAGACAAGGGCAAAGTATCCCAATCCATGGTCAGAAGGGCAAGTGGCTGGGGGCAGGCCCAGGGCCCTGAACTACACGCACAAGGAGAATGTGGTCCTCCTTCATGCAATTTGTTGCTGCCCCGCTATCCTTGCTGGGGCGGGGGGAGTTAGGCCCGGGCCTAGGGTCCATGCATGGAAGGAGGTATTGGCAGCAGTAACAGCAGTGGGCACAACAGAAAGGGATGCGAAATCTGTGAAGCCCCGCTTCGATGATGTCTATGCCAGGGTGAGGAGGTTGATGGCCAAAGAGGCAAGTCAAGCTGCAGCACCAAGTGGTGGCCCCAAAGTGACAGTCCGTTACAACGAGTGGGAGAGGGTCGCAAGGAACTATTGAGCCAGTTGCCCACCGCTTCAGGCCTGGGGGACCAACAGGATCCATCGTCCATGTCAGGTGAATATCACATACACCAACATGCCACCACATGTACAGCACACACACTACACATGTACATGATGACCAACAAGGACACTGACATGTCAGCTCTATGCAATTAACAAGGAATAGATGGATCAGTCATGCGTCATTAAATCCATGAAGCTGACAAATCACTGTCATTCATGGGCACAACAACAATAATCAACCAATGGAGAGTCCATGTATGGGTGTGCCCACTGCAGCGTATGCAGTTACAGACCACTGCCGGGAATCAAGAGAGCATTAGGAGCCAGGAACAATCAAAATCCAGAACCAAAGAATAGATCACATCTAGCAAAAGAGAATCATCCAGATCCATCCTACTGGAAGGACGAGCGGGGCTTGCCCCCCCCCCCCCAGCAGTGCGTTTGACTGGCCACCAACCCCAGGCACACCACTGCCGTCACAGAGCGAAGCCCCCCCCCCCCCCGCAACTTGGTTTACCACCGCCACGTCCTCACCCAGCAGTATGATAACAAATCATAGAGTCTGATGTAAGCAACAGTGAATCTGGCTGCTGACCTTTGTGTCCTCTCCGTATTAATAGGTATTTTCCTATATTGCTGATATCATGAGTATCCTTTAACATGTGCTAACACTTGTATAGTTGTTGGATGTGATATCAATGTTGATTAACAATAACATATTGCGAAGGTGTACACCTGGACCACTGACGCTGGTCACAGCTAAGCATTTATTGTGAGAGGGTCATTATTAATGGTCATGGCCAGTCAGTTATCCTGAGAACTAGCTAATGGTTAGCAGATGGCAAATCGGGTGAGTTGGTATGTTGTTACAGTAACAGTATTTATCAGTGTACTGTACATGAACATTTTTTTGTGTTATTTTTTTATCCTCCTCCACCCTTTTTGTTTTGGCCAAGTTTTTCATTTTTTTTTATAGGAACACATTGTATGTGTTAAACTGGTTTGGATAAGATTTAATCATGTATAGTCTCTTTAATTGCTTTATGCATCTTGCAGCCACACTTTTAATATTAGCATATACATAACCATTCCAACATATGAAATAAAAAACGTTTTTTTAAGGGCTATTTGTTAATGGGGAATTTTTGTGCAATGAATTCTAATGCCTTCTATTGCTTTCGCCGTATTTTAAAGTCCATTGGTGTTTTTATTGTATCTTGCAGTGTTACAAACTAGTCTGTAAACCCTTTGCCGGTCCAATTTGGAACCCGTAATATTTTTGCAGACATTTCCTGTTTGCGGGTTTGAAAACAATTGTGGCCCTGGGTAATTGTATCAATTGAATAACAATTTGCGATCTAAGCGACTGGAACTCTTGCGGGCTTGAAAGATCAAAGGCTTAGATAGGATTTTTAGCTTCTAACCCGTAGATTGTTTGCAGCTCGCAAAAAGATGCCAATTGAATAGCAAATTAGTTCACGGGCTACATTATGGGCTCCCATAAACAACAATTGCTCAATTGAATTGAGGCCTGTGTATATTAGGTGATGCAAACTGCTGAAGAACATACAATAATGAATTTAACACAGTTCACACTTGTAGTTGTAGCTTTATTGGCTTTTGAATTGGATGTTAACCACTGACCCAATCAGATTCCACAACTCAGAGTCAGTGATAATGGAAATCCCAGGGGTAGCTCCCACTAATCCTAAACACGCAGCAGTAACTGGTAAACTAAACAAGTTAATTAACATTTAATATAAAAGAAAAGTAAAGGTAGGTAGAACTTATCTTTTAAAAGATTCCCTGAAAGCAAAGTCTTCCTGAAAACAGAAACATAAAAAATAAAGAAAATAATATATATGATTTAAATGTGCCAAAAAGGATCTGTCTATTCATTGAAATACATTGGTTTATTATAGAAACCAGAATAAATATAGAAGCTGAGAACATTCTTAAATCTAATAAATACAATTTAATCCTTAAGGATATAAAAAGCTATCTCACTCTAACACTATAAAATGGTATGTAACAAGCAAGAATTGAATTTTTTATCAGACCTAATCCAGGATATATCATACATAATCACAAAATCTTATATAGAAGAAAAATAACATTTAACCTGTCTCTACTCATATGCCTACCAATCTAAAATATTTACAGACACATATGTACGGGAATATGCAGAGTGTCAATACAAAAGATTGTTAATTATCTCAGCAGGTTGTGTTAGGCAACTAATTAGCTATTTAAAGTTATAACCAGCAAAGTCCATTTGCATTAGTTGGAACGAAAGTCCCGACATTTGTTAGGAAATGTTAGAAGCTTGAGAGAAAAATACAGCAGATGCAATGTATTGCTTAATTACAGGGGATATAAACATCTACCGTATATACTCGAGTATAAGCCGAGTTTTTCAGCCCTTTTTTAAGGCAAAAAAGGCCCCCCCCCCCCCCTCGGCTTATACTCGAGTCACTTCCCTAGTGTCTCTCTAACCCCCCCGTGTCCCTCTACCGCCCTGTGTCTCTCTACCCCCCTGTGTCTCTTTCCCTCCCCCCGCCTCATCCTCAACCCCCTCCTCCTCATCATCCTCCCTCCTCCTCATCAACCCCCTCCTCAACCCCCTCCTCACTGTCTCCTCTCTAAATACCTCCCCCTCACTTACCTGCTTCTTCTCCGGCCTCTGCTCCGTCTTGACCCCGGCGCGCAAGTGACGTCACATGCGCGGCTTGCCGCGTCATTAGCATATACCGGGTGCCGGCACCCAGTATATGCTAATGACGCAGCACACATGTGACGTCACATGCGCGCCAGGGTCAAGACGGAGCAGAGGCCGGAGAAGAAGAAGTTAAGTGAGGAGGAGGTATTTAAAGGGGAGACAGTGAGGAGGGGGTTCATGAGGAGGAGGGGGGTTGAGGTTGAGGGGGGTGAGGAGGGGGTTGATGAGGAGGAGGGAGGTTGAGGAGGGGGGTTGAGGTTGGGGGGGTGAGGAGGAGGATGAGGATGTGGGGGTTGAGGATGAGGATGGGGGGGTTGAGGAGGGGGGTTGGGGAGGGGGTTGATGAGGAGGAGGGAGGTTGAGGTTGAGGAGGGGGGTTGAGGTTGAGGGGGGTGAGGATGAGGGGGTTGAGGAGTGAGGTTGAGGGGGGAGGATGAGGAGGGGGGTTGAGGATGAAGAGGGAGGTTGAGGATGAGGAGGGAGGTTGAGGAGGGGGTTAAGGATGAGGAGGGAGGTTGAGGATGAGGAGGGAGGTTGAGGTTATGGAGGGGCGTTGAGGTTATGGAGGGGGGTTGAGGTTGAGGAGGGGGTTGAGGATGGGGGGCTTGAGGATGAGGGGGGAGGTTGAGGATGAGGAGGGAGGTTGAGAATGAAGAGACACAGGGAAGGGAGAGGAGAGAAGAGACACGGGAGAGAGAGGGGGGCACGGGGGCAGCACATTTCCCACCCTCGGCTTATACTCAAGTCACTCATTTTACCCAGTATTTTGTGGTAAAATAGGTGCCTCTGCTTATACTCGGGTCGACTTATACTCGAGTATATACGGTAATTACAATCTCAATTTTTACTCCGAAGAAAAAAATGATCTTACTGAAATGACTTCAATAAAATTAAATTGGGATCTTTCCTGTTGTGAGTACACAGGCGGTGGCAGCAGCAGTTGCAGCAAGGTGTTGCTAGATGGCGCTGCAAAATTGTACACAGTACTGAGATATACACAATTTCTAAGCTTTAACCATAGCCCCTACCCTAACGCTAATCCTTACCCTAAATCTAACCCTGACCTAAAGCTTTCACATTGACAGCAATATCTTGGTAGACACATCTAGAGGTTGCTCATCACCACTGCTGCCGCCTATGCTAGAGGGGTGCTGAAGTACTCATAAAGGAAAGGACTTGCAATTATATATGATTGGGAGATTATACTTAAAAAATAGTTTATTTTTAAAGTAACCTAATATAGCTTGTTTTTGATTTATTGAAAAAGTGTGCAAGCATTTGTGCTGAGCTGAATCCACTGACCAGCCCAATGTTGTTCTTAGGCAGGGGTGTCCAAGTTCGGTCCTGCTGGGCCGCACATAGGCCTGGATTTGAGGATTTCCTTTCTGTGCATAGGTGAGTCAGTCAGGATGACTGAAGAAGCGATTGTCGCACTAGGGTGCAGCAAGGATATCCTCAAATCCAGGTCTGTGTGCGGCCCAGCAGGACCAAATTGGACACCTCTTCTCTAAGGATTAGAATGAAGCAGTTAAGGGTACATTTTGGCAGCCAGATCAGATTCATAAATATATACTACCAAGAAATACAATGTATGTTTAAAAGGTAAATTGTGCTTATAGCTGAAGGTGTCAAAGAGTAAGATGTCTTGGGAGTAGTGATGTCGCGAACATAAAATTTTCATTTCGCGAACCGCGAACCGCCTCAAATGTTCGCGAACCGGCGAACATCGGCGAACTGCCATAGACTTCAATGGGCAGGCGAATTTTAAAGCCCACAGGGACTCTTTCTGGCCACAATAGTGATGGGAAAGTTGTTTCAACGGGACTAACACCTGGACTGTGGCATGCCGGAGGGGGATCCATGGCAAAACTCCCATGGAAAATTACATAGTTGATGCAGAGTCTGGTTTTAAGCCATAAAGGGCATAAATTACCTAACATTACTAAATTGTTTGGAATAACGTGCTTTAAAACATCACGTATGATGTTGTATCGATCAGGTAGTGTAAGGGTTAGGCCCGCTTCACAGTGACAGACCAAACTCCCCGTTTAAAGCACCGCAAACAACCACAAACAGTCCATTTGCACAACCGCAAACTCCCCATTTGCACAAGGTTGGATACCAAGCTAGCCATGTCCCGTTCCTTGTCCTCACTGATGTCATTGAAGGTCTCTTCCTCCACCCAGCCACGTACAACACCAAGGGTCCCCGAAAGGTGACAACAAGCCCCCTGGGACGCCTGCTGTGTTTGGTCTTCCACCTCCTCAAAGCCACCTTCCTCCTCTGACTCCTCTTCTTCAGACTCCTCTCACTGCATTGCCCCTCTCTGCATTATTATAAGGTGTGTTAAGTAGTACTACTCTTATCAGTTTAAAACCTGTTACAGCACATATCAGGGGGCGTGTTTAAGGCCTGGATTTTTAGAACCGGGAGATGGAAAAAGATGCTTTGTTGGTCGTATCACTTCAATTTTGGGGCACGGCACGTGCAGTAAAAGGTGCCACCAGATAGGAGTGGCGTGTTTGTAAGTACTACTCTTATCAGTTTAATACTTGTTACGTCACCTATCAGGGGGCGTGTATAAGGCCTGGATTTTTAGAACCAGGAGATGGAAAAAGATGCTTTGTTGGTCGTATCACTTCAATTTTGGGGCACGGCACGTACAGTAAAAGGTGCCACCAGATAGGAGTGGCGTGTTTGTAAGTACTACTCTTATCAGTTTAATACTTGTTACGTCACCTATCAGGGGGCGTGTATAAGGCCTGGATTTTTAGAACCAGGAGATGGAAAAAGATGCTTTGTTGGTCGTATCACTTCAATTTTGGGGCACGGCACGTGCAGTAAAAGGTGCCACCAGATAGGAGTGGCGTGTTTGTAAGTACTACTCTTATCAGTTTAATACTTGTTACGTCACCTATCAGGGGGCGTGTATAAGGCCTGGATTTTTAGAACCAGGAGATGGAAAAAGATGCTTTGTTGGTCGTATCACTTCAATTTTGGGGCACGGCACGTGCAGTCAAAGGTGCCACCAGATAGGAGTGGCGTGTTTGTAAGTACTACTCTTATCAGTTTAATACTTGTTACGTCACCTATCAGGGGGCGTGTATAAGGCCTGGATTTTTAGAACCAGGAGATGGAAAAAGATGCTTTGTTGGTCGTATCACTTCAATTTTGGGGCACTTTGTGACATTAGCTTCTTACGCTCAAACATGTCCTTTACAGGCACCTGACTATGGGCAGATGAGCAGGAACTGCTCAAGGCGAGAGACGGAGTGGCGGATGGTTGAGAGGGGGCAAGGAGGACAGCAGTAGTTGATGTGGCTTATGATGCTGCACCACGAGGAGGATGGCGGCTTTGAGTTTGTGTGCTGCTTGTACTCATGTGTTGGTCTGGAGTCACCCAAACATTAGGTTTCAACCTGTAGAGGATAAGGGAACCAGGCTACTCTAGACCTCATTCATCATTACAGGTTTTGACAGATCGGTACTATGCGTCCAAGCTACTGAGACAACAGATATGAGTGGCACTGTGCACTTGCAGAAGTTGGTAGAGTTGACGCTGTAGGTCTGACACACACGCTTGCAGACAACTAACTGCTATGCAATCTATTACAGTAGAAATTTTTTTTTGTTTTAAATGTACACTACTGTTACACCAGATATGAGTGGTATGTTAAGTAGTACTACTCCTATCAGTTTAATCCCTGTTAATGTGCCTTTTTTTTGGGTTTGGTTGTTGAAGCCACACTGCAGCACCAGAGGCCAGAAAAATTAGGCATGTACACATGCCTGAAAAATTAGGTATTGTTGATCTTGCAGCGAGCAGAGAAGAAGGTTGGCCTGATTCAACGCCCCATCCCTGCATATCCACACTCAGAGATTGAGGGGGCGACCCTTGCAAGGCCACGGGCCGGAGATATAAAGGGGGGCCATCCCAAATAAGCACACAAGCGGGGACAAAGGTAGTGAAGGGGACATAGAGGCCCATGGACTGACGGTCGCCATCTTGGCAGTAAAAGGGCCCAGCAATTAAGCCAACTGACCCAGCACAGGCAGCTACTTGAGTCAAACGCTGTACAATTACACCTTAATAAAGCTGAAACATGCAGCAGCAGGGATTCTAAATGGCCACACGGGGACAAGGAGGCTAACAGCCCCCACAGTCTCTGCACCACTCTTTTTAACAGATAACCCAAGGGGCTAACCAGGGACCTTGCCCACAAAAAAAAAAGCAGAATTTTATTGGAGGAATTATTAGTGTCTTTACCCCCCAAGAGAGGACATAATATACGGTATCTTTAGACTACCTGATGGCCAAACCTCCTTTAGCCCCAATGCTATCCAAGAAACATTTCAAAACTTCTATCAGACCATATATTCATCCCAATCCCGCTGCAGCGGATCTGACATAGTGTCCTTCCTACTACAGCAAGAAGTCCACAAAAAACCTGTACCTCAATTGGACAGCTTGAACCTAGACATATCCCAAGAGGAAGTTAAATCTCCAAGATCTTAAATTTGGCAAGTCCCCAGGGCCAGACGGTTTTACTCATCTGTACTATAAGAAATTTGAGCCCTTGCTTACCCCCGCATCTAACATCTTTGTTTAACGCTATACTAAATGGAGAACCTATGCCCCCTTAATTGAATCAGGCCGACCTCATAGTCTTTCCAAAAGAGGGTAGGGACCCGAATCTCAAACTGTATTACAAGGCAGCGCCGCTGGCTTTCATTCCTCTGGCGCATTCTCCAAAACACATCAGTCGCTCTGGGTATTTATGGAAAATGTAAGTATGTCACCTTATACATGGGATACAGTAATATGGATTCAAGGCCTGTATACTTTTTTGAGAAACTTGAAAAACCCATTGATTAAGCACTCATTAAAATATGGACGGAGATGAACTGGACACAAAAACTGGACACTCGGGTATCAGATCTTACCCTTATCGAACCCAATCCCTACTTTAAAATACATCTTCCGGAAAGCTCTCTCAGTTGGTGGAAGTCTCAGAACCTACTAAGGGTTGGTCCATGGTGGCATGACGACAAAATAATGACCTTTGAGTGGGTGAGAGATAGATACAATTTACCCCTGGCTGAACACTATAATTTTTGCAGGATACATCATTTTACATATACGATAAGTGGTAGGGGAACCCCCCAAAGAAACACCTGGCTACTCAAAAAAATTAGGGATTCCCCCTTTCAGCCTGGTATTATTAGCCTCATGTATGAACTATTTAATGAAAACTCATGGGCAAACAAACCAGACTATACCAAAGCCTGGGAGAGGGATTTGGGCACCGAGTTGGCAGACAGCACATGGGATAAAAGTTGGCAAGGCTTAAGTAGGGGATCTTTAAATTATAGTCTGCTTGAGACTTCAATAAAGGTCCTACAGAGGACATATATTACTCCTTTTAAGCTAATAAATGGGATCCAAAATGGAGCAGCTCATGTTTTAGGAACAGTGGTAATGAGGCTACATTTATTCATGTCTGGTGGGAGTGTTCGGCAGTCATAAGACTATGGGAAGAAACATGCTTACTAGCTTCTAAAATGTTTAAGATTGACCTAATAAAATATTTTTTGAAAGAAAAAATACACATAGCTAGTAGTTGGAAAACCCCAAATGAAAACTTTCAGGAATTAATCAAAAAAATCAACTATTTACTGCTCAACGAGAGATTTAACCATGTAGTCTTGGATAGAATCACCCAGTTCCAGACAATTTGGGATCCCTGGATAACATCCCCATTTAGTGCCCCCCTAATATAATAATACATTTGTTAATGGTTGAAGCGACTCGGGGGGAAGGACCGGAGTGGGGGAGCCCTGGAGGAGACCCTTTAGAAGCAACCTGCGGCAAAATCATCCGAGGAATGGAGAGGTCGCCTACTGAAGCCTGCCCTAGGGTAACCCAAGGGCGATTGAGCAGGTTAGATATTGTAAATAATAAGCTACTGCTGGAGTGATGATAGATAATAGGACTTTGGTGTTAACTGCTGATATACTCTTTACTATTGTCTGTTTTACCATGTCTTAGGTTTCTCTTAAAAATTGCAATCACAGTAAAAAAAAAGAAAATGTATTAACCAAAAAATTAAAAGAAAGAAGGCCTAGCCACCTAATTTTAACAAAATGTCTTCATTGTAAATATGTATTTTTGCACAACTGTTGTGTTATGCAAGACTGTTCAATATGCTTTCTTTTCCATTACATGCCGTACGCCTTCTGACATAAAAATTGAAATTCAAAAATTAGATATTGTTGCAGCCGCTGCTGTCGCAGCGGCCAGAAAAATTGACCTTTGTTCCCCAGGCAGAAAGTGCCATAAAACATTGCCTCTTCTTGAACCCTAGTTGGTGGCGGATAATTCACGCAAGTCATCCGGCATTCACAGATAACATACAGCAGCGTGTGGACCATTTATAGCCGAAGGCAGCTCATCTCATCAGGCCTTTTTCAGTCAAATGTATCGCCCAGTGTCAGTCCCTTCGGGATCCATCCCTCATTCATCTTTATAAAGGTGAGGCAATCTAGACTTTTTTGCCCTAGGCGACTTCTCTTCTCGGTGACAAAACCTCCTGCTGCACTGAAGGTCCTTTCTGACAGGACACTTGAAGCAGGGCAGGCCAGAAGTTCAATTGCAAATTGGGATAGCTCAGGCCACAGGTCTAGCCTGCATACCCAGTAGTCAAGGGGTTCATCGTTCCTCAGAGTGTCGATATCTGCAGTTAAGGCGAGTTAGTCTGCTACCTGTCGGTCAAGTCGTTCTCTGAGGGTGGATCCCGAAGGGCTGATGCGATGCGTAAGACTGAAAAAGGTCCGCATGTCCTCCATCAACAACACGTCTTTTAAACGTCCTGTCCTTGCCGGCGTGGTCGTGGGAGGTGGATTACTTTCACCTCTTCCCCTGTTATATTGCCCTTGTGCTGTGACATCACCCTTATATGCTGTGTAAAGCATACTTGTTAATTTGTTTTGGACCTGCTGCATCCTTTCTGACTTGCGGTAATTTGGTAACAAATCAAGCACTTTCTGCTTATACCGGGGGTCTAGTAGCGTGCACACCCAGTACAGGTCGTTCCCCTTCAGCCTTTTTATACGAGGGTCCTGCGACAGGCACGACAGCATGAAAGACCCCATTTGCACAAGGTTGGATGCCGAGCTAGTCATGTCCCGTTCCTCGTCCTCAGTGATCTCGCTGAAGATATGTTCTTCCCCCCAGCCACGTACAACACCACGGGTACCAGATAGGTGACAACGAGCACCCTGGGATGCCTGTTGTGATTGGTCTTCCTCCTCCCCCTCAAAGCCACATTCCTCCTCTGACTCCTCTTCCTCACAATCCTCTTCCAGCGTTGCCGCAGGTCCAGCAAGCGATGCTGATAAGGCTGTTTCTGGGGGTGATGGTGACCACAACTCTTCCTCTTCCTCGTCACGCTCATCTACGGCCTGATCCAGCACTCTTCGCAGGGCACGCTCCAGGAATAAAACAAATGGTATGATGTCACTGATGGTGCCTTCGGTGCGACTGACAAGGTTTGTCACCTCCTCAAAAGGACACATGAGCCTACAGGCATTGCGCATGAGCGTCCAGTAACGTGGCAAAAAAATCCCCAACTCCGCAGAGGCTGTCCTAGCACCCCGGTCATACAAATACTCGTTAATGGCTTTTTCTTGTTGGAGCAGGCGGTCGAACATTAGGAGTGTTGAATTCCAAAGAGTGGGGCTGTCACAAATCAAGCGCCTCACTGGCATGTTGTTTCGCCGCTGGATATCTGAAAAGTGCGCCATGGCCGTGTAGGAACACCTGAAATGGCCACACACCTTTCTGGCCTGCTTCAGGACTTCCTGTAAGCCTGGATACTTATGGACAAAGCGTTGTACGATCAGATTACACACATGTGCCATGCACGGCACATGCGTCAACTTGCCCAAATTCAATCCCGCCAACAAATTTCTTCCGTTGTCACAAACCACTTTGCCAATCTCTAGTTGGTGCGGAGTCAGCCATTGATCCACCTGTGCGTTCAGGGCGGACAGGAGTGCTGGCCCGGTGTGACTCTCTGCTTTGAGGCAAGTCAACCCCAAGACGGCATGACACTGCCGTATCCGGGATGTGGAATAGTATCTGGAGAGCTGGGGGGGGGGGGGTGCCGTTGATGTGGAGCAAGATGCAGCAGCAGAAGAGGACTCAGCAGAGGAGGTTATGGAAGAGGATGGAGTAGGAGGAGTAGAGGAGGTGGCAACAGGCCTGACTGCAAGTCGTGGCGGTGTCACCAACTCCTCTGCAGAGCCACGCATTCCATGCTTGGCAGGCGTCAGCAGGTTTGCCCAATGCGCAGTGTAGGTGATATACCTGCCCTGACCATGCTTTGCAGACCAGGTATCAGTGGTCAGATGGACCCTTGCCCCAACACTGTGTGCCAGAGATGCCATTACTTCCTTTTGCACAATTAAGTACAGGTTGGGGATTGCCTTTTGTGCAAAGAAATTTCGGCCGGGTACCTTCCACTGCGGTATCCCAATCGCTAAAAACGTTTTGAACGCCTCAGACTCCACCAGCTTGTATGGTAAAAGCTGGCGGGCCAAGAGTTCAGACACGCCAGCTGTCAGACGCCGGGCAAGGGGGTGACTTTGTGGCATTGGCTTCTTATGCTCAAACATGCCCTTGACAGGCATCTGACTGTGGGGAGAGGAGCAGGAACAGCAAGAGGCGAGAGACGGAGTGGTGGAGAGTTGAGAGGGGGCAAGGAGGACAGCAGTGGTTGATGTGGATGAAGATGCTGGACCAGGAGGAGGATGGCGGCTTTGAGTTTGTGTGCTACTTGTACTCATGTGTTGATCCCATTGGCGTTTGTGATGTGACATCATGTGCCTTCGCAAAGCAGTTGTACCTAGGTGGGTGTTGGACTTCCCACGACTCAGTTTCTTTTGGCACAGGTTGCAAATGGCATCGCTGTTGTCAGAGGCAGACACACAAAAAAAATGCCACACTGCTAAGCTCGGCGGTGACGGCATTCTGGTGGTGGCAACAGCATGCGTTGATTGGCGTGCTGTCTGGCTGACCCCGGGTGCTGATGCATGCTGTCTGACTGTGCCACTAGCTCGTTGCGATGACCTCCCTCTACTTCCAACTCGTCTCCGCCTCCTCTATAATAAAAGCCTCTAACTCTACTAAGAATGGAATAAAAGAGAGGAAATTAACAGCAAATGTAACCTGCAAATAGAGTGTGAAGAACTCACCGCACATGTGATTCGTGGCATGGTTAAAAAAGTCTTGTAAATCACATCTCTATAATAAAGCTCAGCATTAAAGGTGCAGTGAGGTCACTTGTGTACGCTTGTGTACTCTTGTGTACTCAAACTACTTTGTAGAACAAGACAATTGAATATTGTCCTTTTTATAATTAATCTGTTATCGAATGTGACAATGATAGAGTGAGCAATCACATTAAAAGTATTTGCAAATAAAATGTAACAGCATAAATAAGTATACAAAACACTATGCTACCTGTACAACATGTTATCAAAAAGAGAACAGCAGCACTCTAGTTCACTAGTAGCCCTGGTAAATTCTGGCTACGTCCTAAAACGTAGCTCGTATTGTAGAAAGTAGGACCTACGGCTATTAAATAAGCCCCTTAAAGCAGGCCGCTGCCGATCCGCGGGTTTGCTGCGAAAAAACCTACTGGATGAGCAACATTGAACCTTGCGGACGCAAATCCTTTGATCCGTCAAGCACGTAACCGCTACAATTCCCATCATGCTATTAAACTGCAACAAAGTCACTCATGAGAAAGCCTGTAACACGCAAATGTAGCCCAAAGCCTGAGTGCTGGGGAGGACTCGCAAGTGGGGTAAAGTCCAATACATAGCACTTTAACTGTAAATAAAATCACACTACTGTACTTATATTAAAAGGGAAAGTGATGTCAGGTCTTAGAAATAATAGTACAACATTCTCAATCCCAGGATGGGGGGTTGAGGATGAGGATGGGGATGTTGAGGATGAAGATGGGGGGGTTGAGGATGATAAGGGAGGGGGAGGGAAAGAGCCATGGGGGGGGAGGGAAAGAGAGCCAGGGGGGGAAACAGAGCCACAGGTAGGGGGGAGGGACAGAGACACGGGGGGGGAACAGAGACACGGGGGGAAAGAGAGACACAGGGGTGGTGACTCGAGTATAAGACGAGGGTGCCCTTTTCAGCCTTAAAAAAAGGGCTGAAAAACTCAGCTTATACTCGAGTATATACAGTATATTTTATGTCATATCGATCGTGGCAATCAATGTGTTAATACATATGATGGAACTCGCATGTGATAGAATATCATATTTGCGGCTTTATTAATATTGCATTATGACTGGAATGTGAGTTGGATCGTAACTCGTAATTGAAGCCCGTAGGATTTGGAAATCAAACCTCCATTTTTCACTGACGTAATGATGACGATCTCTGTTTACATTGGCTCCATCTAAACTCGTAACTACGGGTTTGCTGGATTGATCATCAACAAAACCGCAAATCCGACGGCCGACAACTGGTTTACGAGTTTGCGCCTGGATTATGATGCATCTGATGGAGAATCAGCAGTGTATACTGTATATAGTCTGTCGATCCAGGAGTGGGACACCAGACCGGCTCTCACCCTGACGTAGGTGAAACCGTCTGATGCCCCTGGGTTCTGCTCTCACCAGATGTCCTCCAGGGAGAAGCGGGCGATGATCTCCCGCAGGGCTGACGCAGAAGGCAGGTACGGCTCTGGACTATTCCGGTCCAGAGCGTCGAGGGTGCAGTTGAAATCACCCCCGAGTACCAAACACTCATCTGCGTTAACCGTCTCCAAAAACTGGGACAGTCTGGCGAGGATCCTCACTCTCTCGGGCCCTCCAGCAGGGGCATATATATTAACTAGGTTAATGATGCTACCCTGCTCTCGGACCCGGAGGTGGATTAGACGGCCTGGGATAACAGCTTTCACAAGCAGCAGCTCTGGCTGAAAAGACTCTGAGAACAAGGTCACCACTCCACATGATGCCGATGTGAAGTGGCTGAAGAAGACCCTGCCTCTCCACTCCAGTTGCCACGAGGCCTCAGCCTCTGGAGTGGTGTGAGTTTCCTGCAGGAAGCTCACAGAGTACCCTCCCTGATATAAATAGGAGAGTACCTGGAACCTGCGGAAACTGTCTTGACAGCCATTGGTATTTAGCGTGCTGATGTGCAAAGCCATTACTGCGTGTCAGGAATTGTGCGTTCCTCAGACCCTTGAGACTGCTGATAGGACACGAACATTTTATAGAATTTCCGGACGGGGAGATGCTCCGCAGTCCCAGAATTCTTGGCCCTAGTGCTGACCACTAGATATTGCTGGAGAGAGTGGAGAATAAACAACATATTCTTCCAACTCTCCAAGGCCAGGCGCACCTTCCTTTTCTTTTGTCCATGAAGGGTGCTCTCAAGGAATAGATCTATTTCCTTGACAGGGATAACCCACCCAGAATCTGATGTTCCTTCTAGTGGGTCACCCCTGGGCTCCTCTTGGCTGAGGGCTTTTACTCCATCCTCCCCAGCTGGAGTCAGTTTCCTCAGCTTTATTCTCAGGGACCCCCTCTTAGATGATACAGAAGGAGTCCCTTTAGCACCCTTCAAGGTAAATAATGGACCCTTGGATTGCTGCTGCACCCCTGTAGCTTCAGGAGTGCATTCAGGGGTAGCTGGCTGGACATCAGTGGCTGGCATGGATTCCTTAATGGAAGCCTTGGAGGCTTTATATGCCTCCTCTGCCAGTTCCAGCGCTGCTCGCTCAGCTTGGATGGCACCGATGTTAGGGTCAGTGGACGGCTGAAGAGGGTAGACAGGCTCTCCCATGATGTTAACAGGAAAACCTGTTTTATCACCCTCCCCCATTTCCACTTCCCCTTGTGCCACATCCCCCCTGACAGACAAATCCACGGGATCCTGAATGGGGGTCATGCCTATATTCCCCCCCTCCAGTAGTGACTCGGCCTGGGGCTCTAACAAAGCCTGAGGTACGTCACTAGAGAGTGACACTGGAGGAGGAGACTGACTGGTGCCCTTGAAGCTCAGCACCTCAGGGACACTGACTACCCATTCAGCAGGGGCTTTGTTGGGACCCCCCTCAAAGGCCAGAGGCAGAACCTGATCTTTCTTGTCTACCCCTGCCTCACTTGGGAGACCCTCTTGCCCCTGCTTTTCCTCCAGACCCTTTTCCACATTATCCCCTATAGGGTCTGGAGAGAGAGATGTGTGGTCTGGCACCGGCTGGCTGAGCTTAATAACCGGGCCAGACAATGTCACCGGATGAGGAGGAGATGTTTTGTTCCTCTTCTTGCTTTTAGAGGGAGGTGCTCCACTATAGAGCACTTCCCACTTATCAGCAACCTCCCTGTTGGTTTTATGCTTCCTCTTCCTGGGGACGTCACTCCTGGAAGAGGAGCTGCCACTAGCTGCCTCCCCTGCAGAGGGCTTATTATCCCTCTGCTTACACTGTGCCCCCACACTAACTGATGTAATTATGGTGGGGGCAGATTGGGACTTGGGAGATGCAGCTGTGACACTGGGAGGACCGGTGACATTCTTCCCCTTTTTCCCCAGGAAAAAGGGACCACAGACACAGATGGCTTTTTTGGCGGAAGAAGGGGGTTTGGAGGCCGTGGTGGTGGCTTGAGGAACGGCCTCCTTGCCTGAGCTCTGTGGGGGGGCTATGACCCTTGAGGTCCCCGCTGTTATGGGCTCAGCGGGGATGGGTGCTGTACTGACGGAGGTGTCATTTGATGGGGCTGGGGCATGATGCTTTACATTAGGACAATTCCTACGTGTATGCCCCAACCCCTTGCAATGATAGCACTGCACCTCCGTAGTGCTGTAAAAACTCCTGTAGAGCACCCCCTCAAATGGAACCCCAAAAGACCCCTCTATGTTTTCTGCGCCCTGAGGCAGGCACATTTGTACCTGCCTCTTGAAAGAGAGCACATGATGAAGTTCTCTCTCTCTGCACCCCAGGGGAATTTTAATAAATGGTGTTTTTACTTCCCCTAGGGTTAGCAGGTGGGGGCGCAGGAGGGAGTCTGGTAGGAAGGGGGGCACATTAGAGAGTGTTACTTTTGTGCCCAACCCTTCCAGGGGTTCTATTGGGACATATAATCCCCCCACTGTGATGCCTCTCTGTATAAGAATGTGAGCAGCAGCCAGAGTATGGGTAAAGAAAACTGCTTTCCCGTACATTTTGCTGGCTGCTACTATAACAGAGGGGCTGATGACATTAGCTGCAGCACGCAGATAGATATCAATGCTGTAGACCCCAGACATCTGACATTTAACCCCATGCTTCCTGGTGATCTGCCCCTCAGCCCCAGCGGTGGTATTACTGGGGCCAGCAGAAACCACCTGTGACCAGGTATTAGCCACAGGGGTAGGTCTGCTGGCAGAACCACCAGGAGCTGGGGCTGCCTTATCTGCCTGGGGCCTATGCTGTGCAGTGCTGCAGCTAAGATTTTCAGGGGCCATTATTCCCCCTTTTGACCCCTGAGGCTTCATAATGGTCTTATCCCTCATGTTTAGACCCTTTTTTTTAGTTTATTTGTTTTATTTATTTTTATTTTTTGTTTTATGATTTTCTATTGTTTTCTTTTTAAAAATATATAAGTGTGAAAAAGAAACAAAAAGACAAAACTAAGGGAGAGAGAGAGAGATGATGCTTGGCAGTGGAAGGGTTAATGGCCTGTTGCAAGGTGTCTAATTGCAACAACACAGGGAACACAGAGGCTTTTTAACCCCTCTGTGTCTCTGTGTCAGATGTTAAAAAAAAAGCCTTTTCAACAAAAATTCTAATTGTTTTCCCCCCCCACTGCCTACAAAGATGTTACTTGTCTTCTCTCCCCCAAAACATAAAACCCAACACCAAACAAACAAAACTTCAACAAAACCTAATAAAGTAAAAAAAAAAAAAAAAAAAAGGCAAAGTAAAAAAGCTCCAGGAGTGAAGGTGTAGTGCTAAGGGAGGGGTGTGGCAAAGTATCCAGGAGACAGCTCACTCTCCTGGAATAGAGAGCTGAGCCTGACTCCCAGAAAACTAAAACTTAAATTAAACTAAGAAAAATACCACAAAAACTCCCAAAAATGAACAACACAGTGCACAAAGTGCTTATAAACAGAAAGGTGTTAAAATAAAACTTGTATTTGAGGGACTAAGACCCTAAAAAGCCTTTTGTTTAGAGCTCAAGCATGCACACAACCTCTTGGCACAGTACTTGTAAGCAAGACACACACTATGGGTAGCGGTCAAGCAAATGAACTTTGATTGACGGTCAGAAAAATGCACTTAGATTTAAGAAAATAAAAGTTTGGGTTTTTTAAATGTGGACTGTTGGTACCCCAAATAGATTGGATTGGTTGAACTTGGCACAGTACTTGTAAGCAAGACACACACTATTGGTAGCGGTCAAGCAAATGAACTTTGATTGAAGGTCAGGCAAATGCACTTAGATTTAAGAAAATAAAAGTTTGGGTTTTTTAAATGTGGACTGTTGGTACCCCAAATAGATTGGATTGGTTGAACTTGGCACAGTACTTGTAAGCAAGACACACACTATGGGTAGCGGTCAAGCAAATGAACTTTGATTGACGGTCAGGCAAATGCACTTAGATTTAAGAAAATAAAAGTTTGGGTTTTTTAAATGTGGACTGTTTGTACCCCAAATATATTGGATTGGTTGAACTTGGCACAGTACTTGTAAGCAAGACACACACTATGGGTAGCAGTCAAGCAAATGAATTTTGATTGACGGTAAGGCAAATACACTTAGATTTAAGAAAATAAAAGTTTGGGTTTTTTAAAAGTAGACAACTAGTAAACAATATTATATTGTATGCGTTGTGCACACACAGTATAAGCTGTGAGCCTGACACACACACTTGCAAGCAGGGGCTAGCAGGGAGACAGGCAAATGAAATTAGATTACACAGAAAAAAAACAAAGAAAAAAAAATGATGTTATAGCCCTAAAAAGGGCTTTTTGGGGTGCTGTGTTTACAGCAGAGATCTGACGAGTCCTTCAGCAGTGCACTGGACACTGAATAAACTTGCCTAGCTATTGATTTTCCTATTCAATCAGCATCACCTACACTCTACCTCCTCTCTGTAAGACTGCAAGTTAGTTATGATTCCAAAATGGCTGCTGTCCATGAGGTAGATGGCTCTGGAAGGGAGAGTATGCTGCTGATTGGCTGGAATGTGTCTGCTGACTGTGACATGCAGGGTCAAAGTTTGCTCAATGATAAAGTATTGGGGGCTGGTCGAATCTCGCATATGTTCGCTGTTCGCCGCGAACGCAAACATGCTATGTTCGCCGGGAACAATCCGCAGGCGAACTATTCGCAACATCTCTACTTGGGAGTCCTTGGATAGACACATTTTCTCCAACTAGCTCATAAATATTGTTTGGAGCTGGTCTTAATTCTCAAAAACAAAATACCTTTACAATAAATAAATAAAAGGAGTGAGGTTCATAGCATCAACCAATTATCATTATATGCAATGCAACTCAAAAGTGTGTAAAGCATTCCCATATTCAAGAGGTATCCCTTCACCTCTATTAAATTTAACTAGGTAGAAGTAGATCGGTCTTCCTCTGTTCCTCCTCTGTAATTATGCAGTATCAGAATGGGATAGACAATGTCCCTTGTGCAATCTTCTTCACTCTCAGCATGCAGATAATAATTCAAAGTGATCCAATGTAACATCAAAAAACTATGATATAAAGATCTTTTCTGGTAGTATATTCTTAAAATATGTACATTTCAAGTGAAATGATATCACATTTCCAAACACATAGAGCCCCATTGAATTGAGGGAAGTTGGCCCATAAGTGAGGTTGCAAGCTAATTTGCTATTCAATTGGCGTCTGTATGCGGGCTCCGATTGACTACCGAGTTACGGTCTTGAAAAAATGGGGATGGTTAAACTCGTAACTTAAAGCCTCCAGAAGCCTTTGATCTGTCATTTTGGAAGGCTAAAATCGCAAATTGCTATTCAATTGCTCAATTTCCCCAAACCAGAAAATGTATTCACACCCGTAAACGGCAAATGAAGGAGAAAATCCTATAAGTGATAGAGTTGACCCACAAGGGGGTTAAACACCTATTTGTAGCACAACAGTGTCATGTCTGCCCTCAACTGCTCCGAACCAGTGCATGGTTTACGGTTTTAGCTTCAAACCCGCAACTTGCGGCCTTGAGCATTTGAATAGCATCCCAATCAGAGACGAACGGGAGCCCGCAACACACCCTCAGACATTCGGCTGTCTGCAGTCGAGTTGCGAGGCTTGAATTCAATGGAGCCCATAGTTTTAATAAAAATTGGAATTATATCTTTGTATGTGTGTATGCTAAACAAAATCACTATGCAAAGTGAAACATGACAACCTTCTTCACAGCTGAAAGAGAAGCACTTGTTATGAACAAAATACATATTATGTCAATTTACAAAAACAGAACATCCACCCACTAAAAATATTTTTCAAGAACTGGAGAATCTTTTATATGGTTATAAGCCCTCAAGATCTGGATGTATCATTTCAATAAATATGTCAAGTCTATACAGTATATTTGATTCACATTCCTATGCATGAAAATAAATCCACCTGAAAGTACACATTTAGCGTAATTACCCTCTAATCAAAGTTTTACATGCCCTAATTATTCAGCTAAGGAGCTTAATCACCTCATTTAGTTTGGTGCTGTAGTTGGATAACTTTAATTAAACTCATTTTGTAATATTATTTTATGTTCTGGAAGGAATATGAGAAAAACAACTCAATGCCCTTTTTTGATAGAAAGTTGATTTACAGATTACAAATAATTTGCCTGAAATAAGATGAAACATTTCAATAGTTTCCATGGTTTTGCCAGTAATTTGCACATATGCTACACTGCAGCATTTTCTGCTTTGGAAAAAACTCCTTTCCCGAAAAACCCTCATAATCTGAAAAACAGGACATAGGCCTTAGAGATTTCTTACAGATGGGACACATGTCTTCAAATCCTCTGTGGAGCTAAATTAAAAATATTTTATTCACTTTGTTAGGATAGGAATAAAATCATGTCTGTAAAGAGTTAAAATTACTGAGCCTTATTATTAAGAAATTATGTTATTTCAATCTAAAGTAGAAAGGAACATTACAAGATGTACCTTGATTAAGCTTGCAACTGTGTAGCTTTTTTTCTAAATGGCAAATAGTTGAAAAAAAAAATAGTGTATTTGCTCACCATTATTAATTTTAGAATAAGGCAGATTGGTCCTGGTGTAATTGGCAAATACCATTTCCAGTGCTATGGGGGCTTTGATCCGTAACAACTTTGCTCACTTTAAGAACAAGGTTATATAGTAGGTACCACTCCTCAATGACCCAGTAATTTCAGGATATATTGCGTGTGTCTAATAATTGAAGAGACAATTCTGTCTCTCTCTAATATACATACCAGTGGTCCATGGTGCAAATATTAGTTGAAAATATATGATATATGTATTTTAATTGATAATTTTTTTTGGGAATGCTAATAAATCACACTTTAGTTGTGATTAAGCCAGTTGCCACTCACAGGTCAGTGAAACTCTTGACATTTACATCATTATCATAATCTGCTGCTTGACTAGGCTTGAAAAGATCCTAGATCAATCATATGCAGTAGAATTTTGAGGTTCGTTGTATCCCTGCGAGACAGGATATGGAACAGTACTAGGACAGACAGTCACCAGCAGGAGCATCAATGACAGGGCAGCATAATTAGTTCTGTAATAGTTACCGATTGTAACTATTTCCTAAGGCAAAATAGGATTATGGTTTTCCCAGAATGACACTCACATTGATTATATAAGTCCGAACTGAATACTAATTTATTGGTAATAGTGCACAATATTTAAAGATAACACAAACCAATTACAAACAGGCCTTAACCTTTGGTAAATATAAGATGAACCAATCCCAAAGTCCATACACTGGGCCATGTGGAGGATCTTTCCATCAACATATTTCATCCTCCCTGATTATCCCCTGCCGGCCAGGAGCCAGTCTGACAGCTAGCCTAATCCCTTCTTTGATCTCAGCCTTTCAGAGGGTCATCAGTCAGAACAAAGGTGAATACACCATTTCTGACTCTGCACATGCCCTATACAGCTAACCCTAAACATGCATCTAACCCTTTAATTGTGTAGGCGAGGTCTCCCTTTCCCTGCTACCCGAATTCTTAATACAGGACCTAGTACCCCCCTTCCCTGAGTGTCCCACATAACATGTTTTCTTATAACACCCAAAGAAAATCCTGCATTTCAATACAGCTCAATTCAATTTATACATAGATTATTATGGTTATAACCAAATAGTCCAGGATAGAGCAAAGTAGTCCATGTTGGTTAATTCTTCCAGTCCATGGCCCAGGAAACCATCTTCCAGCCAAGCAGTCCTGATGTCCCCAGTGGAATGACAATTATATTTTAGCATCAACCAATCAGCTGCAGCATCAGTTGAGTCTGACAAAGCAGTGTAGATGTTTCAGCTGATGCAGCTGGTATGTTTATATCTTATGGAATGTTAGAGGGGCTGACTTGGGCTGGTATTGACAACATTTGTTGGAATGTTTAGTTTTCAAACTCTCTTCCCAATTAAATGGATGTTAGTGATGACTAACTTTCTTTTTAATATATAAACGAACTTGAGGAAGCAAAATTGTAGCACACAATATATTTACATTAGTTTATAGCTAGAAAACTTACAAGTTATGTCATGTTTTACTTATTATGGTGCTTCTGTTTTAAAATATTCTGAATGTATGCAGGTATAAAGTCACAGTGGCTCCATTAAAGGGTCTATTATCCCTAAATCACTCCTACAGTGCAATAAATCTGATTTTATTTACAACACTTCTAACTATTTTATTGACCTAATTTATTGATGCACTTGTAAAGGAGCAGTCTGATGCTTTTAAAAAGAGAACAATTGCTCTGC
This sequence comes from Discoglossus pictus, assembly GCA_027410445.1. Lineage (NCBI taxonomy): Eukaryota > Metazoa > Chordata > Amphibia > Anura > Alytidae > Discoglossus > Discoglossus pictus. The sequence continues at coordinate 99,813,328 of CM050171.1, read as the reverse complement.
CAACAGTAAATTTACCATCACCCATTACTGACATAAAGCTTATTGTGTAAAGGTGGAATATGAGAGGCTTTAAATAAAAATGGCAAGAAGTAGCAAAGTGTACTCGGGTGACATATAAAGCATAAAAATGAAGGTAGAATAGTATATAGTGGCCACATTACTAGAGGGCCTTATATCTGATCCTAACCTTTCTAATATGCTATGTATATTAGTTGATAATTCCATTATTAATTGCAAGGAATGTACTGCATACTAAATGCACACAAAGGTGGCAAATTTTCAACATGTATTTAACAGATTACCAAAAGATTTTTTTACCTGAAAAATTTGTGACATGAAAGTCAGAAATTAAATGGACACAGAATAGCTGAGAGAAGCTTCTGCCACCTCATTTTGTGGCAAAGGACATACAAAGTGGGTGGAGCCTTGTGAAGTAAGGCTAAAATCAAAGCAGTATTTTATTTTTCAATTGGTAAATAGTTATACATATTTTTTAAATATATTACAGTTTGGAGATTATAAATATGATATAGAAGTTGATCAGACTATAGTTTTGAACTCATTATATTGCTTTCCACTTGATTACACATATATATTGCTAATGTGGAATACTTATACATATTAAAAGCAAGAAATAGTACTAGTTGCTGATGTTTTTACTGAAATAGCGAATTAACCCCTTGATTGCTGGGATTCTATATAACACAGAAATAAAGCTTTTTAAAAAAATTATAATTTTTTTGCAGCTTTGCAAGCTTGAGACTGTTGTGCAAATATTTGAATGTCTTTCCATGCTTTCCCAGTATTTTAAAGTCCAGTAGTGTATGTTTATTTGCTGCTGCAGTTATATGAACAGATGTTTAACCCACTTGCTGGTCCTATCTAGTACTCATATAACCTTTTATACATTTGCTATTTACGGGTTTGAAGGCAATTGCAGGTTTGTTGAATATTTATAGTTTAATATCAATTTTGATGCTTTAGCACTGGTAACATTTGCAGGCTTAAAAAATCAATGGAGGATGTATGTAACTGAATATCAGTAACATTTACGGGCTGCATTACAGGCTCATGTAATTGCGATTTGGCAGATTGAATAGGGCTCATTGTGTGCTTCTTGATAAGAAAATCTGCTGAGTGAAATAGTTCATGTTGCATATGTAGTGGTGCCCACATTAGAATTGGCATCTCTAAATTTGAGTTAGCTGTGGAATAAAGAGGATGCCAACACAGTCTTCCAAGTGTTTTTTAACCATTTTCTTAATAATGTCTTTAAAAGTGGTTGAGATATGTGGAGGACACAAGAGTCCAGGGAAAGGAGGTGGAAAGAAGTGGACCTCTTAACCATGGCAACATTTAAAGAACCATTACAATTGTTCCTGACATGCAGTACACAAACAAATGATCTGTCTTCTGATACTAGCATCATCCTTTCTCCATTGTTTATAAGAGGTGTAGACAGGTTTGATCTTGGAGAGATACAGAGAGACCTGTATCTGTGGGGTTTCCTGCTATTAACTGGTGACTCACATAAAATGTCTGAGAAAGTTATTGTGATCACACATGGAAATCCTGGCTTATTTGGTTCTTCACTACTGACCTTGCCTATCCCTGGATTAAAGTGGCATTTTACCATTTTCACTCTCCTTCAATCAATTCAATTACTTTTCACCCTTTCTCTCTTGGAAAAGTGTCTTGTGGCAGTCGTAAAAGATAAAATAGTTCTCATTTACAGTTTCGTTCTATATATTTTACCACTAAAAACAAATGTAAAAAACAAATTCAAAAGCACTCAATCTGAGAACGAAAATAATCTATGAAAGATAGGTTTGTTCTATAGACCAGGCAACCTACTGAGAGAGCAACACCTTTGTCTTTCAATTGTGCCCTTAACATGAAAAAATATCCTGTAGCATATCAGACTGGTCTCACTCCAAAGAGTGATCCAGACCCGAAATACAAGGCAATTCTGCATTGAACAGGAGAAACAACAAACCCCAGACGTACCTATCAGCCTCTCTTGGGCCTCGTCAGTGAGGTTTAGCTGTACTCCCTGTGAGAAAACCATTAAGGGTAATTTGCATATGTAAAACAAAGACCAAATATGATTATGTAGTGTTAACGTATACTGGAAATGTTTATTTTGTAGACTAATCATTCCTATTAATTCGCAATCACTCCCATGCAGTTGACACTGTTCTCAGTCTCCAATCACTTGCAACAAGTAATAGAAGATCCGGAGAGAGAAAATAGCAATTAGTTTTACAAGCAAAAATGCCAACATGACTTATGTCATAAAGATTAATTAACAAACAAAAATTGTAAATTGCAATGCATTTGAAATTTTAAAAACTTGTCATATATTAGTTAAAATATTTCTTCATGTTTTTAGTATTAAATTGTATTAAATAGAAACATAGATAAGATAAGCAAATAAAAATCCAAAGGTAGAACTAGACTGCTTATGAAGATCAACTTCTTGAGATGGGCAAATACTTTGAATGCACAGAGAGTTTCTGTCTGCACAATGAACAGGTTGTGCCTAAACTGCTAGTACACTTAAATAAAGGCTAGCTCATTAGTTTACAAGGGCCCATCTTCCTGAACAAGAAGCAGCACGCAAAAAAAGTGAAATGGAATCCTGCAATAGAGAATAATTGCACATAAAAGTTGTTATTTAGTAGTTCAGTCATATTCGAACCTCTGTTACGGGCCGCAACGCCAGGTACATCTTAGTCACTGCCCCTCTGAGCTCCATCAAGTTCATGTTCTTGCTTCAGTGACCTCATCTATCCATCTCCCCCTCTGTCATCCTCTTCTTCCTGTGCCTTCCATCTTTTCCAGCATCAGAGTCTTCTCTAACACGCCAGGTACATCTTAGTCACTGACCCTCTGAGCTCCATCAAGTTCATGTTCATTGCTTCAGTGACCACGGTAGTCCTTTCTTCTTACAAATTCATACTTCAAATCTTGACAACTTATTGCAGCATTTTTCTTTTTCTGAAAGATAAAGTTGAACTTTATTAAATCCTTTCGTATATTTAAAGGGTTTTATCATATCACCAATCTCCCTTCTGCACATAATCAGATCATGAAGTATTTCCTTTTCAGTTGTGTAAACTATGAACCATTTTAGTCATATTTCAATTGTTAGTAATTTGTGAATAACCTTTTGGAGTTTTATAAAGCACCAAGATTTTGTGTATCACTATACAGTTAGAGGTAGTTACATTTACATTCAAAGACTGGCAAACCAATATGGAATCTATCAAGTGCCCTTTTTGTGCAAGCTCACAATCTATAGGGAAATATGGGCATGGGAGGGACAGAAAGCTAGGGTGGAGCAGCCATTACATTATATCATGAAATACACAAAACATTTATACAGAGCACTCCATGTTAAAAACAGTGATTGAAGCTACTGCTGGTGCAGCAGGTGCAAAGCACGAAAGAGTCCCACAACAGGACTCTGATATGGGCAGTGGCTTGGACTAAAAGGGAGTCCTTAATTTATTAGAATAAATGAACTGACATTTATTTTTATTGAAAGATGATGGGGTGATCTAACCATTTGGATATATTTTTGGATTTTTTATTGACCCCTTTAGGTTTTAATTATTTATAGATAAAATGCAGGTGGAAGTCCCCATGTTATTTTATACTAGGGCTCACCATGCACTAGCTTGCCCACTGGCTCAAAAATATGTTTACTCTATACTACTTGTTCCTATGAAGCAGATTATGAAAATATGCATATTTGCTAATCCTATTTATCTCTCCCATAATACTATCAGAAAATAAATATATTTTATAATCTATTTATCAGAATCACCAGCAGCGTCTCTGAGCAAAACATCAACATTTTTTTATTTTTCCTGAAATACACAGTTATCAACAAACTGAAAGTTGTGGTTCAACAAAATGTAGTTTTTTAACAGCTTTAATATTATGTGAAATACAAGGAACAAAGTATAAGAAAAACATTAGGGGAAAACATGTTCAGTATTTACAAACTTCTCCATCTGCAATCTGTTTATTTCTGTACATTGGAAACTCTGTGACAGCCTAGAATTATAACAGCTTGGGCAAACTGTCAGCCTGATTTTATTAGAAATAACTCTACAATAGTCAGGACAAGCGTTGGTTGTGTAACTCTACAGATGGCTATATTTTTACTAAGATCCTTTTCTTCAAGCAATTGCTAATTAGAGACCAAACTATTAAAATTCAATGCAAGGCAAATACACTGATGGGATGTATGCCTTCTGCAGTTAAAGGGACACTGAACTTTTTCACATGATGCTTTTTTTTCATTGTTTTATAATTTTTTTTTTTAAATGTTGCAATGCTAGATATAAAAACCTTAAATGTTAACTAAATTATGATTTTTTTCTAAACCAAAATGAATCTCTTCTATGCTGTGTTTTATGTAAATAAATATATATATATATATATATATATATATATATATATATATATATACACACACACACACACACAACTGGGAAAGCCGTACTTTTCGTGCCAGTGCTTTACACAATGTATTCAATTAAATAAATTTTTAAAAGAGGGAACTTTATTATAATCTTAAAAAAAAAAAATCTTTACTCCACAAGAAAGGTGCTTAATACATTCAAATCCCAAACCAAGAAAAATCTATGTCACAACAGCCCTGTGTCCCATATCAGATACCTCCTATCTGAAGGGCTATGGTGTGTCCCACACGCTGGGTAATTGCCCTACAATAAATGGGTTCCTTTCCCAAGAACATAGATTACTATGGTACAATACTATATCCAATCACAGACTGTATAAATAAATCTTTAAAATGTGCATTCACACAGCTAAAAACAAAATTAGCCTGTTATTAGCCACATTGGGCTAAAAAAAACATTTAACTGCCAGTCTACTTGGAGTGCTGTATCAGCCCTCCTATAAAAACACCCATTTGGGTACATTTAATTGCTGAATTTTCTATTTCTATTAACTAGCAGTCATCAAATGCGACCAGACGGGTATCTCTCCCGTTTCGCCACACTTGGCTTTCTCAATGACACAGGGATGTTGTGACAGATTTTTCTTGTTTTTGGATTTGTATTGTCCAATCTGGAATGTATTAAGCAGCTTTCTTGTGATGTTTAGATAATTAAAAAAAAAGATTATAACAAAGTTTTTGTTTTTAAAAGTTGATTTTATATATATATATATATATATATATATATATATATATATATATATATATATATATATATATATAAAGAGAGAGAGTTTACAATGTCTTACAAATTTAGTTGGTTTATTATACTGTCTCATTTTTATATTTTCTGCTGATTCCATACAGCACACAGGAGTCTGGCATTATAGGGTTAGCTATGTTTGTTTTATATATATATATATATATATATATATATTTATATATATTTATTTATATATATATATATATATATATTTACATATATATATATATATGCTACAAGACAGCATCAATAATGCATTTGCCCAGAACCTAGTTGTGACATATTTTAAACCCACAGACTGTTCGAATTTCATCTTAAAAAGCAGTCAACACCATGAGCAATGGCTAAGGAATATACCAAAAGGGGAGTTCAGAAGAAGTAAAAGAAACTGCAGTGATAACAAAATATTTCTCAAACAAGCAGAAAACATTAAGAAGAAATTTGTAGAAAAAAATTACCCAGAACAAGAAATAGACAATGCCTTAGAAGAGATAAAGAAAATTGATAGGAATACTATGCTAGAATATAAAAGCAAAAAAAAGGAAGAAAATAGAGAATATGAAATGTCTATCATCATGGATTATAACAAAAATCATAAACAGATAAAGAAAGCGATAAGAAAAAATTGGCATATACTTATGAAGGATAGCTCTTTAAAAGACATTTTGCCTAAAAGCCCAAAAATGATATTCAGGAGATCGGGTAATCTAAAAAACAGGCTAGTTAAAAGCATGATAAATACAGAACAGACTACAAATAAAAAAGAGAAAGGGAGATTTTTCAGATGTGGGCTATGTAATGCATGCAAAACCTGTAAAAATACATTTCCTAAAGACAGTATAGTGGAAAATACTTCAAATACAAATCAAGTTAAGGTGTCAAATAAAATATCATGTAAATCTAGAAATATAGTCTACATACTAGAATGTAGCTGTAAGAAACAATACATAGGCCGCACCTCCAGACCTCTTCACAAAAGAATTGAGGAACATATCAGAAATATCAAAAAAGGTTTTCCAAATCATTCAGTTTCAAAACACTTTAAAGAAGTACACAAACAAAACCCAGGAGAAATGAAATTTATGGGTGTTGTAGAGATTAAACAGAATTGGAGAGGGGGAAACACAGTAAAAACATTATCTCAAAAAGAAGGAGAGTTAATATATTATTTAAACACCATGGCCCCCAAAGGTTTAAATGTAGATTTTGACTTAAATTGTTTCATCTAATAAAATCAGCTACCAAGTCACTATCAAACTGCAATACCATGAAGTAACATTAGTTGGAAGTAAAAATGGGAAAAAGATACCATTTATCAGTTCCAATCAGCAAGAATATATTAACACACAAATAATTATGTTGTTAAATAAATTATATCATGAGTGTTAGAAAACTATTTTAACATATATAATGTTTTAACTGTACCTTGTAATTTTATAAAAGTGGTATATTTGTTTTAAGTATACTATGCTGTAAAAATGTATTTTTTATTATTTATGAACTAATTGAGAAGTTAATTGTAAATGCTGAGCATTATCAAGTCAATTAAGAGAATGACTTAAATAGAAGATCAGAACAATACAACCACCCACTCCAGATGAA